>CAHIKZ030000401.1:1872500-2116553 GCA_903632075.3 Acanthosepion pharaonis | reverse complement strand
TATTACAATATAGAATCAAAACTTTTTATGTGAATCCAATAATAACATTAGAAAGCAGGCAATATCCCGTTAATGTTTCCTTAACGAAGGAAATCTTTCTAAAATTAGCTGCTAAAACCTGGCATGATGCACTGAATTCAATATTTCACCGGAAGCGGATTAAAAAAATACCATTTCCAATTCCAGATATGACTTTCGTCTATGAATAAGTTATCAACACTGGCTTTTTTCTTTTTTAAGATTTCTTGGTAAACTTGAATGGAAAGAAAAACGAAAGAATACATAATACTTCAATAATATTTATAATTATTTTAATACATGGATGATAACATAAAATGATTTCATATTTAAACCCGAAACATAAACGTTGTGGACAACAGTTTTCAAAGACAACCGTGCAATGCACACAGACAGGTATCATGGCAATGAAAGTGTATATGAAAGAATATCATATGCATGAAAATTTCGAAAGTGATCACGGCAATAAAATTAGCTTAGTATGAGAAATGAATATTTAAAAAGAAAAATTGAGTGTCATCATTTAACAGTAATATTTTGTGACGAGACTTTTATTCAGAAAAAAAAATGTTTGTATAAAAATTCCTGACCATCAAAATATACGTCTAAATGGCAGAAAATGGTTCGCTACAATATTGTAAATAAAATATTTTTTTGTAATTGCGAAAAATAAAATCACTTTGGCAATGTCAGTAACAAAACACTTTGTCAGAAATTAGTGATATTGTCTATTAAAATGCACTTTTAAAATATTGATCAAGCTTTTAAAGAAAAATAATAATTTGCCATGTCTAAATGCTAAATTCCTACATGAAACGTCAACGTAAATATCTTTAATGACAATGATAAATAAAAATTTCAATTGATGTGTTTTTGGACAGATTTTTTTTCACTTGGTAAAAATCTTTGCTAGTATGATATAGCAGATTTTTCAAGTGAACAGAAACTGATTGTCACGGAGACGAGAAGGCCAATATAACAAATCATGGAGTTGTAAATGGAACAGTTTTATATAAAATAAATCAGGGGATATTTATTTAAATCAATAATAAAAAAAACTCAATCATATTTTGGAAAGCTTTCCAATGGCAAAAATGATAATTGCAGTTTTAAACACAATTGTGAAATGTAGGTACCACCAAAATTTAGATTTTAAAAAATCTTAAAATGCATTTAAAGTAATTTAAATGAATGATTTTTAGTATAATTTTGGTTTTATTTGAAAATAGCCCAAAGGTAATCCGTATGAAAAGAAAAATAAACTTCGGTGTGTAAATAAAGTTTTACACATTTTTAAAACATTCACTAGTCATCCATCGAACCACCATTATAGATGAAAAATGTAAACAAATTTAAAAACATCTTAAAAATCGAATATTTGTCCTTGTGTTTTAAAGATTAACTGAATGTTGCAAAAGTAATGTTTATTTATGCACGGTAGCTTGTGAGCTGTTATGTTCATAGGTCAACAACAGTAATTTCCTACTACTATCACTGAAGCAGACGATAAAGTTATTTAAAAAAGAAAGAAAGAAATTGGTATTGTTTGTTTAAAAATAAATTATTTTTAACTTTATATAATCAATAGTTTAATCTTGTGAAACTTAATAGGATGAATTTTATTTTAACTACATCTAATGTGATTTTTACAATTTTTCTGGTTTTAAAAATTTATTAACTGTGCTAAATAGAGGGTGGCGCTGATTAATATCTTTTGGTCAACATTGATCTTTATCTCTAGAGAAGAGGGTCATTCAGATCCTTTGGGCTTTCATATAAAGAAAAAAAATAATCTAACAGTTATGAAGATAAATAAAATATAATTTTTAAAAGTATTTCTGATGTGAAAACGACACCATACTTCTGACGATTTTTCCAATCCTTGAAATATATATATATATATATATATATATATATATATATATATATATATATATATTCTCTCTCTCTCCAACACACACACGCAAATCGTAAGAGTTTCAAATTGCAAAAAACAAATTAAATTTTCAAAAATAAATATTCATTATGAATTTTTTTTTCCCTGTCAAATTAGGGAGAAAATAATGTTTTATGAGTTTTATTGAATTATCTTTGTAATGTTTTCAAGGTTTTCCGATTTGATGTTGCAAAAGATTACTTTAGGAATTTTCTTTATAAAATTATAAAAAAAATGTCCCCCCCCCCGCCACCTATTCTAAAAAGTATTCACGATGTATCAAAATGGTGGCCGTGGGTGGAGGTAACTGAACAATATATATATATATATATATATATAGTTTTCTAATAAAATAATCCATACAGTACACAATGCATAATGGATCAGCGCTGAAAACTTCATTTAAATCGAATAATTCTTTGACTTTCGAGTGATTAAAAAAAAAAAAAAATACAAACTAGCGTTTTCACTTTCATTTCGGAAAAAAACTCATCCATTTTGGTGGTACCTAAAGAAAAAGTTATACGATTTTCAGTTTAGTTTCAAGGGAATCAGTATTTTAGAAAAATAGTAAAAGTTATTTCCCTTGGATTATTCTTAAATAGTATTAAAAATTTCTGTTGTTAAAAGTTATCAAATAGGTAAAGAGTATAAAAATACATTTCTAAAATTACAGATCCATCATCGAAAAATGTTGACTTTATGTAGGACAATGTTTCATGAATACAAAAGGCACAATTGGCAGAGCTAGCGAAAAATATTTACTTTAGAATTTAGATTTTATAAAAAATAGAATGGGGAGACTTTTGAAGGCATCATGTGTTAGAAAATGCAAAATAAAATGCTGCTGCACATTTTACACACAATTATACAAACTTTGCACAAATAAAACGATTCCAAGGATTAACAAAAAAAAAAAAAAAAAAAAAAGGGTTTAATGCAATTAGACAAACTTTGTGAACAATAAAAATCTATTGTTTTAAAATTGGCCATCCAGTATAAACTAAAAATTTATAAACTACTAAATAAATCCTTGTGTGAGTAAGCTTACTAGCTTATGACCATCAATAGGTGTATGTGTGAGGGGGAAGAGACCAAGGTTGAGAGAAGTGGGTAGCATAAAAAGAATGAGAGTAGGTTTGAGGATGTGAGAGAAAGAGGAAGTGGGTGTGTGGTGGTAATTATACACAGTATGCACAAAATTCATGCATACTGATTAATTTTCCAGCCAAAGCAAAAATGTGTGTGTGTATATATATATATATATATATATATATATATATATATATATATAGTCTATAATACAACACCAATACACATCACTGACACAAGACTACAATACCAGCTTGGTCAGGTTAAAGCCAATAAGCTTTTAAGCAAAAACTTATGCCTCAATCCATGACAGATTTTATTTATGAATTGAGATCTCTAAAGACACAAGACAAAACAAATAAAATTACACAAAACTGAATTAGTCACTATTTTTGTTTTTAAATTTAATGCAGCACATAAAATATGTTGTGTGTGTGTGTCTCTGAGTTTTATGAAATAAAATGGATCAAACATTTTTTAAAGACATTCCTAAATGTAAATAAAATAGAAATTTACAATAAAATTTTTGAAGCCCCTAAAAATTTTTTTAAATGTTGAAAAACTCAAGTTTCTAAAAACACATTTTAATTTACAAAAAGTTGCAAAATTTAAAATGCTTTCCTAGTTTGTAAAACTTTATTATATGCATCAATTAAAAATTTATTTAATATTTACCATGAAGCTAGTTTAAAGTCTTGAATGAAAGTTTAGGTTATAAAATAAAATATCTTGTCCTTCAATAGCAAATGATTAGTTCCTGACTAGATTCTTCATTTCTACAAATCTCTTGTCATTTTCAAATCAATCATTGGACAATCCAGAATATAAGAGACATAAATTATCAAAGAAAATGGCTGAAACTAAATTTTGTCTTTTTTCCCTAATAGTCATACTTAATCATTTTTTTTTTTTTTTTTTTTTTAAAATCAATTTCTTTTTCTTTTTTGATGATCAATTTTAGGATTACTGACTTTAAAAGGAGTTGATTTTTCAGCAAAATCTGTCACAATGCCAACTCAGACCTTCAAACAACATTTACCAAATTTAGAGAATTGGCGGGGTGGGGATCTTAAGCAAGAGATCAATGTTCATATAGGAATATTTGGTAGTAATGATGTTAATTTACAGAAGAGGCTTTTGAAAACCTAACAATTTACCTGATAAGAAATTATATAGGAGACATCCGATATTATACCTTAAAACTGGAAAGCATTTTGTGCATTAATAAAATAATGAACTTTATATTACAATGACAATTGATATAAAACAAATGATTGACATTAAAAGGACTATACAGTTTTTTTGTTTTTTTAGTCATGTGACAAAAATACAAATTTGGTAAGTTTTTCTTTTTAACAAGACAGTCAACATTTAATTAAATCTGATTTCATCAGAAATTCCATTTAAAAATTTCTGGAAAAATACAGGCGAGTTGTTTTTGTTTTAAACAATTAAAACAAAAATAAAATAAAAAAAAAAAAAAAAAAAAGACATTATCTTCACAATATTGCATCACCCCCACCCAGATTACAAACAAAGAACTTTTTAAGACAGTTTTCATTCTTTAATGATAAAACCAGATGAAATATTGTGACTGTAAATGCTGTTGACACAAAGAAATAAAGAATAAGACAAAAGTTAATAGTTTACCAATGTAAAAAGAACTTTTTTTTTTCTCTTCAGTGGATTTATTTTTTGCCAAAATATTGGATGGTGGGAGGAGCTAAAGCAACTATATGGAGCTTAGAATGGCTCATGATCAAACATAATAGACATTAGTTGCCTATTATATTTAGCAATATGTTTGAATAATAATCTGCTGCCCTTAATACACTATATATATATATATATATATATATATATATATATATATATATATATATATATATATAAAATACTATGATTAAAAGGAAGAAACCCTACTAATGAGAAGAAATTAATAATTAGCTTGTTAGATTAAAGCAACCTATTCAGTTTAAAATTCCCTCACCAGACACAAAATAAATGAAAATTAATTAAACTTACTACCACTGACTTGTGAGAATAGCTCACCCACTGTCTGCATCATGACAATGGCCTGTACCAAGTGGTGACAGAGAGAGATTTGCCAAAAGTGGATGAGACCTTCAGAAAGGACCTCAGCATTCTACAGTGTGATGAATATTTATCTATTAGCATTCTCATCTCAAAAGCCATTGTTAAAATGTATAATCTTTACTTTTCAAATAAAGTTGATCTAAATCAAAGCATTCAGGATAGATGGGAAAAATTTGGATCAGGGAAGTACATACAAAACTCTGGGTAAATGTCATCTAAATCCCAAAAAATGAAAGTACTTGTAGTGGAATTTGGAATAGGTGAATTACCAATTTTAAAATGTCCTTCAAGCCAACTTCAGCAGAATCATTTGAAGATGCATCGAGTTGACATTTGCGTGATAAGGACAGATATTACAAAAAAAAAAAAAAAAAGAAACCTTTTTACAAAAGTATGCAAAGTTTTTTAGAAATATTTGATTTAAGCAATACAGAAATTTTTTTTTCACTTTTTTATTAAACTGTAATGGATGCAGGCATTGCCAAATAGGTAAGAAAAAATGGAGATGGAATACTCTAAAATTTCATGAAGTCAATTTTATTTGATTATATATATATATATATATATATATATATATATATATATATATAAATTACAAAATTTTTAAAATAGTATTATTGCTATAGATTATTTAAAACTTTATTTTTTAAAATTAATCCAGAGAAATTGATATTGTTGGAAAATATATTATTATGGCTTACAACATTCTAATAAATGATAACCATCATTTTTTTTTTTTTTTTTGCAAAGTATTGCCATTCTTACAAAATAAAAAAAAATATTTTTAGTCATATTTGGAGTTGATCAACAGCCCCATTAATGATTCTTATGACAAGTCTTCAGAATAATTGTGGTGGGGAATGGTTTGAATAAAAGTCATTCAATAACCTCAGATTCTGTTGGTGGACTTTAGTGCAAAAGAAAAAAAAATCTGTCTTAAAAAAAATAATTCAGCTTTAAATTTCCCGATTTTTATATAAAGTAGAACTTATCAGTCAACATTGACAAAATATGACTGATTAAATATTTGAATATGAAATCCATAAATTAATTAGCCTCCAGTATTGTGTCAGTGATCAATCTTTAGAATAAAATTCAATTTTACATGGCAGCAGCAGCAAAGCTTAAATCTGCTAAAAGGCATCAAAAGTGTAGAGATGGGGAAATAGACTCTCTTCCATTTGTAAATATTACAAATGTAAATGAATGAGAAACAAATGAACAACATGCAAAAAGTAAACTGCACAGGAAAATATTAACTTTTTTTTTATTAAAACATTTTAAAGCCTCATGCAACAAAATTCTGATGATACTTGATTTTGCAAACATTTCTTTCTGATGAGCGGACATGGAGATTTTTCTACAAAAAAATGTCTTTAAAATATTTTTGAATTTTCAAAAATCTGTAGGGAATTGGTAAATAAATTTGAATCAATTTTGTTTGTTTTTTTCATGACAACTTTATGGGAAAAAGTTTTTGAAAATCTCTGCAAGAAAAAAAATTTCATTTACTTTTTTTGCCATTCATTTTGATAGGAATTTATATATATTCTTCCATATCTTGTTTTTTTTAATCTCTAAGCTCAAAAATGATAAATTGGCTGCCATCATTGATAAAACAGAGAAGACAGTCACAACAACAATGTAATAAAAAAATACATCAATGTTTAGTGATATCATACAATACTAGTTTTAATCCACTCTACTGACCTCTGATAGAGATAAGTATAAATAACACAAGCTGAAGAATATTTTAATAACTTGATGATAAAAAGACTAATGAATTTAAAGCATAATAATCCATAAATACATTCTGATATAAATGTGGTATAAATATCACTTCCCAAACAGCAGATTGATGTGGCCATTTCTTTTTTACTTTCCATTCACAGGAAGAAAAAAAAAACACCAATCCATAGACTGTTGCTGTTCATTTTTTTTTTTTTTTTTTTTATACTTAGTGGTCAATAAGAATTTGGTTTAAGCAATTCAAACCAGAACAAATCAGGCACAATCTGTGAAGGCAGCATGAGAAACTCCAAGTTTTCCAACTAATTTCTAGTTAAAATCACAACAGCTGAGCCCATGTCCCACTCAGTTACATGAAATATGTTCAATCATTAGAGTCCAGAGTGTTGACCATTGTCTTTCAGAAATAACCGTGACACATAAAAATCTTAAATTATAGGAAAGGTAGATAGCAACATGAACAAAACTTTCTTCATGTATTCATCATATCAAGACATGACCAATAAAAGAGTTTACTTTTTGTAAACTACTTTTTTTTTAATACAACTCAAAATGCACAAAAGCTAACTTAAATTATATTTTTAAAAAAAGTTATTAAAAATCTGTAAAGTGTGAAGAGATTCAATAAACTAAAAGACATAATCTTAAATGAAAAAATATTCTTTTAAAAAGTAAAAATTGTTTATAAAAAGTAAATCTATTTGTGTAAGAAAATGGGAAAAAGTTCTGAAAACTATTCAAAATTTATGATTCTAACTTCTGGCCTTTATTTTTTAATTTTTTTTTTTTTTTTTTATTTGATTACTATATCATCTTTTGGCAGTAAAAAGAATATTCAAAATTACTCAATCACATTATTTTGAACACTGGTCTCTCCAAAAAAATAAATAAAAGATAAATAAATAGAAAGAGTGGGCAAAAATGCAATAAATCAATGACTAGAATAGAATTGGTTTTCTGACCCCTGTAAGAACATGGTGAGTAGGGGGAGGGGTAACAGCAATGGAATATGGCACACAATAGGAAATCATTTTTATCAAATGAGAAAATGGAAAATTTGAAAAATATCACAAATGCATTTGTGTTGAAGCTAAGAATTTAATGTGGTTGAGTGGAAAAATTTTATGAATAATCATGGCAGGATGTTCAAAAGAAGGAAGAAACATTGTTGGAAGAATTTATACAATTGTTCAGCACAAGTTATCTTTATATAGTAAATTATATATATATATATATATATATATATATATATATACAATGAAAAATTTTACATTTTTTACATTAAATAAGCAATTATACATGTCAAAGCAATAAAAAATTTAAGAGGGTAGAACTTGCCATTAAAAATAATTTTAACAGCATTCACAACTTCTTCAATCACCCATTAAATAATCTAGATTCATTGATTTGCTAATAATGCTGATAATTTTTAATAGATTAAAAAAATATAGAGGTTTGTCTTGATAAAAGTTTGGTTTTTTTATTTTATTTTCCCCAAAAATATTTTGCTCTGTATTTTGTCATTTCTGAAACATTAAAAAGATTTTTTTTTCTGAAATGCTGCTTTTTACAATTGAAGTCAGTTAAATGCAAATTTTCCTGTAAAATGTTTTCATCTTGATTTTAGCATATAACATGGGAAGTGATGCGAAAAGCAACATGTATGCAATAGTAAGATCAGAGTTGCAAAAAGGATATCTAAAAATAAACCTTGGCATACAAGTCAAAAATATAGAAAGAAATATTTGAAAAAGAAACACCTAATCAGGCAAAAATAGCAAAAGTGAATGATAAAGATTTTATCTTTTCTACTCAAAATCAATTTCATCTTTGAAAAATTGAATCTGTGCCAAAGATTCATTACTAAAAAGCATTTTCCTTTTTAATTAAGAAAAAGGGAGATTGTATTTTTGTAATTTCAAGGATGTTTTTGCTTGTTTTTTAATAGTTTTTTTTTTTTTTTTTTTTTTTTTTTTTTTTTTTCATATTTACAGAAGCAGTTTAAATCTCTGGGTAATGAAAATCAAGTCATTTTTCTTTCTTTATAATAAAGACTGACAAAATTTTCTCAAACCTAAACAAAAGATCAAATGAAAATCTTAAAAGCAATAAAAATCTATTTCAGAACTAAGAAAGCAATTATGCAGAGAATTCTAAAATCAAAATGTTTCAATAAAACAAAAATCAAAAATGATTCTGTGAATATTTTGGCAATGAACCAAAACAAATCACCACAAATAAATTCATCCACTCATGAATTCTTTATGCAACCCAAAAAGAATGATAGAAAAACAAAAAGTTATTTCAGGTCCCATAATTTCTAAGTTATGTCTTTTCTTCCATTTCTCAGTTCATTTAAATGATGAAATACCCGGCAGTGGTTTACCCCATAAATGATAGAGGAAAAAAAAAAAATATGCTTGCTTTCTGGGTTCAAAACTGATTCAGTCTGAATGCAATATTTAAGAAAAAACTGGGACAGGTAATTTTGGTCTGTCTATTTTCCTTCACTTGTCCCATCAAAAATTGTACGTCATGCATCCAAATAATGTTTTTCTTCTATTTAAATAGGGTACCCATTATTTTCTTTTTTAAAAATCAATCATTGTAGGTCATTTTGGCCTGTCAGTATAATTTTTCTTTTCTCCAAATACCCCAAACGTAAGCAGGACTTTAAGTGTGTGAAAACAAAAATAAAAAAATTGTCTCATTACTAAATACAACTTGCTAGATATTATTCACTTAATAAAGTTATAAAGCTTCTTCTCCAACATCTTCCATCACAGAACTATAATCTGGTGGTGCGACATCATTATAATGGTATGGAGAACCAAAACTGTCCATGGCATCATCCACTTTTAAGTCATCAGGACGTTTTCCCATGCTTTTAGGTAACAGATACTCTTCATTACTCATATCTGGTGATGTACCAGGAGCATAGGCACTGGAATGACCACTGTCACTGTCTTCTTGGTGGTGAACCTGGGCTTTAATTCTTTGAATAGAATGAGCATCAGATGGAAGGTGTCCAGCCTCCTGCAAGGGAAGCATGGCCTGCTTCTCATAGCAGTCTGCTTTCTCGTTCCCCCATCGTGGGTTCATATAATCCTGAAGGTCTTCATTCTGACTATAATTGCTGGACAGGGTGACAGTGTCTACCTCTGGCACTTGGGGAGACATTTTTGTATACTGGCCTCCATCCATTTTTAGGTAACCATCATTTTGTGAATTCTCTGCTGGCATGTCGACATAATTCTGGCTAAGATCCAAGTAATACTAGAAGAGAACAAAGAAAAAAAAAGAAACAGTTTTAATCAAAGCAAAGAAGTTTGTATGAAGAAAACAATTCTTATTTTTATAAAAGCCCACATATGCACACATAAGAGGAAAAGAAAAAAAAGTATCAGCACCTGTGAACACTTCAAAAATACATCTAAAGACAGAAAGAAAAAAAATTTTAACTGTAAAAATATTTATCCATTTTGTTAGAAAAATTTCTTTACCTGTTTAACTCTGGCTTCCAAAAAGCTTCCCATTGTATCAGCAAGACGAGTAAAAGTGGGTCGTTGGCCAGGCTCAACTTTCCAACAATCACACATCACTTTGTACCTTGACAATAGGGGAGAAAAGAAACACGTTGTAGATTAAAATGTATCTAAACAGTAATCAGAAGAATGCAATTAAAAAAAAATATTAATTATTGCTACACTTATTAAAGTATCATCACTGGCAGAGAAGAGGAAAGACAGGTCAAGGGAAACAAGAAGCAGTTAATAAATAAGGAGTTATCTCCCTTAACTTTTTCATTAGTTTACATTATTTTAATGATAATTTATAGTTATCTCCCTTAGCCTTTCTTTTTTTTTTTTAAATCAATTTTTTTTACTTATTTAAAAGATTCAGAAACCGGTAACCGGACTGAATTGAAAATTGCTCTAGCTTTCAAATGAAATTTGTTGCTTTTGCTGTGTGATTAGAAATACACAAACAGAATTTTTTTTATAGTAATTACAAGCACAAGATTTTGAATTAGCCACCTGCATAGATCAATATGAATGTCATGAGTAAATTCCACAAATGTGGTGCTGAAAAGTTCCCAGCCTAACGTAATTTGATATGAACAGCTTTTTAAGACAATTGTGTGCCTGTGAAAGACAGGGTGTAGTTTTTTTGTTTTTTTTTAAAGACATCTTCAGAGTATAGAGTTCAATCCTCATTGGGATCTATTACTGCACTGTACTAGGCTGACTAAAATAGTTTGAAGTAGTAAACTACTAAGTATACAAGTGTTCAATTATGCTCAACAGTTGGAACCAAGAACCCAATAAATTTGCAAGGGTCAAGTCACATAGTGAGATTCCCAGAATCATATACTTACAAGTCATCTGTCGCATATAAGGGTTTGTCCATCCGGTATCCAGATTTTAGCAAATCAATAAATTTCTCATTAATTTTTACACTTGGATATGGATTGCCACCTGGAAAAATTTTTTACAAACTTGAAAATAAATTTGAGCTGCTTTAAATAATAAAGGTAAAGCAACAGTAACATTTATATAAAATTAGTGAACTACAATTTTACAAATGAAAATAAACAAAAAAAGGTTGGGGATTCTTAGATTATATCTAAACAAAGAATGAGATCATTTAATAAACAATGTTTTTCATTTATTTATTCTTTTTTTTTTTTGCGGGGGTGGTCATCTTTCAAAAACTTACATCTATTAAGAACTTTTGACACACTATTCTAATTATCTGTAGTAACAGATTCTGTTGGATACAGTTTTTGTTTTGGAAGAAAATAAAATGTTTAAAAGCAAATAAACTTACCAAGACAAAACAATTCCCAGAGGAACACACCATAAGACCATCTAAAATTTTAAGAAATCAGAAATTTAAAGTTTATAGATTCTTGTGTCAAAGTAAAGATATTTGGTATATTATTAGTTGTATAAAATATTTATCATCATAAAAAACAATAAAAAAAGCATTACAGTTACTCATCAACAAATCAGACAATTAGCACATCAGTTTAAATTTTAAAAAACTTTAATTTTATAAGAAAGCATTTATATGGAAATTGTCCTCTATTGTGGCATCAGTTTAGAATTTCTATTTTCAAAGTCATTACAAAAAATGAGCAATTGATACAATCTCAACAATGACATGGTGACTTTCATTTTAAGATGTCATCATTTAAAAAGTTGCATAAATTACTGATTTTTTTGTTGCTTTTTATTATTCTATTAATCTACAACATTGTTCATGTATTTAATCTAAAAATAAAAAATAGCAATTTTGTTCATATATTAAAATGTTGCTAAGACTGAAATCTAATTGAAAAATATTCAAAGAATATTAAACTCATTCTTTTGTTATTGGCCCAATGTCCCTGATGACTAATTTGAAAAATTTCAAGAGTGCAATTGAAAGGTCCTTTAGACTGTAGACAAAAACAAAATATTTGTAAATAGAAAAGAAATATTGATGGATACAAATTGTGAAGTTGTATACTGTTGAAAAATTGTGCAAATAACAGTAATAAAAAAAAGAATTAATTTTGTACAAGCAATCAAATTTTGGATAACAGCAATAACAGTTCATCTTACTTGGGTGATGATGATGATAATCATCATCATCATAATGAACCTAATCTGTGACTGTATAGCCAATTCAATTAAACATTTTCTCCTCCAAGTTGACATGTAAAAGTCAAGCCAAAAACAATTAAAAAATACAAATTAGAAAGAATTACTAAACAAGCATAAAATATAAAAGATACAAATTAGAAGAAAAAACCTAAATCATGTTCAAGATAAATATATATACATACACATCACTTTTTGTTGTATAAATTCTGTGTGTCAAAGATTCAATAGCCATCCATTTAATAGGAACAGGTGTCTGAAAGCAAAAAGGAAGTAATTTTAAAGTTTTTTTAATCTAAAAACATTGTAGGACCCACCTAGACATTTCACTCTGCCCCACTGTAGGACCCAACTAGACATTACATTCCTTACAACTTTATGCACATTCAAATTCCAATTAGATTAGAGAAACTAATATAAAAATTATTAATAAAATTATGCTTAAATTCAAAACGAAAGAAATTGTTTCATGTGGGGCAAAATTAATGCTTTAAAAGTTTCAGTGAAATACACCAAGAAATTTGGTTTTAAAAATCATTGAACACTTACATCTCCTTTCTTGTGGTATTCAGCAGACTTGTAACAATTTTTAGCCAGACCAAAATCGCATATTTTCACTACATCATCAGCTGCCAAGAGGATGTTTCGGGCTGCAAGATCCCTGTGTATATACTAGGATTTTGAAATAGAAAATTGCAGCAATTAAGAATAGAGAAAAAGTGCAAATTAAGCAAGTGAGATTAAACAAATGTTTAAATGGAATTCATAACTAAATAAATGAAATAAAACAAAAACACACACAACAGAGAACATGCATGCAACACAGAACAAGTAATCTACTTGGGAGCAAATTTCCTCATTGCAAAGAATATGAAATGTTGATAATAAAGGAAAACAATCCAAAGTTAATAATATTGAATTATTCAATCTGTCTAGGTTAACTATGAGTAAAACAGCTTTTTCAACAAGTTGTTTGTCCAAGCACTCATTCACCCACTTAACCATAGAATCATGTAATAAAACATTTCAATAAATGATGATGACAGTAAGTACAGGAAACGGTGAGTTTCAAGCCTTTTACCAAGAGGATTGATTTCATGTAAACATAAACAGCCATATCTAAAATTCTAATTATTTCA
Source organism: Acanthosepion pharaonis (assembly GCA_903632075.3). Lineage (NCBI taxonomy): Eukaryota > Metazoa > Mollusca > Cephalopoda > Sepiida > Sepiidae > Acanthosepion > Acanthosepion pharaonis. The sequence continues at coordinate 2,102,874 of CAHIKZ030000401.1, read as the reverse complement.
ATGTTTGGTTTACTCTACCAATAATTATCTTGCACAATCTCCACAATTTGGATTTACCAAGATTTTAATTGTCAGAGAAAATTGCCTGATGAAACTGAAATACTTTTGGAAAATGTTCAAATTTAAAGCAAAAATCCTTTGATAAATGTCTGGTTATCATAAAATTTACAAAGGTATATATATATATATATATATATATATATATATATATATATATATATATATATATATTTATTAATGATATAAACATGCAAGTTTTATGCCCAAACAAAAGGTCAACAGTTAACCAGTGAAAAAAAAAAACTTCATCTATGATTGCTGTTTTTGGCTTGACTTTCATTTTAAATGACCACCCACCCCATACACACAAGCAATGACATTAGCTGAATTTCCTCAAACTCATTTTCTTACCAAATTGACAAAAGACAGGCTGGATTCATTATTCTGCCCTTGAAGTTAACCAAATTTCAATATCTTTGTGGATTTTCAAAATTTCATGAATAAAAGTAAAATCTACTCAGAATCTAACTTAAGAAATCAGAAATGTTTGCACCATTATTTGGAAATAGTATAATTCAATATGTAGTTTTCACTTAGTTTAAGAAATTTTATTTTCCCCCTAAGCTTCCATTTACATGAGATGTGTTTCTCTGGCATCAAATGAAAAAAATTAATTTGTATAAATTAAAGTTATGCAAATCAGATCCAATGTCTGACAAAAAATGAATAAAAGTGAATGGAAAGAAATTTCATTATAAATTTAATACATATACAGTAAAACAAATTTTGTTTCAATCTTTCTACAAATGCTGAGATTAAAGTTTTATCTTTTAGGTAAAAATTTAATGAATATCTAAATAGCTTGGTTTTGTTTTCATTTCATATTTTTTTTAAATTGTATATCTATTTATAATATGAAAATCCATTTTACCATAGAAGTTTTAGAGATCAGGAAAATGCTATTTGCATAAAGTATTTAGTCTTGTATTTTAATTCTCAGTTGTTTAATGACAAACCTGTTCTGTTATTAAGGAAAGTTTCACTTTGTAAGAAATTATGTTGTTGCTGTTTTTCAAACAAAACCATGATCAATATGCAAAATATAAGAAATTTTAAACTTCCTTGTGTTTTTTCTAAATTATACAATAACCTATAAAAGAGGAATGGTTTAATTTGGTGGTAGGGAAAGAGGACATTAATGATAATATACCAACCTTCTTACAAGCCAAATATTCCATACCCCGGGCAACTTGATAAGCATAACAAATCAGAGTCTTAGTAGTGAGTGGACGGTTAGGTTCAGCTGTACTTTCTGGTTGCGCTTTGTTTACGTAATGTGGCTTAGAGGAGGCAAAATCAGATAGGCGCTTCTTCTCCATTCCTGGTTCAAGCTCATCCTCCATTGTATCGACAAAGTAGTCTTTATTCCTCAGAAGATAATTGCGGAGGTTCCCAATGTGACAATATTCTACCATTACATACAACTCACCTGTTTTAAAAAAAAAAAAAAAAAAAAAAAAAAAAACATTTTAAATATTAGACCTTCTGTCAGAAGCATTCAGATAGAATTCTTATTCCCTTTTACATATCTACAGACCAGTTCCTATTCTCCATTGCAGTAAACACTATTGAAAAGATTTACTTTAAAATATATGATTAATACTTCATGCTTACCTATATAAATATAACCTGACAAACTGCATTTCTATAAGAGAACAAGAATTGCACTGCAAATATTGAAAGGGAAAAAACAGACTCGCATAGGCATATGTGATGGAGGGTAAATGAATTGTACATTTTCAAGGTAACTTAGAAAATTCTCCATTCAGTGCCTTTGTTCAATTTGGGAAATCATAAGATTGTATTTTTATTCCAGCTTAAATAAAATAAACTTTTTTCCAAGCAATCAAATAATTTTATGCTTTGGAATAAAATAACAACTAAGCTACAATCTCAGTTTACAAATATTATGATCAGATTTTTTACATTTTTGATTTGAAATAAAAAGAAATAATTACCATAACGAATATTTTTAGTCACGGCTCCCAAGAGGTTGACAATGTTTAAATGTTGCCCAATGTGAATTAAAATTTTCAGTTCAGACAATAAAGCTTGCATTTGTTCACGGTCAGTGCAATCTGAAAGAGTAAACAAAAGAGTCTTTTTAAAAAAAAATTTGCTGATTTCCACAAAATAATGAAAAACTAAAGAATTCAATTTTTTAAAATTGATACTTCATGAGAGTAAACATCTTTAAATAGTTTTTTGTTATTTACACAAATAAGTGCATCAAGACACATCAGAGTAATTATCTGTTCTTTATACAATTCTCAACTAAATTTTTCATTGAATTATTTCTTTTTATATACCTGGCTTGACTAACAAAACTTGTCACACAACAAATGATGTTACTATAAACAAATAATGTTTAGGATTCTCTGGTCTAAACTATTCAAGCAAATTTGAAAATCACTTTAAGAGTTTAAAAAGGTTGAAAAAAAAAAAAAAAAAAAAAAAAAATGAAAACCAATGTAGACACACCTTTGACCATTTTAACAGCAACAGTTGTAACATCATCATCATCTTGAATACCAATGGCTTCAGCTTTCACTACTCTACCAAAAGCTCCTTGTCCAAGAATCATACCTGAGAAAGAAAAAAAACATATTCAGAACATTTATTATAGGTTTTAAGTGATTATCATTTATAATTATTTAATTAAGGAAGGTTCTTAAAACTTTCCAACAATAAGGAAAACTGTAAAATGACAGCCTAATTAGCATAGAGCTAAGGCATCAACATATGATAAAGTTCAGATGTTTGAGAGCCACAAGTCAAGAACCAAATTTACATGTATGATTTTGTTACATACACATTAACTTACATTTTAATCAAATGGGGTCATAATTCATACCTAGCAAATGATTATAAAGCTTAATTTTTTTTCTTATTTACCATTTATATGAACTGAACTGTTATGAAAAAAATGAGCTCAGCCAACATATTCCCACAAGCTGCATATTAAAAATCAAAGAGCCTCATATGGCTTAAAAGCTGCACTTTGGTCATCCTTGGACAAATGCTAAAGCAGTAAAGATAGAGTAGCTCTAAATATGCAAGATAAACAATGAATGCTGAACTAATAAAATACAAAATCATGCTTCATAGCAAAAACTACAAGTCTGTCTAAAACATGATGTATCATGAAAATCAGTTTGGATTTTTCTGTCCACATCTTAAAATGACGATTATTCTCAAGTAATGCTATTAACCTCAACTGGTTTGCATCAACAGAGACCATTGTTCAACAAGAAACTTTGTAAACCACTTTTTATATATTTGATCATTCCCTGTAACTTCTCTACAAACTCAACAAGTTTTTCTTGTTAGTCATATTTTTACCTTGAAATATAAAAAGCATAATATATTGAAAATATTGCTTTTTTTTTTTTCTTCAGTGTTAGAATCAATAAACAAAACTCTACCAATGTTGACTTATAATAGAAGCAGATAATCTATGCATATATTTACCATTTATACTGACTTTTCACAGTAATCTGTAACATACAAGTTTTACCAAATATATTTTATTTACCTAAGTGGAGACGTTCTTTAGGAAATTCCCACCGGGAATCATATGGAAGGCAAGATGTTTGTTCAACAATTGGAATGTCTGGATTATAATCTCCCTTGGGAACCACAAGTTGTTTTTCCAGGTCATCAAAATGCTAAGAAATAAAAAAAAAAACAAAAAAAATAATCAGTAATTTTATAATAAAAAAAACAAATATAAATTTTGTACACATAAAAAAAAACAAAAAAAAAAATTCAGTATTTTCAATTTGTTTATGCCTTCCGCCCAAAATGACATGTAAGAAGTCTTTCAATTTTTAAAAAGGTACAGATGGAAAGGAGGCTTGACATTTTGCAGTAAAATTAAAGAGATAAAATCTCACTTTGAAGTAAATAAGATAATATCTATAAAATAAAATGTTCGCCCTTTGGAAGTTGGGGGGTGGGGGCACAGATAGGAGACATATGACAGGTTTATTTATTTGCACAGATTTACTTATTATATAAGTTATTATTGCTGAAATGTTTAAAAAAATAAGCATTTTTTGTTATTTATACAAAAAAGTGTTTCATGACACATCAGTGTAATTATCTGTTCGTTATTCAATTATTAAGTAAATTTTTCCAATAATAAGCTGTTTATGCAACCTGTGATATCAACAGCAAGATTTTGCCAACAAAGACAATTTTCATTCATTAATTTATAGAATGACAAATTCTGACAGGAGGGTGGAAACAACACAGATTTAAAAAATAAAATAAATGATAGATATTTGAATTTTATGTGTGAGTTTTCATTGTTCCTTATTACAAACCATTGACTACAATAAAAGCCATTCTGCATGAATATATGAAATATTTCTCAAAATAAGAAATAAAAATAAGCAATTTTAAATTAAAAAAAACAAAAAAAACACCAGGAATAAACTGATGAAAACATTATTAGATGTGTACTATTTTATCTGTACCATAAAAAATGAAATTTAAATAATGTTGCAATTGAGTTTTAGTAACACAGCAAAAATGACAAAATTCTATTAGCAACTTATTACTACTAATTAGATATTCCGTTGTTATGGTAACACTAGGCAGATTTTCTTATTGACATCATGTTACCATAACAAAGGCATAACTTCCTAATTAGGAGTAGAAGGATAAATATTTTCTCACATTGCATTTTATATTAGAACAAAAATTAGAAGCAAAATAATTTGCATTTGAATCTCAATCATACTTAGAATAATAAAATAAATATTATTAATCAATGCAAAAATACTTAAAACTTGTTTGAAGATCTTTTTCAATGACAAAAAAGAAATAACACAATCCAGTATTTTTCTATTCTTATGCCATAAACTAACATTGAGAGAGGATAGTTTTTCTACAATAGTAAAATGACAAACGACCTTTTTGACTTGAAAGTACTTCAAAAGGAATTCATTTTTAAACAATTCAAAAGCAGCAGACATAACTGGCAAACACTTTTTTCTTTTTTCCTACTGAAAAAAAAATTGCTATTTCAAATATGACTCCACCCCTGGAAATTGCAGCGAAAATGTCCCATCCAATTATAACAAAGCTTTCCAAAAGTCTAAGATAACTACAGAAGAGTACTTACATGTTTGTTCTTTATTTTCTTGATTACAAAGCAAATAATTGCCAAACTGATAATGAAAACACCCGCAGCAACCCCGACAGCCAACATAATCTCATCTCTTCTTATTTCTGCTCCAGAATAACAAAAAAAAAACATTGTAATATTTAATAAGACACACAAGAAAAGAAAAAATATTAAGAGTTAAAATCATCTTAAACTTTTTTAAAAGATTCATGGTTGTTTTTCCGTAGAGAAATTCTTTTCCCACCCCTCAACCAAAAACACTGTAAAGATTAATAAAAAACAAAAAAAAAAGGAAATACTTACCTTTTTAAAAACAAAACTAATTTGCACAACTTACAAAGCTATCCTTAAATCTCATTTAACTACTCAAGTGATTTAACAATTTTAAAATGCAAAACAAAATTACATTTTCCTTAATAAGCACACTTATTAAATTGATTGTTTTTTATGACTTAACTTTTTGAAGGTTATTTAAATCCAGAAATTATTTTTAGATTGTAAGAATTTTTTGAAGATAAGGTCCTTACTAAAAATAAAAAGCACAATTTTGTAATCCAAAATTAAAATTCAGTTTTACTGAAAACAAAATTCAACTACTCACTTCCGACAATGACTGTTGCGTTTGCAAACAAAGATCCGGCCCTGTTCTTTGCAGTACACATATAAACACCAGAATGTTCTGGCATTGTTCTTGGAATGACCAACCTAAGAGAAAAGAAAATATTTTTGTGTTTCAATTTCAGTGGACTTTAAAAGAAATCAAATGCTATAAACTATGACGCCAACATTATCATATACCAAACTCCTCTTCCCCCAACACATGAAAAAAAATAGGGAACCTGGTTGAGTTTTATTCCACCCACTATTATTTTTTTTTTTTCCTGTTTACAACACATAAGTCAAAATTTTAACTTTTGCTGCAGACATTAAAACATAACTGGGAGGTACTGCTTGGGAAACTAATCCCCAGACACCAAACTTCAGTTTATTTTTTGGCTTTAAACTGCAAAAATCTTATAAACCAGAGACAAAAAACAAGATAAAAATTTACGTGATTTTTCTACACTTACAACAGATTTTGTGTTGTTGCCTTATACTTAATTCATTTATGTCTGTCACAAATTCCAGTATTAATTATAAAAATTAAAATTAAAATTTAGTATTAATTATAATAGAGAGCTATAAAAAAAAAAAAAAAAAAAAAAAAAAAAAGCCACTAAACATTCACTGCTTCACTCAGGGATTGAATATGACTTGATAATATAATGATCAAAATACTCAGATGATGTCAGACAAAATGAGGGATACTTGCCCTGACAACAACTAACATGGAGACACTCACTGAGACAGCAGGCACCATGCAGACATTCACCCAAATATATCAATATATAAAAATAGTAAGGAACTTATAACATTTGAAATTAAACATTCAAAATACTTGAACCATTCTGACTTCATCGGACATTTTTTAAAAAAAACTGGCATTTCTTTATGAATCTAACATTTGATTTATTACTGAGAAGAGATTAATTTTTAATTTTCAGCTTAAGATAATGTAAACTAATTTATACTTTAAGAAAAGAAACATAAGCAAAATAATGAAAATTTTCAGAAATAAACAATTTGCTTATTCCTTTGTCTTTCATAAAACACTTCCTTTTCCTAAAAGAATTTCTTTTACTTCAATAAACAGGAAATTTATTTACTTATAAGAAGTATAAAGTAATTTCAGGAGTTTGAACATTGAAAGCTTGTTAAGAACAAACTCTAAATAAAGATATTTTACCAATAATTATTTGACAATGGCAGTTCCAAATTAAGAATATTCTAAAATAAAAAAATCCGAAAGTTAGTTTTCTATAGACAAACCTGAATTTGAATCCTTTTGCAGAATTCATAAAAATAGTCTGGAAAATTCTAACCCCACATAAAATAACTTTTGGATAAAGAAATCAAATGTGATAATAGTATTATCACTTTTTTCAAAAGGGGATATACAGAATGTTTTTATGTTGTTTAATAAATAGAATATTATTTGCATATACAGCGTGCAGCGGAAATAGTTCCTACATATACTGACATAATGTCTTAGCATTATGTGTATTTAGTGGGGAGGGTATATGTCAAAGGTATTTTTGCTGCACCCTGTATTACCAAAGACAAATTCTTTGAAAACAAACAATATTAACCATTTTCAATTGTATTCACTTTGAAAAACAAAAGAAATTAAAAACTTATTTATACACCAATAAAACACAAGATATATATATAAATATATATTCAAAAAGAATTGTTAAATAATTTAGACATATCATGTCAATTAGTTTTTGTTGTGATTCTTTTGAGTTCATAGATTAATTTCTTGCTAACTTTAGAAAATTGATTTAGAAAAATACCAAAATTTTCTTTCAAATAGTTTTTATTTTCCCAAATCTGAGAACATCTTCAAACAAGTTGTTTGTGAGTATGTATGTGTTTTTGTAAATTCAAAACATTTCAACTGTTTGTTTCTACTGCAATATATGTGTGTGTGTGTGTGTGTACATTCTGTTAAGCATTTATTTTAAAATATTTCAATAAATATTTTACTTACTGGTGGCCTTTGTTTTCTATCCTTACTCCTAAAGTGTTGTTTATCAAAATGAGTTCATTGTTAAAGAACCATTGAACCACAGGTGTTGGCCTCCCAGATACATCGCAAGTCAGTGGCAGAGACATATTCACACTGGCATGTAAGGTGCCTTCAATTTTGCTTTCAAACACAGGGGGAGACATCTCTGTAAAAGAGAAATAACAATCAAGTTAACTTCAATGTTATTTAAGAGAAAATAAAACTGAAAGAAGATTGACAATTTGGGTTTAAGTTGATAATTGTCAAAATCGCAATCTGTGTCCATATTCTGAATTGCTAGGGAGCAGAGGGAACAGATATTACGTTGATCCATATATAATCCTCTCATTTTTTTTTTTTAGTAGTAGATAAGAAACATGCACAATAAATAGCACTGAAATATTGTTAAGTCACTCAAAGATGGAACATGGAGATTCTAATTCTCCAGTCTACCAACAAGTTTTTACTATCGTGTGGGGATAATAAACATTACTCGTTGCAATTACAAACATTACTCATTACAATGGTAGACATTAACTGATGTTATGAGACTGTGGTCCCACCAGAGTCATTATTTGACAACGACTGCATCGGCAAGATTCAGCTAGCATGATCACCCATTTAAAAGGCCCTATTTTTTGAATTGGGTCCTCCTGCTGAAATACTCACCAGGAAATGACACCAGATTTCACAGCAAAATATTTTTTGGAAGAGTGGGAGGTCCACATTTATTTTTGCTGCAAATACATCCCCTCTGGCAATGGAATAGCTGAATGATGTCATCACAGTGTCAAATGAATTGCTGCATGGAAACAATGCTCAATAATGGAGGCTATGTATTGGCACAATGTCACACTAAAAGATGATAAATATCACCTACCACTGCACCTACCAATAAGATCTACCACTACCAAGTCCATGTATAAGGCACTGACACAACACTTCCACCAGAACAAGAGTGCAGACAACTGATGTACAACTTAGGATACCATGGATGGGTAAATCCCCAACAAGGATAATGTACAACTCAATATCAAGTAGGACATGTGACTGGGATCAATAGCCCACACAATTCTCATTGATAGGATAACACATCACGTAAAAAGACCTGCATCCTTTTGTCAGTCCAAACAAGTCAGCAAGTGATATCAGCAGCATCTCCTCAGAAAGTGATAGACTAGTCAATATTGGAGATGCCTCTGATACATCCTTGGAAGCAAGCGACTCTTAGCCTGATGACTCTCCACGAGGTGAGAGGTGAATCATCTAGAGGAGAGACAGTGATTGTTCCACTGAGAAGAAGCAAAAGACTCAATAGGCCTGCCCTTAGTTGTCACCTGTGTGACAAGACGGGAATGGTAAATGGGAAAATCACTTACCACGAAAGAGTTTGTATCCTGCTCATAGGTTGCCGAAAAAAAAAAAAAAAAAATTCCAAGCTAATTACTGCCTCACATATATTTTTTTTTATCCAACCTGACTAATGTGATCAACTGAAAAATTTATCTCTTCAATAAAAGCTGTTGCTTTTCTTGATGTGGAGAGCATATTTTTTGGTTCATGAGCAAGAATGAATTTGCTGTGTTAGAATCTGACTTGGATTTTTTTTACCCTATTTAATTTTGCCTCTTGGACTTTTGACATTGGACTTGTGATTTCTGATTTCCATACGACTCATCTTTCCTGCCTTTTGGATTTGTGAGACTGGATTTAGACTTTTTCACCTTGTGCTTTAATTCCTGACCACTGACAATCCCTTTCCTTACTATTTGCAATACATGCACAATTGAGCACTCAGAAAAACAAAATCAAGTGTTGAGACTAATAGAAACAGATTCTGACTAATATCCTCACCTCATAGACCCAGAATTAACATTATGCATCATTAAAATCAAAGTTTTGACATTTGTTTAATGAATCATACCTTTTATATAAACCGTTATAAGAAAAAAATAAAATACACAAATTAAAATAAACATGCCAACATTTCAAAGTCTGAAGACATGTACAATAAACAAAATAAAAAATAAAATATAATGATACTCACTGCTCACTTTGAGATGAATGACCTTTTCTTCAACTTTATTTGACAAGTTTACAACACAATAATAGATACCAGAATCACCAAGTTGAATAGAGTCAAATGTTTTTGACAGTACCCTTGAATAGTTGGTCCTAACAGATTTTAAAAAATAATTAATAAAATGTATTTTAGAACAACAGCTAAGAAAGCAAGCAAATATAACAAATTCAATTAATAACCAATTAAAAAAAAGAAATAAAATAAAAAAACAACAGCAAGCACCTCTGAATGAACCAAACAGTTTGGCATTAATTGCATTTAATGGCATTTAGTTGCCTCAGGATGAGAGATTGATTAAGTGAAAGGGATTATATTGCCAAAGTAATTATTTTCCCAAAATTGTTTTAAATAGGAAATTTTCATTTTTAAAACCGTTAAAGAAAATAGGGTTTAATGAAGTCATCTTTTTTCTAATGAGATTCTTTGAATTAAACATAATAAAAATTAATCCAAATTTATAAACTAAATATAATCTACATAAAATCTAAATAAATAATCTAGGCAAATATTGGTTGAAACTTACATTTTTGAGATGGTTTTCAGTTTGACTCCCCTGAAAATAAACAGAAAAGATTGAGGTGTTAACAATTTTACTGCTATATTTGTTATGCGAGGGGAGGAAAGAAGTTTTCTAAAATATATCACCCAACTATGAAATACTATTTTAGTTTACTTTCCACTACCAAAAAATACAGTCCATATTGTAAATATTTAATACTGTATTAAGAGAAACAATTAGAAAAAAAAAGTACAAACAGTTTGGTTCTGAGAGATGCAAGTTTTGAGGATACCATAGTAATAAGATAAGTACTGACACACCTTCATACAAAGTCAAGGCATTCCCTAAGACCTGAGATTAACACTGATATACCAATTACACTTTTGCAAACTGCATATCAAAATAACATTGTGTCAAATTACATATCACATAAGTATTAAAATAATACCTACATTTACCAACTGCTGTTGAGTTGAATTTTGCATCAGTGTGGGTGCAAGTAAATACATGTTCTACCTTTCTAGAATAAGGATCAGGTTTCAGAGTTTATATATTGCTTAGAATTTATGTATTATATGTAAATAAGAACAGTATGATAAAACAGGAATTTTTGTTTTTAGTCAAAAATAATTAAATGTGTCACCATTATAACAAAACAGAAAAATCTTTAGCCAGTGAATTTTTTTTTAAATTAACAATTTCAAATGAAAAAAAACGAAAGAACTAAAAGATTCATCAAAATTGTGTAAAATACTAGTATGTGATTTAAGACATTTTTGTTTTTAAAAATCAAAGAAAATCAAAATCAGTATGGGCAACCCCAGCAGATGAAGAGAAAGAAATCAAATAAACATTGGTACAAGAGAAATAAATGGCTTTCAAATTTTCTACAAGGAGAATGTCAAGTGAAGACAGAAAAACACCAAGACAGTTAAACACCAAATGACAAAAAAATGGTTTCTGAGTTGGAGAATTGTGCATTTTCCAGTTAATAAATTAATGCTTTGAAAATAAATATTTAACATTTTCCAACCAATGGGTTGCATTCCCACCAACAATAAAAAAAAAAACATGCTTTGTGATCTCTTTGAAGGGTATATAAGCAAAGTTTCTAAACCAGACAAGCAAGTAAGAAGGAATACCAACAGTTTATGATGCGCATGGCTTAAAAGAAATTCCCTTACTCATTCACCTATCTTCCTCGCCTGTGTGACATGTACACTTTCCTTCCTGACTTTCTCACTTGCTTCTTTTTTTCTCACATATACGCAAAGAAATCACATTTCTTTTCATCTTAAACAACTACAAACAAGGACTGGTAGAACATTAACAATCATACACACCAAGAAAAATTTAGTTATAAGACCCCCCCCCAAAAAAAAATCACAAAATATTTAAGACATCAAATTCAAAAGCACTAACTTACCAAGTTGCATTTAATGGAAATGCCAAATGAGTCAAACTAGTTGAAGTGGCAGGAATACGAAGCATATCAGAAGATTTTTCATATGACATGCTCATATCCGTGTATTTCCAGAGATTGGCACTGCAAGTTAATTTTACTTCATCACCTTCTGTCGGTCTTTCATTACATGACCAAAATTTAAATCCATTCTGATAATCTTGGAAAAAAAAAAAAAAAAAAAAAAAAATTAATTAAGGAATCATTTTAAATATTTACAAAGCAAAAATCATTTTTATTGATTAGAAAATAAGCCATAAAAATTTACAATATTTAAGATTTGGTAGTTTCTCTTTGAATTTTTGGAATGAGGAATTATTTACATTCAGACAATTGTCCTCATCTTTGTTGTTGTTATCATAGTGTTCAATACTGTCTGCTCAGTTATTGCTTACCCTGTTTCCACTGAGTCCAAGTTTGCTCAATAAGGAATTGAACTCACAACTGCTACATTACCAAATTCATGAAGCAATGCTTTAATCCACTCTAGTTACTCTCCCATGGCAAATGAAAAGAGCCATAACAGAGCAGAACAAGACAATACCCCTAAAAACCCCTAGTGGAATTTGAACAATCTATGCCTGTAGATTGAATAAAGGATTCAGTTCAAAGTTGCCTGAAGCACCTGATGAAAGCTGGGTGGCACAAAATGGCTGAAATGTTATGAGAATAGCAACAAAGATGAAGACAATAGTCTATTAAATTATGATATTATTTGAACAAAGCATTTGTGAAAAAAAAAAAAAAAATTATACAGGTGAAAATAGAAATGATTAAATATCTGAAAGCAAGTAAGACAATTTTAATATGTTTAAATGGAAAATACGGTTATATTAGAGAAAGGAGACTATTAGTAAAAATTAAAAAAATAAAAAATGCATACTCAAAAAAAATATAAGATATATATGTGAGTATATAAAATATATATAAAAATTAAAAAAGAAAATGAAAAGAAAAACAAGCGAAAATTAAGATTAAAATAAAGGGAAAGGATGCAAATAATTAACAGCGGATAAATTGTATTATTTCCCTTGTTTTATCAACATTTGATGTTTGAACAAAACTTCCTTATGGTTCCTACCAAAATGTGAATCGAATAGGCATGCGACAACAAAACTTTGGCAAATTTATAGAATTAACACACTTAGTTAGGTACCTCCACGAAATCGCTAAAAAAAGAGCATAGCTTGATGAAAAAGACGCCAACCTTGCGAAAACAAAAATTTTATTGTCTAAATGCTTATGTTATTATTTAGAGGAAAGACCAAAGTTTTTTTTAATTATTTTTAAAAATTTTCCTTCTTTTAGAAAATTCTAACTTTTGATTAAAAAACCTTGTTTCTATTTGTATCAGCGGAACTAGTAAATAACAATTTTTAGCACGTTTTTTTTGGTATGACACACATTAATTTGAAAAAATCGTGCAAAAAATAGAAATAATTATCGGATGTTAATGAAACTTTCAGGAACTATTCACAGATGATCGAAATTATTATAAATATGTTTTTTTTTATGAAAGTCATAGTAGAAATATTATAGAAATTAGACCGCTGAAAGTTTTCGTTAAAAATAACGGGGTAAATAATTTGTTCACGTAAATGTAAATTATTTCACTTTTCTCCTTCCGTAGAACAAATTAGCCTCATGGAATCCGTCAATATGTCATTCATCACATGTCAAGTGACGCGAAAGTTTATGACCTGCTTTGTTTTATTTTCAAATTACATCTTTTTGGCACAAAAGCTAAGTTAAGTTTGGTTCAAAATATTTTAAATAAACATTATAATTTCTGATTTTCTTAAAATAAGTTTTGAAAAAATGATAATTGATATTTAAAAAATTTCAAAGTCAGATTTCCAGTTTTTTTTAAAATGGAAAAAAAAATGGTCAATTTTGCTGACTCAAAAAAAAAAACTAGATTTTTAACGAAAATTTTGGACGTGCTAGGAAACGATTAAAAAATGGAAAAAATACCCAAAAAAATACTTTGACCTTTCCTCTTAATGAATAACAAACATTTAGACGATAAAATTTTGTTTTCGTCAAGTTTGGCGTCTTTTTCATCATGCTATGCTCTTTTTTTAGCGATCTCGTGGAGGTACCTACACTTAGTGGATAGTCATCTTGTTTTTTTTTGTTTTGTTTTTTTTATTTTGAAGGAAATAAACTAATTACAGATAAGATTCAAAACAACTTTATTTAACAGATTAACATTCTAGTTTCATAAAATATACCTTAAACGAACTACATTAAATTATTTAAATTAATGGTATAATTTTTTTCCAAGAGAAATTTATTATAGAGTTGAGATTGTCATAAAGGCCATTATGACAGCCTTATTTCTTTTCAGGATGGATTTCACTAATTTAAAGCAATAATCTTTATCAAAGTCATTCTAAACTTTCCTGAATGACAATTAACTGATCTTCTTTGGTGGGCAGAACCTTCTCATGGAACATTTTTTTTTTTTTTTTTAATTTTCATCATAAATTTTAAATTGGATTTAGATCTGGACTCTTCACTGGAAATATTGATTTTTACATGCTTTTCTAGAAAAAACTACAATATCCTTTAAATTGTGATGAGTTGCATTACCTAAGCCTGTGAAAAAAAGCTATCACCAAAATTATTTTCTATTGAAAGAATGAGAAGATTATCCACGATTTTAATGCACACATATGCATTCATTGTTGAGGTAATGATTGTCAACTCCCTTCATCATGTAAATGATATGCAGCCCCATATCACAAATAACTTGGGAAATTTACACATTTCATTTGAAAGGCTCTGGATAAAAGAATTAGCATCATCACTGAATATCCTTTTCATCTAATTGCCCACACACTATGATTGTTTCTCTTTAACCTCATTTCCTTCTGTTTTTGTGTTAATGCTGCTTTTCATTTGGCTTTTCTGTATATAAATCCCATTTCACTCACTTCTGTCACAAACATTGACACCTGTCTTGATCCATTTATTTTGGTTTATATTTCCTATTTTCAAGGCAAATTATTGCTTTGAGTTTTCTATCCTCACGCTTTGAGGTTTTTCATGGTTTACCAAAATGTTTCCCCTTTTTCTTTTAACAATCATATCTTTTATATTTGCACCAAATTTTAGACAACTGACTGGGGACAATCAATGTCTTTCACTATTCTTCACTGTGAATTGCCTTCTTGAATGAGCTTTACAATGTTTTACATTGTTTTATTTGACAGTTCTTTTGTTGGAGCCATGTTTCCATTCAATTAAATACTGTAGCAATGAAAATCACTTGTCTCATCTGGTGAAATACCCATATGTGGCATGAATTCTCTGCTAAAAGAGGTAATTCAAGCTGTGTCTCAAGCTTTGTTAATAAAGAAATCAGCTGGAAATACAAATTTACTATTTGACAAAATCTCGGATGCCTATACAAATCACTAGAATTGAGTATTTTGGTGGGTTAGCTGTTCCAAAGTTGCCACCGTTGATGTGTTGGGGTTAATATTGACCATCAGTGATATATCAGGACATCCCGTAAGTTCTGTCTGAATTTTGAATGAAGAAAACAAGTAACCAAATGTTACATTTAATTACAGATTCAATCAACAATGTATTTTCCCTGATTATCTATGACTTCCTTCCATCTATTAACAAGCTTACTAATTCCATTACTGTAAAATTCTTTTGGCTTTGATTCGAAGAACTCACAAATGTCAGTTTTAACTTCTTCCTGTCTTACAAAAGCTGTTTCTTCCAAATGATTCTGTAAGCTACGAAACAAATGGTAGTCTGAAGGAGCAAGATCGGGAGAATAAGGTGGATGAGGAATTTTCTCCAAACCAAGTTCGACCTTTTATGACGTGATTCTTGCTGTGGGGGGTCATGCATTGTCCTGATGAAACATCTCTTTTCAATTCACTAGAGCAGGTCTTTTTTCCTCAAAGCTTGGTTCAAACGCTCTAATTGCTGACAGTATATTTGAGCATTAATTGTTGCATTAGGTGGTAAGAATTCAAAGTGGATTATTCCTTGGCAATCCCACCAGATTGAAAGAAGAACCTTTTGCCCATGAAGTTCCCTTCTCGGCTTTGGCTGGGGTCCTTCCCCTTTACCAAGCCACTGTCTACAACGCTTAACATTTCGATAAAAGATCCATTTTTCGTCACAAGTCTATCCAAAAAGGGTGAAACAAGTTGGCGAGAACGAAGAGAAGAGCAAATGTCAACTCGGGATTTGAGGTTGTTTTCAGACAATTCATGAGGCACCCATTTTCCAAGTTTAGGAACTTTTCCAAGTTGTTGAAGATAACGATGAACAGTTGTATGTTTGAACTGAGAACCACTGCCAATTCCTCAACTGATAAAGCAGGATTTTCTTCAAGGGCTGCTTCAAGAAGCTTTTCATCAAACTCAACTGGACGTCCGGTTCGATCTTCATCTTCAACGGTGAAATCTCCACCTCTGAATTTTGCAAACCATCTTCTGCAAGTTCTTTCATTCACACATTCCTCTCCATAAACTGAGTGAATATTTCTAGCTGCTTTGGCTGCTGAGTTTCCTTTCTTGAACTCATAAAGCATTATGTGCCTCAAATGATTCTTGGGTACTTCCATGTTAGCAGGGTTTTAATTAAACAAAATTTAATTTTATTGTTCTCTGAAATAAAATTTGATCAGTTTAAATGCATCTAAACATAAAAATAATGTTCAGCTCCATTAGACATTATAAAATACTCTTTTAATTTCGTTCATTTTAACAAAAAGTTAAAATTCAGACAGTACTTATGGGATGACCTGATAGCTTGTAATTGGACAAATTCAGGCAATTTTGGCATCAATAAAAATGGACAAGTTTGACGTAAAGCTGATCTGTGAACTTGACAGATCAATATTTGCTCCATCCATCACTGAATAGATGAAGAAAGATCTTTTGTAGATAATAATACTGCCTTCAGCAGCAGGATATTCAAGGCTTGTATAGAGGAACAGGCATCCAGCAATGTTTTTAGTGCATAGATATTCCATCAGGGACTTGAACTGTAGAGAGATATCACAGGACTGTTAAATGGATGACTCTCCAATACAGGGAGCCACGTAAAAAACATTGCACCTCAAGCACTACTGCAATCATCAATCCAATTTACTCCAGAGATTAAACTGAAAGGTATTCATTCAGTACCATCATAAAAACCAACAATAAAGAATGGTAAATACAAGATAGGAGATATTGTGCGAGTGAAACTACCCCAGAGGCAATGTACCTCCAAATTTGCAACAGGGAAAGTGACTGAGATCGTCAGTCCACAGTCCATCCTATTCCCTGACATACTATTATAGATCTTCAATCAATGTGGAAACAAATTTCTGCTACAGAGCAAATAATTCCTCTTCAAACGACTATGAACTCAAGATAGAACTGTGCACATTCAACGAATCTTCAGTAGTGGCTAAAGACAGGTGAAGATGGTGTTGAAGCACTGACCCAGCAAAGAAGCACCAAATTGTCAAGAATGTTGGTGCTACCATGAAATCGGGGGTGGGGCAAGTTCAGCAATGAAAGTCACTAGTCTCATGTATGTATTCTCTGCCAAAAGAAAAAAAATCCAAGCCTTGCTTAAAGCTTATTAATAAAGAAATCTGTAGTGAATACCAATTTGTTATCTGGCCAATACAACTTACTGTGAATGATAATGGTACCCAACCCTGTCAATCAAAGAGATGACGTTTAGTGTGCTGCCTCTTCAGAATGAAAGCTAATGGCTGCCCTGCCAGAACAGAGTCGGTACAAACCTGGGGATGTCTGGTTATGAAGAAAGTGTCTAGCAGCTTCTCCATGAAATAGTCGGGATAGTGAGCTGAGCAGTGTTGGCAGTGATTACTATTGCTAGCCAACCACTAAAGTTTCAGGCTCCATAAAAGCACATTTTCCAGAAAGAGGCAGACTGGCAACATTCCATGTGGACCATATAATATGACTGCCATGAGTTATCAAGGATTTCTGTCTGTGTTAGCCAATGTCATTTGAAATTCATTCATCCTTGTTTGTGTTTCTGGTGTTTCGGCTGTGTTCATCCTATACGTGTGGTGTTCCTGTGTGTAAGTCTTGTTTGTGACCTACTCATCATGATCCAGTGTCCAACTCCTTTAGTATTTGATTCCAATACTGATGATTTTTCTGGCTATCTTTCTTAGCAGACACACCCGACCAATAAGAGAATTCCTCAGCAAGAATTCACTTAACTATTTGCTCATATAGTTTCCAGTTGTAATTTGCATTTTTAAAACAAATGTCAAGATCATTCCACAATTTTGGCTTCCAATCTGGAACATGGCATATTTCCCACAAAATGGTTTAAAAAAAAAAAAAAAAATAAAAAAATAAAAAAATAAAATAAAATAAAATTCTACACTTTAAACTAGAAATACCTGTGATAATTTTTAGTTTTCCTATTTTTATTTTCTGATCTATCTTTAAAGACATACATGAAAAAATTTGAAAATGACAACTTGTTCCATTTCACTGAAACCGCTATTAAACACTTCTTTCATTTTCTCACTGAAACCAAAAGTAGCATCTCTGATATGCCTTTCCACATGATCAAAATAGAATAGTCCATTATTTATGAGTTATTGGCAGGGCGTAACATACATAGGCAATAATTAACTCAGAGTGGAACAAACAGAATAATAAAGAGAATTTGACCCAGTTTAAGATATATCTTAGGAAGCCAGAATGCTCAATTATTGAACAAAAAAGTTTTGCTGTTCATCTGTGATTTGTTTATTCACTTCTAAATAAAAAAAAAAAATATATATATATATATCTTGGTGTACATCCTCTAAATGTGCTAATTCTATAATTTTTATGAAGAGTGGCAAAGGAATCAGCTAAAGTTTTAGTTTAATAAGATTTACTGTTTATAGATTTGAAAGAATTAGAAAACATCCTCATCATGTCTTACCTGTAAGAAGGAAGTTAAGAAATTTTCTTGTGGTTCCTTCTTGATTTGTTGCCTCACACATGTATTTTCCTTGTACTTTAGCCGTCACATCCAAAGTGCTGATACTTGAAGATTTTGTTGTCAACCTGACAGGGTTCCCTAAAAATCAGAAGTTTTTGGTTAAGCTCTTCAAATAAAACAAAATTCAAGATTTGATCATCAGTTCTGCTAAAGATAAATGAATAAAACTTTTAGTCAAATATTGAGTCAGTTTCATTTAATATTCTTTTCTTGTTACAACCAACAACTGGAAAAAATTTTAATCAGCTTCCATTCCACAGAATCAAGAGTTGGGGTCATGTACATTCTTCGTCTACACACAGTCCAAGGGATAAGAAAGGAAGAAATAAATTGACAAAGAGTTTAAGCTATTTCCAGAAGGGTCATTTGACAAATCCACAAGCTTAATTCCTAGAAAAACTGCTGGATGTAACAATAAATAAGAACTTAACCATTGGGGAGATGAAGCTGTAAAGATTGCATTCAAAAAGAATTTAGCTTACAATGTAGAGGAGGTTAGCTGACAAGATTTATAAAAAAAATTCTTAAATTAAAATTTTAGATGTTATAGGTTTCCTGCTGTCAACGCAATCAACCTAGTAATTTAAACAGTGACATATTTTTATGATGGCTTGCACACATTTTTATCAAATGAACTATTCAAAGTATTTTTTTAGATGAAATTTTTACTTCATTGATGTAATTTTCTTGCTTTTTCGTAAAAGTTTTTAACAGACAAGATCAACTATATTTCAAAGACTATTCACAAAGACTATTCAAATGAACTATTCAAAGACTATTTTTTAGATATTCTTTAGAAATTTTACTTCATTGACTGACTATTCATATTCTATTCTATTTTTCGACTAAAAAGACTTTTATTCACATTCACAAAGACAAGATCAAAAGACTATTCATATTCACAAAGACTATTCATATTCACTAAGACTATTCATTCAAAGACTATTCACAAAGACTATTCAAAGACTATTCAAAAGACTATTCACAAAGACTATTCACAAAGACTATTCACAAAGACTATTCACAAAGACTATTCACAAAGACTATTCACAAAGACTATTCACAAAGACTATTCACAAAGACTATTCACAAAGACTATTCACAAAGACTATTCACAAAGACTATTCACAAAGACTATTCACAAAGACTATTCACAAAGACTATTCACAAAGACTATTCACAAAGACTATTCACAAAGACTATTCACAAAGACTATTCACAAAGACTTTATAAAAATGGAGCAGCATTTTAGATGTCAACAACTGGACAATTTGGACATTCAATATTTTCTTTCCACCTCCCCAAATTATTGATTGAAATTGTATATTTCAGTTCTCACAATTGTAAGTAGAAATTAATTGAAAGCAATCAAACTGTTTTACTTAATTTAGGCATAAATTGGTTCTCTAAATACACAAACAGATATCACTTTAAACATTATATTCAGTGGATACATGTATTTGAGGAGATATAACATGCTTTTTAGACAGTGCAAAATTATGTCATCTGCCACACTGCGCATTCAAGAGTCTTAAAAGTAATAGGAACTAAATAGAAGTCACTAACTTCTTAACCATATATCAATAAATCCATAACTAATGATGAAAAGTATTTATTTGATGAAACAAGTATTTTTTAACAATCTTTCTTTGTTATTCAGTGGTGAATAATCAGATTGAACATTATATAATAAAAATTTCAGATCAAAATTTAGTCACCACATATCCTGTGATGCATCTTCATATACTTAACAGCTGTGAGAACTCTGGCAACATAATTAATTTCAGCAAGAGACTTGATTATTTATAAATATTTCTTTTTTTGGGGGAGGGGGGTGAAAGTTCTTGACCCAATCATGAAGCCATAACAAAAAAAAAAAAAAAAAAAAAGTCCCCATGCTTATTCACTTGGTAAGATCCATACACTAAATGATCCAACTAAGTCAAAAATTTAGAAAACTTACACAAAAAATAATCATTCATGCACATTGAATTTAATGGCATCTTTATTACAAAGTAAAGATTTTCCATTTACTGAAAAGAAAATGATAAAATCTAGCATAATTCTGGAAAACAGAATCAGCAGAAACAAATTGCTTACTTGTATATTACATTCCTGTGTCGGCAAAAGATTGTCACCAGCTATAATGGTTGGCTCAAAAAATTAGTGAAAATAAACAAACCACTCTCCCATGATCATGTTACCTACCCAGACTCAACCCAATACACAATCTTAAGATCAAATAGGAAGGACATGCAGGAAGAAAATAAAATCAAGATCCTTTTCTTGAGATAAACATTCAGAAAAGATCTTTTTCTTAAGACCACCAATAATAATTAAATGGATTCAATTTCAAGATTCTTGTGCTTTAAAGTAGAAACATATGTTGAACTTATAATTTCCATTTATAAAGTTAGGTAATGAACACATGGAAAGTGGTTAATTGCTGTTAATGAGAGAAAAATTAAAGTATCGTATTTGCTAATAGTGGGAAAACAGTAACAATTAGAGAAAATTACTACTAGTCCTCCTCATAACCCCACTTCATTTGAAAGCTACTGTAAAGTGGAAATGACACCAAGAAAATTAAGTTACACCACCTGTTCTAGTAAAATGTTGGCACAGAATGAACAGACAAAAATTCAAAAGATATTTAGTTATATAAAAAAAAGTAGCTTCTATGTTTTGTTTTTAGGTTTTTTCTCTCCAAGCATCAGAGGATAATTTGTTTTATTTTTTCGTATAGAAAATTTCCTAATTCATAGTTTTCAGTGTCTACCAAATTTTAATGTCTGCAATGATTATTAATGCTTACAAATTTCAAAACATGTTCCTTTATTCTAATGCCTTTAAAAAAAAAAAAAAAAAAAAAGACATGAATCCAGTTCTTTCATTGCTATGACAAAACAGTTATCACCAGTATTCTATACTGATTGACAGAAATGAATAAAAGAACAAGAATTTGGGTACAATATTAGATAAAATAAACAATTTCTTAAAGCCAAAATTTTTTTCTCATTACCAACTGATTCAAAGTGGTTTCTTAACATTTTCATTTTTTCAAATTAAATCTTATTTCATGATAGCAATGTGAGACTAAAGCTGTAAATATTTCAATAAAGTTGGTATTTTCCAATCCACAACAATCATCATCAGGAAGTCAAACATTAAACAGGATTATCACTTGTCAGATAGACAAATTGCTATGCAATTAAAAGCAAACAAAGCTTAAAATTTATTCCAATGATAAATCTAAGAAAATAATAACAAAAGAATTTAATAAAGCCAATCATGTGCCAATAAATCCTGCCTCAATTTCCAGAACCTAAAAATCAAATTTCAATAGCAAAGTTAATTACATCTTTACATAAAAAAAAAAAAAAAAAACAAACATTTTTTTGCAAAAGAAAAAAAAAAAAAAAAAACTTCAAAAACGGAAGCCGGCCAAACATTTTGGAAATTAGTGACAACAGAAAAATCAAACTACTTCCAACAAAATCAAGTCTTATTAGTATTTAAATTCATCATTTATACTTCCCAGGTATTTAAAATTTTACAAGAACCAGATTCAGCAAATGTTTTATATCAAGTTATTTTCCTCTTCTTTTTATGAAGAATTTCTGCTAATCACTTTGGTAAGCAAAATATACTTACATCCAGAATTTCCCAGTTTTTCAATTGATGTTTCATTAATAACTGACCAAGCTTCTGGATCAGAAGAGCAGTTACCAGGATTGCAGGCTTGCCATTTCCAGAAAACTGTGTGGTTTGCATGATTACAGGTCACATTGCAAGTCAGAGTGTGTTTTTGGTCAATCAAGAAGAATTCCTTTGAGGGTGGAGAGCTGGCTATTTCCACAACTGGTTTACCTAAAAGAAGTGAATAAAAAGTTTTTCAAACAATATATTTGAGATAAAATAAACTACCCTGAGTTGGCCATGTATTAAATGTGTGCAAGAAGGGAAGGTTGTAGAGTCAAAGTTACTATAATTAAAAATAAAGTTTAAAATTAGTAACAAAAAAAAAAAAAAAAAAAAATTAAGAAAAAAATATTTTTAGAAATTAGAGCAATTTTAATACCAAAAAAATTACTAATGATAATTAGTTCCGAATTACAATAATGCAATGTACATCAACCTGATATAGACAAGAGCAAGAAATATGAATTCCTGACTGCAGATATTAGCAGGTCTTTTTGAGGTATTTTTGAGGCTCAGGTTAGTCTAATACTGAGAACCAAATTTCTCACACAATAACAAATGGTTTAAGTTAGTTAACCATTAAACTATGACAATGTGCATAATGTCTTGTACTAAGCTTGAAATGACAAAGAGAAAATAAAAATTAAACTTACCATAAACTTTCAAAGTAATGTTGAGGGTATCGTTCATGTCATTAGAGATGGCCCAAACAGTGTAGACACCACCATCTGAACTAGCAACATTGTGAACTACTAAATCCAAATTACGATCAAATATTCTGTAAAAAAAAAAAAAAAAAAAAAAAAAAAGAAAGAAATAAATAGATAAAAAAACAAATAAATAAAAAAGTGAGACAAAATACAAATTATTAAAAATACATTTTAAAGCTTCAAAATAAATTTCCTAAAAATTTATATAAAAGACGAGTAAGACTAAGTGTTGACTGCCAAAGGTTATGACTAAAACGATTCAAGCACACCCACTCTAGACAATTTGAACTCAACAAATAAGAAAAAGAAATATGGCACACAAAGATATTCTGATTCCTTAAACATTTACATTGAGGATTGCAACTTTTCGACCACTTCCATGAAGGGCTCATTAACACATGCACACCAACTTAGACTCATCCCAATTATAATATGCTTTAGTGCTGAACTAAATGAATCCTGATGTCAGTGTATGTGTATATTCATGAGTAACATCTTAATTTTAATAAAGTTTGTTGATTAAAGTCTCTTCACATTTATGGCTTGAATATTATTTTTTTTTTTTTTGTAACTGACACACTTAATGTTCCTTTCAACAATGGTAACTTTTCATTTTTCAATATCCAACATTAATCACAACTTCCTTCAGGACATAGGTGATCATGATTCTCCAGTTTCTTTTCCTTTTTAATATCTGTAAACTGAATTGTTATGATTGTTCTTGAAAAAGTTAGTGAACTGATTTTTAGTAACTTTCTAATTTTTTTTTTTTTTTTTTTAATTCAGAGTTGTCCTTCTCATAGACTGGTTACCAAGAAATGTTTGAGAGCTCAGTCCAACCTGATATTTAATCTATAACAGGAGGGAGGTGGAGATTAGAAAAATAAATTCATGCCTTTCCCAAGGGCATCAGTGCAAAGTGAACACAAACTGCTTCAGCCAGAACAGAAACTGCTTCAGCCAGAACAGAACTTGGTTTACCAATTCCATCTTCCACATTGCTAACCATGTTTCAGGAGTAAATTTAATTCCATTAAAGATTCAATAAAGAAATAACATTGAGCTTTTTAGGAATTATAGATAATATTTTAACAGCCAGAAAAATGAAATTTCCAAATACTCAAGGCTTTAATAATTTACACAGAAAATCTTATACAATGATTACAACTACAGTGAGTTTAATCATCACTGGGCACTCATAGCTTTATAGCAGATTAATTTAAATTTAGTAACAACCTTATTAATAAATATTTTTTAAAGGAAATAATAAAGTGATGTGAGAATTACCGAAAGGAATTTAAGAAAATACGAGAAATATTCAAATAATAAAAGTTGCAATAAAACAGTAATTAGCATATTCATCACAAAAGTTATTGATATTAAGTTCTGTCCATGTCAAATAGTCTCGAAATACAGCTTAGTTGAGCAACTATTCTCAATATTTGACAATAAAAAGACATTTGCCTTCATTTCTAAATTGATCATGTGATTCAAATCATTACAAAGTTAGAAAAAAAAAGAAAAAATATAAATGTAAAAACATTAACAGAAATTTTGGTGAAAAACATTTAACTTAAAACCTGTTCACAAGTTCAGCATACAAGTTTATTTCTAGATAACATATTGTTGAAGGTGAAGCAGGCAAACAACACATTTCAGGAATAATGTTAGTAAGGGAAATGAATTCACCAGGTATGTGCAAAAAAGCATTTACCTGCACTTGAACAGAATATTGCACAAGTGTAAATCATGTGGACATGGGATTGCCAACAAACATTGATCTTTTCCCCTCAGCAGGACACCTCAGGCATTGGGATTGACCGTCTTCCTTCTCTAACCGCAATGGGATAGGTGCTGCCTGACGAATGTGGCAGTTGGGAATAATCACCTGAAGCTAAGTATATTGTTTGCTTTTGTCTTAATGGCCAGGTCATCAAGACAGAAAAATCTTTAAAACACTGGATAATCACAATATTTGGTTAGATTAATTCTTCAGCTTTCCTCTAGGAGGAGAAGGTTTCCTATTATAGCTAAGGATAGTAGATTTAGGCAATTAATAGCACCTTGCCTCCGTCTTCCACCACCATCAAAGACACTGACAAGTTATACACACACACATAAGGTGCTGAAAAGTTTTCATCAACATTCACTTTCCAATATCTGATGACACATGTATCTCTGTGTGCGTGTGTATATAACTGAAAGATATTTTTCAGTTTTTGGCATTTCTGTATTCCTAACCTTTATTGTGCAAGAGTAGCCTCACACTGAACTTCATATTTCAATGATATACAACATTCGGTCAGACATATGTAAGTAGCATTATATATTTGATGAAATTTATCACTAATCAGCAACAAAGCAAGAATATAAAGTGTAAAAACCTCCACTTTCTAAGATAGTATACTATTTAGTTACAAATAAAGGCAACATATCTACATGAAATTTAAACTTTTATTTCAAAATGCAGAAAATAGTCTTAATATTCAAAAATACTGTACCATTCTTAGTTCACTCAGACCAAATATTTTACAATATTTTGACTCAGAAAATAAAATAAAAATCAAGGTAAATATAATTAAATACTGTTTATAGTTCAAAGTTTATCATTAAAATCATACAGATTTTGTTTGTTTGTTTTTTGTTTATTTAAACCAGAATGCTAAATAGATAACAATGATCTGGTCATTTTACATCCTTTGACTGTTAAGCAAATAGCAAAGTTTACTTTTCTCAATTCATGCTGCTTATATAATAGCCACAAAATTTTAAACTGACTTGAACCTTGCTATAAAAAGCAACAATAAAGTTGAAGAGAAAAACATGAAAAACAAAATTCAAACAACTTCAAATTAGGAATTGAAGTGTATATATATATATATATATATATATATATATATTAAAAGAAAAATTTAGACACATTCAATAAAACTTGGCTGGTGAGGAGTAGGAATATTGAAAAGTAAATAACATTGTTTAATACTAAAACTCATTAACATGTTCCTTTTATCATGTACAAAGTCTTTTAACCCTTTGAGCCCTGACCACTGCTTTACCAGTGGTAGAGAAAAATGACTTAATGCATAGCCACCAGTTGAATGGTGGGTAAACACTTGTATACCTTGCAACATTACATACCAATTATTTGCAAATTTTGGTTCAGGAGCTCAGTCAGAAGGATTAAAATTGTTCAGAAATGCAGGGCTTAACGGGTTAATAAAGATTTTTACTTCAAATCCAATGACACTAAAAAAACCATTAACCAACTTATTAAAAACTGAAAACAAATTCTATAAATATGGAAGAAAATTTGCAAAAAGTTTGCTTACCTTATTTCATACTTTAGATCAGTCTTATGGATTCGAACACCATCTTTGAACCAGATCACAGTCGGTGTTGGATAGGCCTCCAAACTGACCATAAGATAAACTTTCTCTTCACCTTCTTTCACTTCAACTGTTCCATTGTCATTTCCATACATGAGATGTGCAAATTCATGCTCTTAATTTTAAGAAAAAAAATGAGTCAACCAAAAATAGAACAAAGGAGATTCTCCAGAAACTAAATAGTATTACTGGGAATAAGGTATTAATTAAATCACTGTATGAAGGACAAATATTAATTAACATCATTTAGCAATTAACAAGTAAAGCAGTGAAAACATAAGATTTACATTTTCTGGAAAATCAAGACTTTTATATCCACTTTATGAAAAAGATTGAACATCTGTAAGATTGTGTTGTAACACAAGCTCACTTGTAAAATAAAATAAAATATTATAATTTAAAAAAAGGCAAGGTAATTGGAGAAGAGAAAATGAAACAAACTTACCATAAACTTTTATTTCAATTTCTGCAAGGTGTAGAGAAAAACTTTCAACACCACATGTATACTTTCCTCCATCTGACAACCGAGCTGATTGTATCTTTATCCAACTGTAGTAAATATCAAAATTATCCTTCACCTCTCTTGCTGGTTTTGATACTTTGATACGATGAGGAAGCTGAGAATATCAGCAAAGAAAAAAAAAAAAAAGACATCAATTTTGAAATTGCAATTCCATAATATAAAAAATTTACAAGAAAACAAAAAGGTAATAAATCTGGGTCTTTTGTAGATATATTCAAAGTTTTCTACTAACTATATGCCTTTTTGACTTATAAGCTAAACGATATTAAATATATAGATTTGTATTACTGAAAAAAGTCTTAAGACTTTTTTCAACCCTACACAACTTTGTTTTTATTATCCAGTGCCAAAAAACTTGTTTTAATCAAAAGTTTAACAATTTATTTAGAAAGTATTTTCAATGCATAAATTTGAAAGTTTTGGTGTGAAAGAAAGTTAAACTTAAAACATTTAAAATTTATCAACAAAATTTTATTAGTTAAATATATAAAAGAATTAGTAACAGTTTTGAAAACCTTTGCCAAACTCATGCTTATATAAATAATGATAAAGCAATTTTTTGTTTTATGGTTCAGTAGTGCACCAAACACCAAAGTTGGAAAGAATTAGTAAAATGTAATGACAATATTAATTGTAACAACAAAAAGAAATGCAAAATTGCACTTAGGGATCAGTAAAGTTTTAAATATTAAAAAATGATTAGAATGAAGTAAAAAAAAAAAAAAAAAAAAAAAAGAAAGAAAGAAAGAAATTGAGTGAATTTCAACAAGAAAAGAATAAAAACTTTCAAATGATTTTAAAATGAACAAATCAAGACACAAACCTGACACAGAAAATCAAATACAAAGAATTCACAGAATTTTTTTTTCAATGACAAATATTAAAAGTTGAACTACAGCAGCCATTTAAAAAAAAAGCATTAAATTTAACTGCTATATAAATGTGAAAAATATGAGCTCTTAAAACTTTTTCAAAGCATTCAAAATGATGATGTGAGGTGTCACCAGTTACAATGTTCACTTATCTTCAGTCCTTGGAGTGGGAACATTGAATCTTGCAACAGGAAGGTCTACTACTCTATATGCTCTGCTTAACAATTTTCCTGGCTTACATCGTTGCCAGATCACCCACCCCCCCCGCAATCAAATATGTATGGAACAATACCCGACTCATTCAGTTAGCCCAACAAAATTTGAAGGTGGCCTATGTCCCCAGGTGCAAAAGACATAGAATAAAATATCATGGAATGGTATTTGTTATCCTTACAATTGCCTGCTTGTCAGAATATTCCTGAAGACAATATACAATTTATTAACATGGAGTCTACACATTGTTTATACACCCCCTTATTTTGGAACCTGTGCATGTATTAATCTGTATATATGATCACTTTCAGTAATTGAGCTAGATTACCTGTATTTTTTTTTTACATTGGGTAAAGGGAAATATATTCAAAGTGTAGCAATTTTATTTTCCATCAGTTTCTTTATATATATATATATATAAATATATATATATACACACAATAATTTTGATGTTTACAATCCATCTTTGAACATAAAAAATATTGTAGCAGTAGTTCTAAGTGCACTTTAGGTGGTAACCAAAATCAAAAACAATTGATTTCAAGAAATTGTACACGATTGGTAATGCTGATTAAAAATCCAAGATTCTTTTTCAATAATTGGATGAAAAGCCAAATACGAATCCCACCTACAATGCACAACAATTGTAAATTAAGATTGTCCTATATAATAATTAAAAAAAAGTGTCATGTACAGCTATATGGAGAACTATCTTTCATTACAAGTTTTCCTAATGGCTCAACATTTGAATACATACTGTAAACTTCAACAAACAGTTGCAAAATTAATAAGGCAAATAAGCCAGTGGCTAATTGACAGATGTGTTTTCATTGAAATATACTCTACATGCATCAAGCTATTTCAAAGACTTGGCAGATCGAAATTATATTAATGAACAGTTAGAATAGAAGGTTGAAGAAATCAATTTCTGAAAGGAAAGAGACAGGGCGAGAGAGAGAGGGGGAAAATGGAGACAGGGCGAGAGAGAGAGAGGGAAACTGGAGACAGGGCGAGAGAGAGAGAGGGAAAATGGAGAGAGAGAGAGAGAGGGGAAAATGGAGACAGAGCGAGAGGAAAATGAAAATGGAGACAGGGCGAGAGAGGGAAAATGGAGACAGGGCGAGAGAGAGAGAGGGAAAATGGAGACAGGGCGAGAGAGAGAGAGGGAAAATGGAGACAGGGCGAGAGAGAGAGAGGGAAAATGGAGACAGGGCGAGAGAGAAAATGGAGACAGGAAAATGGAGACAGGGCGAGAGAGAGAGGGAAAATGGAGACAGGGCGAGAGAGAGAGAGGGAAAATGGAGACAGGGCGAGAGAGAGAGGGAAAAGGAGAGAAAAGTAGAGGAATACTTTAAGTATCAACTTAAACATTCAAACTATTCTAATAGAGTCTAAATGAACAAAATATAAGTGGATATTGAAAAGTTCTTAGCCCAACCCACTTTCCAGACTGTAACCAACTGACTAATCATCAGCTTGGTTCTTTACACCCTCTTAGATATTTGATTGGAAGCAAATTTTGTTTAAACATACTTTTCTTCTTTTCTACAAAAGATTCATATATTGTTGTCAGTCACAAATAACAAAAAGCATAAAAGTGTTGTTTTTTCTAAATTTGGATTTTAAAAAGAAAAAAAATGTGAAAGGCTGCAAGATCCTTCCTATCTACACAAAGTGACTCCATCTTGAAGGAAGATGGATATGAAATCAGAAAATAGAAAGGTTTAACCATATGCTAATCTTAATTTGGATTAAGATTTGCCACTTGTAATTTTTATAGAAAAATGAATGGACAAGCAATTAATTCTCAAAACACCAGCTAAAATTTCAAAAATGTATATACTTCTACCATTAAAGTATGTGAAAAAAATTGCAAAGCTAATAGTTACTTGATAAGAATTCAATAAGCAGCTAGTTGTTCTATGAATTGTAAAAATTATGGACCCTAAAGGAAAATTATTGTAGAAGTTAAATTTATGAAGAATAAGAAATTCTAAATGAAAACATTCACTAAATGGTCTTCAGAGACCATTAGAAAGATTTCATGTCATGCAATGTCATTGGCAAGAAATGAAAGGAAATTTTTAACTAATAATTTTCATTAACAAAACAAGAACAACCCGCCCACCAAAAAAAAAAAAAAAAAAAAAAAACCTGATTTATAAATGCCAAAATATTTATCAATAAAACATGCATTTTATCTTCCCTTGTCATATAAAAAGAAACCCATTTCTGTTATTCAAATAATTAAATAGCATGCTCCTAACCAGCGACAAGTCAACACACACCTAGTTATTCAATAGGTTACAATTTTTCATTTATTTATTGAAATGTTATTTTAAATTTAAAAAAGCCTTCTTTTTATAACAAAAAGCATAGTAAAAAAGCCAACATAAGCAAGTAATCAAAATTAGGAAATTTGTGTTTCAATCCTGCTTAAAGCGACCAACAGGAGAGAGAAAGAGAGACAGAATGACAATAAGCTTCCAATTTTGAGGTTTGCATGGTTTATATGGCTTGTGAACAAACAGCAATAGAACAAGTAACAAAATAAATAACATCTTCAAACATTTACCAGAAATTTTGTTGCTTTTAACAAAAGCCGCATAAAGCCCATAAAGCAGGCAAGTCAGTTTCTCATCTTTTATAAGTAAGTTCATTTTGTTGTAATATTTTTTTTTTATGAGCAAGATCTATATTTACAAGTGGGATGTTTAGATTTATCAGCCAAATTTGTTAACAAATCAATCAGAATCACTACAGAAAGTGATTTACTTCTTTTTAATATAAATTTATAATTGCAAAATACCTCAAATATTATCCTTTTTACAAAGTTTCATGTCATTGTACAGTTTCTAATAAAGATGATCAATTTATCAACAAGAAAAATTATATTTTTTATTATTTTTTATGTTGAATTTAAGGATTAGTCTTTCATTTATTACAAACACCAACTTTATCTGTGAAATTACAAACATTCAAAAGTTCTTTGGTGGTTGTAGAGTAAGTAATTTTCATGCATCTACTTTTTCAAAAAGAAAAAGCAAATTGAAAAGTTATTCAGAGTAGACATTTGTAATAATATGTTTTTAGGAATTAAATTTGAATTTAGTTTGTTTACTTGGTTTTTTCTATTGTACAGTAAAATTATAACCAGTTAATATTTTTCTTTTATAATTTTGTATTTAATAATGTTGACAGGCTAAAACTTTGGGGAATAAAAAAGAAATCTCTTAACAGTTTTAATTCGATTTGTTAACATTGGATACCAGTCTCTTGATTTCATTTCTCAAATTAGACAAAAGTGAAAAATCATTTTCCAAATATGACACCATTTTGATATATACATAAACTATAGAAACTATGTACAACAGGGAACCTATGAAGAAACAAATATTTAAGTTATCTAAAATTAACCTTAATTTGTTATTTCAAAATAGGAAAAAAGAATTTTTAATTTCTAAGATTGGTTATAAACTTGCTATTTTATGAAACATGGATAACTTTTCTACTTTATGTAAACTGAAAAAATTTTTCTAGTTAAAAGGAAATACAAAATAAAAACATTAGTTTGTCAAGATACAAAAGGTAATTAGTAATAGACATATTTAGTGAAGATTATTTTTATTGTTAATATCAATCTTGGCCATTTTCTTTCTCTTTATTACAATGTTCGTCATCATCCCAGAATATGGGGTGAATTAGAAACCATTTTCATCAACACAGATGGGGGTGGAAAGGACAATTTAGCATTTATTCATGATTTATTACTAGTATTTAAGATTCATTTTTATGGCTTTTTAAGGCAAATTACAATTAATTTACAAGTAAATATTTTAAAAAAAGAAAAAAAAAGAAAAAGCCAGTGATAAAGATAAATTATGATTAACTACAACTTAATGTTTGAAGATTTTATTCTAACTACAGTGTTCAATATAAATGTCATGAGATATACTAATTAATGTTTTAATAAATTTATATGACTAACTGAAAACTACTCAGATTTTAAGTAATGCTTTTCTGAATTATTTATATTAACTACCTGAAGGCTAATCAGAAACATTAAAAGACTATCTACAACAACCTATGGTCCTTTATACTCTGGCATGCTGCAGCTAGAGGCAATTTAGAAAAACAAAAAAGAATTTTGCTTTTTGAAAGGCAATCAAGTGAGAATCAGAAATAAAACCACAAGACTTAAGGGGCGGGGCTACACCATGCCACACACAGAGAAGTTTGAGATGATAGGTTACAGCTAAGAGAACTGAAACATGTCTACATTTCAATACCCAAGAGAAAATAAGTTTTCATATAGCTTGTTTAAAATGAAAATATTCAAGTTTGTAGTAGAAATATAGGCTCTAATCTTACAAATATTTTTCTAGAAAAAAAAAAAAAAAAAAAGGCTATTTTTAAATACTGCACTTCCAGAAAGAAGTTTTTTTTTTCATTTTTTTAACAATTTCTATCTGATTTAAATAAGACTCATTTTTTTTTCAAGATTATTGGCAAAGAATTCAAAATTTCATATTTTTCAAACATAATATATATATATATATATATATATATATATATATAAATTTGTAATTTCAATGCATCTATAATCTTTAATTACTGATATGAAATTAAAAAATTCATCAAACTTAGATGATTGATAATCAAAGCTGATCACCTTAGCTATTTTTTTTTTAATTTCATTTTTCCAGATTAAGAAATTTTGTTTTGGAATAATTTGTTACATAAAAAAGAAAGGGAATATTCTTTTCACAAATTCTGTACAGCATCTTTTTCCTTGTACTTATTTAACCTACCTAATGTAAATTCTACCTGGAAACACAATATTTATAATAATTGCTCTAAAATGTTATTGAAAACGAAACTGATAAAATATATATCTTATGAAATTTAAATGCAACATCCACTTCATTAACTGATTGTTCGAAAAAGGGAAACGTTTTTGAAAATGTTTATTTCATTAGATCAAAAAAGAAATGTCAAATGATAAACTAAAGAAAAAGAAATCATTTAAATTTGGTTTAGAGTAAGTATAAAAGAAAGACAATGAAAAGAGTTAAAGCATGCATAGACATGCATTTATGTGTGTGTTTTATTTATTTCTTTTTTATGATGCCAGAACAGAAACAGAAAAAAGAGAGAAGAGACTTTACAGCAATAAAATGTCTCTTGTGGCATTTTTTAGTTTTGGATTTTTACCTTTTCATCAGAACCATTGAAAGTTGTCTGAAAAATGAGGTGGAAGCAAAGCTCAATAATTGTAATGATTGTGATGATTGTGATTACAAAAGTTGTTTATTACTGTTTTTCTTTTCCAAATGTTTTTTTTTTTCAAATCTTTATCTCTAGGATGAATAACTACATCCATTTTTGTTATTTGTTTTCACAAGGTTTTTAGTAATGTAAGAAAGTCAGCATTTGGCAGAGAGTAAAGAATGTAAAAAAAATAATTTTTTTAAAGATTTAAAAATAACCATATATAAGGGAAACCATTATGCATTACACTGGAGAAGCAGAATCAATATTTTGTGAAAACAAAGTACAAAAAGAATTTGAAAAATAATTATTACCACCAACAAATTCCAAATGCTGAAGTCCCACATTTTGAGATAAAAGTTTTTAAAAGTTTACCTCTAGATCTTACAAATTACTTACAGCTACTTAGAAATTATGAATATTTTTTTAAAAGAAATAAAGTATATATTCTTTTATTAAGTTGACCAAAATCTTTTGGTCAACTTAACCAAAAGTTATTTCTTCAAGCACAAAGATTTCAGTGAATCTTTACACAACCAAGGAACTACTCTTCAAATGTGTAATGAAACAAATTACCAAGTTTTCCTTTAAATCTATCAACATGTTTTTTAATAACATGAAATCTTTGATATTAAATCTATATGTTGATTCAACTTGAATTATTAAATCTTATTTTAGCCATAACTGTATTGGTAATAAATGTTGTGTACAGGAGTTGTAATACTTGACACATTCTTGTTAGATTAATTATGATCAAATAGAGAGTTTGACCTTTACTGGATACTCCACACTTTCAGCCTTGTACCAGATCCAAGCTATGCTTATAAAAACCCTATGAGTTTTATTACTTGGCATATTCCTGCCACCTCTGCCAAAATTAAAGCAGCCTCAAAATTAAAATACTAACCAGAAAGGAAAAAAAAAATCTTATGATGATCTAATTTGAAGTCAAGTGAAACAATCCCCACTTCAAATGGGCAGTGATTGTTTATTCCCAATTACAAAAAACAAAAGGGACATGTGGATCATGAAATTAACAAGCTGAGTTCAGGGAATTTGGTTTCATTTATTTCCCACCCCAGTGCCCTTGGAAAAGGCTGGAATCATCTCCCTCCAGCTATAAGTTAAATAGCAAAATAAACTGAGCTCTCTTACTTTGGGTCACAACCAAGACTAAAAATATCATCTTTAATTCTATTTATTCTAAAAGAACTAATTTCTTAAAATAAAAAAATCTCACCAATAATAGTAGATTTAATAAATGGAGTGCACACACACACATAAATATAAATAAAACTTAAGCATTTTTTAAACTATTTAAGGAAACCTAAATGAAAAATAGAGTTTGAAGGACTTAAATTTAGATATTTGTATTATTTATTTCTAAATATGGAAAACATTATGATCTGATTGTAAGAACTAATTTTACTTTAAGAAAATTATATTTTTTGTCAATTTTTGGTTAAAAAATTTGAATAAACCACTAACATGTTATGTTTTCTGCTCATCAGAAACTAAACAGAAAACTTTAAAAATGAAAAAAAAAATGATTGAAATTAGTCACAATGTGATTGTATTTGTAAATAAACATTTTTGATAGAGACTTTAAACATTTTTTTTTTGAATTGTTGGAATGTGTTAATACTTTTAATATACAAAATGAAGGCATAGAACACAATTCTGAGAATGACAGAATGATAAAATAATGTACACTGAAAATTAAGAATATGTGAAATTATTCAAGGAGATTTAACTAGAATGTTTAATTAAACATTTTTATAAAAATATTCATTTTATTTGATTTTGGGATGATTTAAAATTTATTGGGGATGGCTCTAGGACAATAGTGAAAAAAGTTAGTCTGAAGACATAGTAGCAACCAATTTAGATGGGTAGGGAAAGCAAACCAAATTCCAGTCTGAAGAGGAATAGATTCCATTAGGCTATTTTGACTGCAACAACACAAGAGGGATAATATAAGAGATAATATATATATGCTGCAGTTTTAAATTATATGCAATAAATAAAAAAAAGAGTATGTGTCTCAATGAAATCTTATTTAAATATTAAAAAAGCAAAAAAATTAAAGTAGAAACATACTCAAAGAAAATTGTGACAATATCATTTCATATCAGAAGCCATTTTAGCTAAATGTAAAATTAAATGTACAAGACATTGTATTTACAAATGCTAACAATTCAAGAAATACTCACACTGTCAAATGGTAACTGCCAGCCCATATTAATTTGTCCACCTTTCGAAATAATAACCTCACATTTTATTTCAATCTTGTCACCAACCATGAATTGCTTTTGATCCAATGTTATTGCAGGAAAAACACTGTCTTCCACATCTGAGAAAAAGGTAAAAAAAAAAAAAGAAAAAAAAAAAAAAGTTGGTCACATCAATTTTACAAGTTCAATTTTTGCTACACGAACATAAAACAGATTTGATTTTCATTTTTTCTTCAAAGTCTCTATACTTGTTTTTTTTTAAAATTTTGAGTATTTTTTCTTATGCTCATGTTTTTATCTTTCCTTTGTTTTTTGCTTTTCATTGAATGTATCTGCTATAAAGTTTATTTTGCTTATATTTCAGTTATAAATCTAGCCTGTCATAAGACTGCATAGTCTAAGACGGTTAAAGAATGAATTGGGTTATAAAATAACCAAAAAAAAAAAAAAAAAAAAAAAATGCAGAATGTTACCCATTTATTTCTTTATGAACAAGAGAAATGATAAATGATGTTTCTTGCTTTTCCTCCAAGTCTAGTAAGCTTAAAAAGAAAAGCCAATGATTCCCAATTGGTGTAGCATGCCTCATAGATGCAGCAGAAGAGGATGCCAGGTTATGCAGAATGATTGCAAGACAATCAAAGATTTAGAAACACTTTCAAAAAAAAAAAAAAAAAAAAAAAAAAAAAAAATTATATATATATAACAATTGTAATTGCATGCACGAATCTCAGTATAAATCATTATAAAAAATTATTGGGTGATTTTATCATTGTGATATTTTTGCATTATATCAAGTATTAAGAATATAGTAATTAGGGTCTGTAAATTGGAGGAGAGAGTTATTAATGATAATGTTCTGACTTAGAATCCATGGTTATCTCCCTTTAACCCACTACTTTTTATTTTTAAATATGCTTTTTTCATATAAAATTGGGTGAGGCATGAGCTAATTTTCATCCTGAAAATTCGTAAAAGTTTGGGAATCACTGCCTTAACCCAACAGAGTTTTCTAAAGAAAAGAGAAGCTGAGTGCCAGAGGATCAAAGTAATAAATTTTACAATAGGGACCAAGGCATCATCTAAGTTTATTTTATAATTTCACACCTTTATAGTTTATGCTACTAAATGATCCTCTGATACTGACTGGAAAAAATGCCAACCCTTTCAAACTGTCCAAGTTAAAATGCAACAACTTGAACACAATTATCTAATTGGAAGGAAAATTCTTGCAGTTTGTAGGATATTAAATTTAGATACTGTGAGATTTTCCTTTCAACCAGATATTTATTAGATATTGGCAATTTTAATTGTCCAGGTGTATTAACTCTAATTACAAATAATTTTAGAGAAAAAACAAAAAATATGAGCACAGATTTGAGATTTAGACCTTTTCATTAGAATATTACTGTACAAATTTATGACTCAATGTCAGTTTTTTAAATGTAGGGATTTACCTAAATTCTGATAGGATTCCAAGAATTACAGCTAACATTTTATCAATTATACACAAAACTTTTTCCTGGCACATCAACCATTCATCTTCAAGTACAATATTATTTCTTCTAAAGCTGAATTTAAAAAAAAAAAAAAAAAAAAAAAAAAAACATGCAAACTAAAGTGCTAAAAAAAACAAAGATAAAAGGTATCACTCAGTGAGGATCAAATTCACCAGCATAGCAAAAAAAAAAAAAAAAAAACTACAAAACAGTACAGTAGGTTCTTTTCACATCCGATAGATTTGAATACATGTAAAATCTAAAAAGCCTACTGTAGTAATATGAAAATAGAAAATTATTTTGAGACACTCTCTAAAAAGTGAAGTTTTCTATAAATTTTCCAAATCCACTTACTTTTGTACTGAGTGAAGATATTAGCAATTTGTGTTTCATTATTCAGCTTTCCTATACACTTAAAGTTTCCACTGACTCGTGCAGTGGGAAATGGAATAATGAAGCCCTGTTTTGGGTCATACGTCAGACCCTCAATCTCAAATATCTTCTTGCCCTTGTAGAGGGTAACATTCACCTGTGGATCTGTCACTGTACACTGAAAGATGCATTTGCGCAAGCTTGTGGTAAGAGCAAAGATGAAGCTTTTTGTAAAGAAATGCTTGGGATCTGAAAAAAAAAAAAAAAAAAAAGTAAAAAAAAAAAAAAAAAAAAAAAAAAAAAAAAAAAAAAAAAAAAAAAAAAAAAAAAAAAAAAAAAAAAAAAAAAAAAAAAAAAGAACAAAAATTAACACAAAACAGTCAAAATGAAATGAAACAAAAAACAACAGCCAAAATAATGTGATAACAGCAAAAAAGAAGAGGACAATAATCTGATCATAAATCATGTAAATAACAATAACTCTTCATTGCAGAAATCCAGACAGAAATTAAAAGTGCTTTATTTCAGAATTTAACTTCATTTTCAAATATGTAAATATTTACATAAATTGATGAGAATGTTTTTTTAGTTCCTAAATTCAGTTGGCTAAGAAATATTAAAATTTTGCCTAGAACAGACAGATTTATTTCATTTGGTATCTCAGAGTTGATTATTTAAGTGGTTCTATCCTCCAGGTAAGACATAAGATAACATTTTAGGTATTTCCAAATAAACCTTTTGTTTAATCCAATTAATCACTCCTTGTGATGTCATTTCCACTGAACAAAGAGGCTATGGATTTCACTGCTTATTCCAAGGACTGAACACAGCTACCAGATAAGTTTTGCTTAAGTGGATGTAGTTGATGTCTATTAAAATATTATATGACAATCAGGAGGTAAATAAAGTTCTTTCATATTTTCTTATATCTTATCTTTTCAATTTTACTAATTTAAAAACATAAAATGATTTTAAAATGTAAAAAACTTACCTCGAACATAAACATAAACCTCTGCTGTGCTTGAAGGTTTCAATTTATAACGGCAAATATATCTACCAGTCTGAGTATAAATGAGACCAGTAATAACAAGAGATGAACGCTTTCTTTCATCGAAATATGTTATCATAAGGTCGTTTTCATTATTTGGATTGTCAGTGGTGCTTAACTAGGAATGAAAATGGAAAACAGAAAAATTAACTGCCAGTCACTGAAATCAGAATTAAAAACACCTTCACACCTCCCAAATTTATTTCAGATATTCAGTTGCACCCAAGAATGATTATATACATTTACTTCCAATGGATATAGCAGATATTTTGATGACCAAAGCTTGAAGAAATAATGTAATTTAGAGATAAGTGAAACATTCATCTACTCATTCTCCTAATCTTCTATTTACTATCATTAATTAACAATGGCCAAGATGACTAGCAAGAAGAATATAAATTGTAAGTCATGACTTATCTTTCCCAAAGGCCTTAGTATTATAGACAGAGAAATAATCATAACTAATTCAAAACAGATGGCAACAGAAAAACTTACTGAATAAAACACAAAGGCTTCATCAGACATTGGCATTGAAAGATGCCATTCGGCTTTTGTTCTACAACCCAATGGCCACACCCTGTATTACATTTAATGTACTACAGGGTGTTTGGGCTGAATTTGACAGTGTCTAAAGTTTTTATTTTTTCCAACAGTGAACAGCATTGTGACACCTAATCACTACAGTTTTAGACATGTCAAAGTTAACCGAAATGGATGGTGGAAGTCACCTGAATATTGGAAAAGGGTAACTGCATCATAATGATTCATGCCTGGCATCAAAATGCCACAATTATGACAGCTTCTCAATGCTCTTTGAACACCGGGAAACATGAAATGGAAAGCTGCAACAGAGATGAGATGTGGCTTAAAGGAAAGAACATGATGGAAGACCCAGGCAAGAGAGGCTAAAGAGAAAGAGAGAGGCTAAGGAGAAAGAGAGAGGCTAAGGAGAAAGAGAGAGGCTAAGGAGAAAGAGAGAGGCTAAGGAGAAAGAGAGAGGCTAAGGAGAAAGAGAGAGGCTAAGGAGAAAGAGAGAGGCTAAGGAGAAAGAGAGAGGCTAAGGAGAAAGAGAGAGGGCTAAGGAGAAAAGAGAGAGGCTAAGGAGAGAAGAGAGAGGAGAAAGAGGAGAAAGAGAGAGGCTAAGGAGAAAGAGAGGGCTAAGGAGAAAGAGAGAGGCTAAGGAGAAAGAGAGAGGCTAAGGAGAAAGAGAGAGGCTAAGGAGAAAGAGAGAGGCTAAGGAGAAAGAGAGAGGCTAAGGAGAAAGAGAGAGGCTAAGGAGAAAGAGAGAGGCTAAGGAGAAAGAGAGAGAGGGTTAAGGAGAAAGAGAGAGGCTAAGGAGAAAGAGAGAGGCTAAGGAGAAAGAGAGAGGCTAAGGAGAAAGAGAGAGGCTAAGGAGAAAGAGAGAGCTAAGGAGAAAGAGAGAGAGGCTAAGGAGAAAGAGAGAGGCTAAGGAGAAAGAGAGAGAGGGCTAAGGAGAAAGAGAGAGGCTAAGGAGAAAGAGAGAGGCTAAGGAGAAAGAGAGAGGCTAAGGAGAAAGAGAGAGAGGCTAAGGAGAAAGAGAGAGGCTAAGGAGAAAGAGAGAGGCTAGAAAGGAGAAAGAGAGAGGCTAAGGAGAAAGAGAGAGGCTAAGGAGAAAGAGAGAGGCTAAGGAGAAAGAGAGAGGCTAAGGAGAAAGAGAGAGGTTAAAACAATGGAAGAGAGAGTGGGGTTAAAAAAGAGAGACAGGGAAAGAGATGGGCTGAGAGAGAGAGAGAGAGAAAAAAAAAGTACAAACATGGAGAAAGTTTAAGAGATGAAAAGTTGCTATGAAAAGAATTGAAAATATGTTTAAAATGTTTCAAAATTAAAATGAAGTCAAACAGTGTCTTAAAACATGGGCAATCATGGTTCTCCTCGATTTCTTGTTTTTTATTGTGCTAAAAAACTCATCCTTTTACCATCCACTTCTTTTGTCATCCTTTTTCTGCTATTCATTTGTTGAGACGAATCATGTACATTACTTGCTCTTCAACACCTTTTGTTTTTGATATGCCATTATTCTCCAAGACTTCTTTCCTCATGATTATGTGTTCACAAAGTTCACTTGTCTCTGTGATTGTCAGCAGTACTTTCTTTGTAGTACCTATACTCATTAATATTTCCTCATTTCTTTCAAGCTCTTTTTAAGATATTCTCAGCATTGGCCAGTAGATTCACACTTCACTTTTTTTTCATCTCTTCATTCAGTATTCATTGCAATAGAGTTGATTAAATATTGCTTATGTGTACAGCACTTATTTGTTCTTATGTAGATTTTCTGATCCCTTAATACTCATCTTCTGAAAGGCATCTTGCATTATTCTTATGCACGTTCACATTTCTGCAAAACATTTCTGATGTCTGTTCATATAGGATCCAGATAGTTAAATTTTCTCACATCCCCTGATATAATTCATAACATGGACTGCCCCTTTTGCTGACAACTTCTTACTGTTAATAGTTACTCCTTTCTTTTTGAATCACCTGCCAGTACTGATTAAATAAATCCAATGAAAAACTCATCTTCACGTTCATTTTCAATTTGGCAGAATTATAATGATTCTGCGCTAATTAAGTCTTTTAGTATTTCACCACTGTTGTATAAGGATGCTAACATCTACAGGGTGTGAATAGTAAATTGTTGTCTAAATTATGCAAAAATGAAAATAACACTGATATCTCATTTTAACAGATATATTTACTAAAATTACACAAAAATATCTTTAAATACTAAATTTGTTCGATAAAATCACCATTGGCTTCAACCACGGCCTCCACACAATTTTGGAATCTCCTGCAACTCTTCTGGACAGTCTCCTTGTTTAAGTTGATGAATGCTACCATAATCTTTGCCTTCAGTTCATCTTTGGTGTTACAAGGAGTTTTGTTGGTCTCTTGTTCAACCGCACCCTACACACAATAATCAAGAGGGTTGCAGTCTGGGGGGTTAGGTGACCAGATGTAAGGGGTGATGTGGTTGCAGAAATTGTCTGACATCCATGTCTGGGTTCCTGTTTGTGTGGCATGATGCAAGAGACCTGTTGCCAGACAGTGTTTTCCAGCAACCACTCTTGTCCCAGGGTAACACTACCTCCCAAGGCACTTGATGTAGGCCTTTCTGGTGGAGCGAACCGAGTCATGGTGCTCTTATTCTCACAGATGGTGCCCAACTGACCCTACTATACTGTGCAGTTGACAAAATCAAAAACAAAGAACGCACATGCACAAAATTAAAATCATAAAAATGGCGACAATTTACCCATCGCACCCAGTATATTACAATTTCATCTCATCCTGCTTTGTTGTGCTTCATCTTAATATTAACAAGATTTTAATATTGATTTTTCTTATTTAATATATAAAAACCAAACAAAAACAGAAAATTAATTTAGGCAGCAGAGAATGTAATGTTTACTTCATGATGCTTTGTGATGGGCTACAAAAGAGAGAAAGTAAAACATGAAGAAATGTTTTGTCACTCAACCTACCTTGATGTCCCATTCAACTTCATGAGAGCCTTGGCAAGAAAGTGTTAAATTGTCCCCACTGTCTAAGATCAATTCAGATTGAGGATAATCAAGACGAGGTGGGAAACTGGTTGCAGGGATTAACGAGTCTGGGGAAAAAAAAAAAAAAAAAATGCAAATATTCATTGAATTAGAAGCATGGTTATGATGACTATCAAATTAAAATGTAATTTGATTCACTAGAAACAAATTCACTTGGACTCACATTTACCACAAAATGACTAGCAAATTTAATAGACAATTCATTAGGATTTTGTGCTAGACTTAGTAAACATTGGTTTTATTGGTAGGTTATAAAGTTGTGTATTTCCTCTAGTACCAAATATGTGTGGAACATTTGTACAACATGCCAAAAACCTAATGAAAAGCATTAAAACTTTATGAATGGATGACAAAGCAACAGAAATAAAAATTTAAAAAAAACCACAAGCATTCATTTAAGAAATAATTTATGTAGTAATACCAATAATGTAAGCATTAAAAACAAAAATGGCAACATATCAAGCTTTCAGAGATAAAGAATAAAATCTATTCAATTTGAGTTTCTGTAGCCAATAGCCTTTGTGGTCTAATCAATAAGGCAGCTTATAGTAGGAGGTATTATGCTAAAATTTCTATGGTGAGAATAAAAATACGTTCTAACAATTTTTTTTTAAACAGATCTAAATATGAGACTAGTTAAAAAAATACTGCAAGCAATAAGAACATGTCAAAGTAGAAGTTTTTTTTTCCACAATTATAGTATTTAGTTGGTCAACTATAGAAACAAAATTAATGCAATTTTGTAATCAAGTTTATTTAAAAACTTGAATATGTATAAAAAAAAAAAATAAATAAAGGCATAAGGAGTAACAAGGACAGATGAAGAACCACATCAAAAAGAGTGAGACTCAACATTTCATATCCTGAGATTCTCTTAATTAAATCAAACATGAAATGAAGGTGGTATTTTTAATAGAAACAAAATCATCATCATCTTTAAATGCAGATCAAGAATTTGGAATGGTTAAAGGTTTTCTCATTCCACATTGTTGTAGACAAACCATTTTTCACTGCCTGAAATCATTCTTTTCAGAAATGGTATTGTAGATGAAATGTGATCCATTAAATGTTTCCCATTTAATTGTGATATACCAAAATATCATAGTGATTCATGTATCCAAGTGTTTTCAGATAACCTATTACACTCATCTAAGATATGGAGATTAGATCTGTGTGAGCTGGATTTTTTTTGTTTTTTTTTTTTAAATCAGACTTTCGATTTGGTAATCATCAACAATTGCAGGCCTGCCAGAATGTTTTCAGATTAAAATGTTTACTTCTGACAAATCAATTATGAACAGTACAGCAAATATCTTCCCCCACCTCTATTTGTACAGTAATATTCCTTCCTGGAAATAAAAGGAGCGTCGAATGATGAAAATGCATCTCATTTTCCATAATTTCCACTTTCCAAATGAATAGGGAAAAGATGCGTTTAAAAGCCACCTTTCAGAATATGTCAGAAATTTCAGTTGTATGTGAAATGAAAAGTATCCAAACACTAACTATAGAAAAACTCTCCAATATTTTGTTCCAACCCAATATAACAAGCACTTGAAACTTTCACTTTTGAAACAAACACTTTTGATAATCTGTACTTCCCATATGCAAAATTGGCAGTAATCTCTTTACACATTAAAAGAATTGAAAGAATGAATTTCTGGCAACTTATTCTCTTAGAACAGGCATCACAAAGTTTAGATGCCTTAGATAGGGTTATGTCTATACGTTCTTTTACTGTGACACCTACATGACTTTCCTTCTAATTATCCCCCGAGAAGTACCTGAGATTTTGACCACACACACACTTTGCCTTTGGAATAAATAAAAAAGCTTAGAGTAATTTGATCTTTCTTCGTGATTATTCCTTAAAAGAAAAGCAATCTGAATAAAAAAAATCTTTTTATTATTTTAAAAATGTTAGCATTGTATCAATGTATAAATTGTCTAGGTCGTTTTTGCTTTGTTTTTTTATTTTTAATGCACATTCATTTGAGAGAAGCGTATTTTTATGAAGGCTAGAGGTTTTTATTAAACATTGCTACAATTGTACATCTTTTTCGGCTCAGCAGTTAAAACCCACCAAAATTTTTGAAGGATCCATTTCCAGTTTATGGAAAATTATTTATATATATATATATATATATATATATATATATATT
Source organism: Acanthosepion pharaonis (assembly GCA_903632075.3). Classification (NCBI taxonomy): domain Eukaryota; kingdom Metazoa; phylum Mollusca; class Cephalopoda; order Sepiida; family Sepiidae; genus Acanthosepion; species Acanthosepion pharaonis. The sequence goes on along the minus strand of CAHIKZ030000401.1, from coordinate 2,058,441 downwards.
TGACCAAACTCTAATAACATCCCAAATAGCCAAATTTCTATAAATAGAGCTCTGGTCAGTACATACGAGGTAGAAACTTTTGACAGCAAGGGAAGGAGGCAGAAAATCCTTGTCTTTTCCCAAACTGTAATTTTTTTTCATTTTTCGCTGCTAATCCTTTTATCAGAAATTGTTAATTAGGAAATTTTTGTGCAAACATTTATTGTACTTTTTTTGTTATTCTAAAAGAAAAGTAATCGTCTTGTTTTGCAATTTTGCACCTATATTTTACTATTCCTACTATAATAAGTTATTTTTGTGTCTAGCATAAGAATCTGGATTTGGTAGGCATAAATTTTTTGTGCGTGTTCATGGTGCCAATAAAAGGACAGTGGTCTATCTGATATGAGAAATGTATTTAGGATTTCAATGTTTGTGAAATAGAATCAACACTGACAAACTCTTGTCGATATTGATAAGTTAAGGGAATACTGACTGGCATCCCCAGAAAAATAATTTATGGAATTTTAATAAGTTTGATTCATATTCATAAAATGTGAACAACTCTAAGCTGTAAAGTAGTACATTTATATTAATAGCAGAGTAGCCATCAAAAATTAGATTTATATAGAGATCGATTGTTACATCTACCTTAGACCAGAATGGTGTGTGGCATGTGTGTCCCTATGAGGTGTTAATTACAATAATATGCATGCACACTGCATTTCATATTTGTGGATTATAAAATAAAAGTGCATTGCAAAGAAAGAGCAAAATCTTCAATGAAGATAACACTCACTATAAGAGGAAGGAAAGTTTGGTTTTTGTTTTTTGCTAATAATATTATCATTATTTTAAAATGTTTGATATTTAACACATTTATCCCTTGTTAATTAAATCATTTTTGAAAGGAAATTTAAAAAAAAAAGTTAATTACATACATTTCTCTCCCAGGTTTATTCTGTCACTTTCATAGCCAGTAAAGTTTTAGTTCTTTGTTTTTTTTTAATAAAATATCAAAGATCGCTTTTTACTAGTGAAACAAGCAAAAAATCTAATTGAAACAACAAATATTCCCCAATAGTAGCTGATGCCCAAATCTTTTGGCCCTACCTTGGCCAATTTTAGTTAGATCTCAGACCCCCAACCAAGCATGTATCAGATTTTATATAGCCAAAAAAATCCTTTTCATGCTTGCCTGGATTTGATTAGTGTGTGTGTGTGTGTGTGTGTGTGTGTGTGTGTGTGTGTGTGTGTGTGTGTAACACAACCCTTTTTGGAATAGCTATGTTTGTTCAACCTTTCAAGATTGCTTATCAGACTTCTCCACAATTAATGGCGCAGACTCCAGTGTCTAAGAGTTCAAATAGAAAAAAATCTTCAAGTGGGAAGGATTTGGTTTACTGTTTTTTTTCTTCTTTTTGAAGGTTAACTGTTGAAATATAGAGTGATCAGATGAACAAGAAGGATCCAATTTTATTTTATTCACCAGCCCCAAAAGATAACTTGGAACCAAGTCAACAATATGTATTTTTTTAAGAGTTCTTGATAGAGGTGGTGTTCAATTTACCATGTATCAAATTTTATGTATTTTACTGAATATTTTTGCCAGTATTATTTTTCTTATATTATTTTACTGTAGTATAAATATAAAATGTGCTGACAATTTTTAATAAAAGTATTTATTAAAAAATAAAATGTGCCAGAATATTATAGAATACCATTGCTTGTGTAGAAGCATATGTGGGTATTTGCAAAAGTGGTCTTATGTGGAATATGGTGTGGCACCATTCCAATAATGGCATTTTCATCACAGAAGATACTTTGTTAATGTTGGTTTTTAACAAAATGGCTAGACTGGCTCCAAAACTTTGTTTGCTTTTTGGCAAAGACTTACAAAAATAAAATCAATTCTTTGATTGTAAAATTGAACAAAATGACTCTTTTTGCATTAAAATAAATGAAGTTGTTCAATGTAAAAGGAAAGCGTATGAACAGTAATAAATTATGATTTACAAACAAGATAATTTTATTTGCCAATAATGTAAAAATTAGCTTTTACTTATTTTAGTTCAAATCTACAAAAATATTTTATTTCTGCGTTCATCCCAAACACCAGAGAACATTTGCCCTTTTTGTGATGGAACCCCCATTATTAATGATGGCATTATGATACATCAGCATATTCCAGATGAAACCATTCATTCAGACAAGTGTCTAAATTTAATGAATGATTATTTTATTGGATCCACCAAAAATGTGAATCTTATAAAGAATTTGGATTTTTTTTTTATTATTTCATAATGTTGTCCAAGTTTAGACTATATTCTTTAATAAAACCATCTTTGTCAAGTAGTTAAAAGTTACACAGAATTATTGTCAAGTAGTTAAAGTTACAGAATTATTTAAAAACTTTTCTTAAAATTCAATAGAGCAAAATCACAAAAGCTTTAAAACTATTTTCATTATGATAACCAAATCTGTAACTTATTTTATGTTTAATGCAAACATTCACTTCATGGTTGCTAGATTTTCTGAAAATGCCTTAAGAATGTTGGGGGTAGTTGGATAAAAAAAATATTACTAAGAGTTTATTTTTTTGTTGCAAACTAACTTTATCATATTTCAACTGAATAAATAAATACCAAGTGTTTTATGAAAATTTGTTGGCTCTCAGTAGATTTTTCAAATGTTAGTATACACTGCGTGCCAAATTATTATCGAGATAACTTTTTTTTCTAATATTTCAAAAACTGTCCAATCAATTCACACAAAATTTTCACACAATGTTGGCAGCACTAACCTACGCAATCACTGAAATTTTCGTACTGATCTGCACAATGTAAACAAACTGGTACCATATTTGTTATAAGCACGGTGATTTGAGCATGCCAAATTATTAGAAAGGTTTAGTAAAATTCCCAGAATTGAGCAAACAAAACGTTTATCCATGTTGCACGTGAATGTTTATGATCAAATGAAGCTAATAAATAAGATAATCAAACAAATAATAACAGATACAAACAAAGGTACAGTTTTAAACAAATTAATAGGGAATGTGCTTTCCCTGTTTTGAAATTACTTGAAGTCGACGATCCATAGAATTTGTTAATTGTAGGATGTCATCTGCTGTAATGCCACGAGATATGTCAAGAATATTATGTCATTTTATAACATGTCTGGGATCATTTGTACCTATCAACAATGCAATAATTTAGCTTTTATTGCAATTGATGGATTTTTAAATTCACTTCAATGCAGTTAATACTTGACATGAATCTGAAAATGCAAAAACTGAAATATAAACTAAAATACTACTTTGTTTAGCAACTTTTTAGTTTTGTTCTTGTAAACTTATGAAAAAGGAATCTTTTTTAATCTTCAAAGAATATATGAGGGTTTTAATAATAGGAAAACTGTTTGTCTAAGTTTCTAGGAGGAGGAATTCTTACTTATGATTTGCAATTGGATTATTGTTCTTCTCATCTTCTTACAATCACAACATTTCAGCCATTGTGCCCTCTGACCTTTTTCTGTGGGGTCTGAATTTGGTGACATAATTGTCAGTTCAATCCAGTGACTGAGTAGTACCCAACCCAAACTCAATGAAAAGTAACAGTAACCAAGACAACATATCCCTAGACATCGACAGCAGAGTGAGAACAATTTCTCCCCATACTGAAAAAAATGGTTTAGTTCGAAATTCCACATGAAGACTGAAAAGTTGGGATTGTAAAAACAAAAATGAGGACTGTCCAACTGTAAAGAATAAAAAAGTTTGGTCCGATTTAATGAATTGATTTTTTACGGTTTATCAACGTTTGAGTTATTTAAAGCCGAAACAGATTTTGGATTGTAAGAATTCTTTTTTAAGAGTAAATATTGCATTTAACAATTTTTTTTATTTTTTTTAATTTATATTTAGTAACAAAGATTTTTCCTCGAATTCAGCTTGAACCCCTATCCATTACAACACCATCCGCACATCCCTGTTTTGTTGGACTGACTTTCAATATGTCCTTCGACGTTGGTTAAGTAAGTTTTACTTTTATACAGGTTGTCAATTGACATGTTTGTAAAAACGTTTGTCAACAATTCTAGCAACAACAACGGCTTTTTTTTTTTTTTTTTTTGTGGATTTAATCAGGTTGTGTATTGAATCAAACATTCCCAGAATAATTGATTTTTGATGCGATTAAGACATTTTGAAAATCCTATTCCATTTTTTAAAACATTTTCTATTGAATTTGAACTTTTATCGTTAATGTCCCTTTGATTTTATACTAGGATTATTATAAGACAGGTTTGTAACAAGTAAATGTAAAGAAACAAACAACAAAATCTCATAAAAACAGCGAAATCTAAGAAAAAGTTTTCATTTTTAACTTTATTCATAGTTCGCCAGATGTTTCTTTTCCTTAAATTTTAATATTTGCTTTTGAAGTTCAGCCTAAAGCGCAGGTATGATGTCAGCCGACTTTCATAAATGTCTCACAAATCTTCCATTGTACGACATTCAAAATGTGAATTGTTTCTTGTTCTTTTGCGGAGGTCGCATGAGAGAAAAGAAAACCTTTACCTCAGACGAAAGCGATTCACAACATACTCATCAAGTGTGTGTACATACTTTTTCATTTCTTGTGAGGACAAATGAAAAACAAAACAAAAAAAACAAACAAACAAAAGGTTTAAAAGGACGGGGTGTGTTTGTGTGTGTTGAGGTATCAACGACAACATTGGGCCGTATTAGAAAATTCCTAAGGCAACAGATCTAAAAACCACCATGCAAAATCATCAAAACTCAATAAAAGAGGTTCTCAACTGTATATATACCATGAAGAGGTCAAAATGTTGACAATGGAATACCTTTTCTTTCTTTTTTTTTTTTTGTCAAGACTGAATGATGAAATAACTAATTTCTGTAACCGAGAAGGAAGAGAAGTTAAAATTAAAAACTCCCAAATAACACCATACAGGAAGACAACAGAGAAACAGTTATGATAAGAAATTGTTGAAAATACTTCACAAAAAAAAAAAAAAAAAAAAAAAAAGAAGAAAGTCAAGTTGTTTACGTCTGAAAAGAACTTCCGAACAAACAGCAATTAGAAAAGTCCAATTCACAGAGAATTTCATAGACGTCGATGTTGCGATATGGGTCAGCAGGGCTATCCCTTATTTATTTATGCACACACAGTGTGGGTGATTTACTAGGTAATCTAACTAGTGATAACCCGCTTCCACACCGTTTGTCACTAATACGAACCTAGTAGTAAATATTCCATAATGTAATCATAATTTTAAATGTTTTGGCCAAATAGTTGAAAGGGAAAAAATAAAAGTGAAGGTCACAAATTATAACCAGATGATCATGATAGACAAAATAATTAATGGAAAACAGAATAAGTAAATTTTGAATCTATTTGTTTTTTTATCCAAAAATCATTTGGTACTAATAAACATAGTAATGAAAATTTAGAAATTCTCTGTATTAGAAATGAAGAGAAATTTTAACATTGTAATGAGTAAAAAACTTAATTTACTTCTGCAAGCCATCATTGTAACACTTAGTCCTGATATTAGCTTACGTTTGGGACCCCCTTGCACCAGATGTTCATATATAAAGAAAAGGGTAAAATGCTAACCAACCTGGCAACTCGGGTTTCGACCATAAGGTCTCCTCAGGCAAGTGGAAGACATCTTTTTTACCCTACAATATTCGATTTTGAATTTTGTATTGAGAACTTTTTTTTGCCTATACCTTTAGGCGCAGCTGTTTTCAGTCTATATATATATATATATATATATATATATATATATATATATATATATATATATATATATATATATATATAAAATACCAGCTCTCTCACTGGTTATCATATTTTTATTTTTTTTTACAAATAAGTAAAAAAAAAATCTACGTTATCTTAAATGCATCATTTACAAAATGACTGTCAGTTTATAACCTTAAAAATGTACCCGTAAATCTTTTAACCATAAATCTACTGACAAAGAAATCTGGTGATACTTGTAGAATCATTTGTTTAATTTTATTCAGTTTTTTTTTCTTTCTATAAAACTTCAATTTATTTCAAGAATAATTTAGGCAATTTAATTTACAAAGTTTCATATCTGATTAGGTGTAGTAAATTAACATTTACTACATCTAATCAACTGTGATTACAGGGAGAAAATAGAAATTCTTTAAAGATTTTGATTATGACCAAATTTGCTATGACTTCTAATTGAACATTGTCTTTTGTATTCATTTCCCACCACATAAACAGTAAAGTTATGGACTGGGAAGATAAAATTGCAGCCCAATGAATGCGTGCTGATAAGTTGAAAAGAAAGCTAGATTAAAAAAAAAAACGGAACAAAACAATATCTAGCCACTTGAAATGACCAAGTGGACAGGAAATTGGCAAAAAAAAGAAAAGAAAAAAAATACAAAGGAAATCTTACAGAATTTTTATGTTAAAATTAAAAAAATAAATAAAATAGGGAAAAAGAAAATGTATATAAAGTTGAAAAAAAAGAGATGAAAATTTGGTGCTGGACAAAAATGGTAATTTGCTAGTTCTCGGTGACTAATTTTGCGAAAACCAAGCAGAAAAGACATTAAAAAGTGGGGGCGGCTAAAATTTTGCCCCAAAATAACTCATTTCAACCATATTGGCTATTTTAATATAAAATTAGAGACAGGTATTTATTGTCTGATTGTTATAATCTATTTTTAATTCGCTTATATTCATTAATTCTATTTTCGGGCATTTTACGGAGCCCCGTAATGTGGTCCTAAGATTACTGAATTTATTTTAAAATGTACGAATATCCTGTCCAAGTTTTTTTGTGCGTGTCTGTCTAGAGATTGAGAAGATCTACATAAAATTTATCTTTTCGAAATGAAAAGAGATTTAAACGAAATCAACCTATTCCCTAAATTCATCATTCATTTTATGACATTTCCACCAAGACAGCAAAAATAAAATTTTAATTGGACAATTACTGCTTTTTCCATAAATTTCAGGGAGGTTGGTAGGGGTGGTCTTGCAAATGATCTAGTAAAAACAATTGTTGTACCCTCCCCTTCATAGTTGGTCTACTTAAGTTATGACGGTTTTGTAGGAAGTAGAGTTATTCAGGATCGGAGACAGGGTTAGAATATTCATTAACGTAACGAGAAATATCAAATTCACTCACCCCTAATAGACAATTTGTGTCTGACGAACTGTCCAGTTATCAAACCTACCAAATAATCTAGTACTAAATGTCACATGGAGAAGACGGGTATAATGTTCTGTGTCCTTCATGGTATTTTGGTAAGCAATGTCAGACCCTGACAGTTCAACTTGAAGACAAACACCAATAACAAACAGGGGGTCAAAATGACTAAAATCGAAAATATGTAACCAAAATTAAACTTTGACAAGATTTTTTCTTCCTCACAATGGTAATTGAAAATTGTTTAAATAATTAATGTTTTTGTTGGTCTTGATTGATACTTTATAGTCATTTGATCAGGTTTGTTGTGAAGTCACCAAATTATTCGAGATATCAAAAAAAGGTTAATTGTAAAACTTTTCTCGTAAAGTAATCGAAGACATTTCCTTGAAGGATAAAAGAAAAGCCTAAAAGTTACATGTATAAAGTAACAGACTGCTTTTGGATATTTTTTTTTTTTTTTTGTAAAGTGTACGTTTTCATGTTTGACCACACTGCGGTAACAGAACCGGATTCTGTCAAAGACATTAGTACTGCATTGATGATTGAAGGCACATCTGAAACAACTGACAGAGCAGAGTTTTAGTGTACGTGTCCCATACGACCACTAACATTCTTTAGTAATGTTACAATTTAGGTAAGAGTTTGAATTCTGTAACAACCAGGTTTTTCCATGAGGGTGTAAAAAGTAATTTAAAATCATTTACTACTTCAGTATTTTTTAAGACAATTTCACAGACCATTTCAAAATACTGAAATTGTTTTGAGGCCGTTGGCTAACCAAACACCATTCATTTTTCTGGGACTACGTTTTGGTTTCATCAACCAATATAAAAATTATTCTAACCAATGATCACTAAGTAGAATTTATTGAAACATCAAAACTTTCGTTTTAATGGCAACAATTTGTAATAGTAACTTAACCACAACGTCTCAATTTTCAGAATTATCTGCACAAATATTGAATTTTGAAATTTCTTAGCCAAAATATGCAAGCGTTGGGCGCGAAACATTGTGCATTTAAAGAAAAAGTGTGATTAGAAGTCAAGAATTAAAATAAAACGAAGGGATATAATTCCTAAGTTCAACCAGGCAAGTTAAAAGCTGCAATACCGCAAATGAAATTAGGTCATTTTTGTACCGTTAATTTCCTTTAGTTAGTAGTACGTCAACAAAGTGTCAGTGTACCTTTTAGTTTTAGTGATTAAAGAAAGTTTTACTTTTAACTGGTAACGATAAAGATATTGTGACCTTTACTGATATCGTAGCACCATCATATTCATTTCAATAGTGAAATGAACTTGGCCCGTGTACCAACCAGTTAACAGGTCATTGCGACAAGTGACATCTACCCCCTCCCCCAGTTGACAGTTGTTCATTTGTGATGGACCACTCACTTGACAGACTGCGTTAATATGACACACGACAGAGGAATGTAACCTTTTTGTATTGCACACTCATCAAACACCCCAAAACAAGTATAAATACTGCCCTCCCTTAAACAAAAATAAACCTAGTTTCATCCTCCTTAAAAACGCCATCAGGTAACAAACAAAAATCTGAAAACGGGATAGAGGGAACGAGTGAATAGGGTTTGTTTTTTTTGGGGGGGTTTTTTAAATGATAGTTTAACATTCAATCTGCCATCACGTCAATAGTTTTATTTCTTGATTAGGCGAAGGGAGCGATGGATTTGGGTTTATTTTCTGTTGACCAAAATAAAATATAGTCTGTATGAAGACATAGTGGTCAAATTAGTCTGCATTTGAAAGCTCGACGTCTTGGACGTAAAAAAAAAAAAAAAAAAAGTCAATTTATTTTAAAATTAATAAGTAGCCCAATTCGATACTTGCAGTTTAGTCTGGAAATCTTTCGTCTATAAACGACAACAAAATGTAAACTTTAGTTTTTTTTAATTGGTTTATAAAAAAGACAGCATTTATTTCCAAAGCATGACAGTTTCTAAGGAATTCATTTTAGTTCTCATCGTTCACAATGTACCTTTATATATCATATTCAGACTGACTGACGCGTTACAGACGTCAAGAAAGGGAAAAAAAATGAATACGTTTAAGTTATGTCCACAGCGAACTTGTCTCAGTTATCAAATAAAGAGAAAATGGCCTACTTTTAGCTACAGTAGATTAAGAAATAGCAGACAACAACAAAAACAAGGAAGTGTGTATGTGTGTGTGTGTGTGTGTGTGTGTATACACACACACAAATAAGAGAGAAACGCCGTCCTTGAAAGTGGGATTCCTAATTCAGAGGAATAAAGTAAGATTTTAAGGAAAAGATAAGATTTTTAACCGAATTAAGTGAGCATCAAAAGACTGCAATAATTCAACTGCCACTGACAAAGAAAATGGGAACTGGGCCTACTGAAAGAGTGGGAGTAGATGGGGGTCAAGTAGATTACCTTTCCTCCTGAACATGTAAGAATAAAAAATTAAAATATTAAAGTTTAATACTTCAGGTAATTAAGACGCTTTTCGAGATTACATTTCTTCAGTCACCGGAAAAAAAAAAAAAAAAAAAAGCAACCGACGGGGAATAAATCAGTTGTAAAAATAATTTTATTTTTACCTGTTTTGTTTTTTTTTTTTTTGGGGAGGGTATTTTTTGCTCGTTTGTTTGAAGTTAAGAATAAATCATCTATTGTATTGATAATCAAACCAGTAGAAAAAAAAAAACTCAAATTCTGTTTAATAGAAAAAAAAGTAAACTGTTCTTGAAGTGAAGAAAAGGTCGATGGTAAGTAGGGAATGCCATCTCAATAGCACAGAACTATTCAACTGTCACAGGAGTTATTAAAATTATGAAGAAAAAAAAAACGAACTAGAGAGATTCTACATCTCTCACTCTTTAATAACACAGGTTGAAAAATTACTACTGAAGCATTCTGCAATCCACCTCCACTCTGTAAACTATTACGTATTGTGTTAAAAATAACAATTAAACCCTAAGCTATACTTAAGACTTCCAGGATGCGGAAAAGTAAAATTTGCAAGGGCGCAATTAGACTGAATCAGTTCTCAAGAAATATATTAAGAAATACTCCTCCACGAAATCTAAATAATGAGAAGTGTGTAGTGTTTACACGGAAATAGAAAGAGGCGTAAGACAAGGATGAGTCTTCTCTTCATTCGTTCTATTAATGTACCGGAGCCAAATGAAAGTCAATGTTCCAATGAAATATTGCGTTCTATGAAACAACTTTTCTATTGTGTAATCCTCAAAGACAAACTGCTAATATCTTAATTCCCTAAACTTCTGATTGCACTTAGGTATTCAGCCATTGCATTCGACCAGCGCCTAATTCCACTCTACGCAAATATTTTTTTCAACAGCTTTTATTTGAAATTTTCATTTTGGTGTCAACTGCAGTAAAATTTTCCGTAAAGAAGAAAAAAACATTTTGTAGTATATACACTTGAAAAAAATTCTAAAACCTACCTTATGAGAAACTAAGTTAATTAAATTATTATACTGACTGATGAAGGTCCGCTTAATTTTATGAGTATCTTATAGGACAGTTGAAGTATGAGTGAACAAAAATGACAAATTTTTTTTCTTTGACTGACAATTTAGGTACTAAAATCATTCTGCACAGAACAAAGAGAATACAATATATATATATATATATATATATATATTTTATTCGAATGCAAGGTATATTTACTATATCTCTGAATGAAATTCCAAATAAAAATTCAACCAATTCATTCGGGAACTTACTCTTTTCATAAAATTAAGAATTGTTTGAAAGCAGATTTTTTCGGCGAAAATTTTTCTCAAGTCATTAGTTGTTTATACAACTGAAGCCAATTTTCCAACATAATAATGGACACAAGTTTCGGGTTTTTTGTCAGAATTTTCTCCAAAAGTCCGTTGATTAACCTCGATGAATGAAACCTTTCAGAAAAGATACTGTGTATACTGTGAATTATATAACACACAATAACAAACAAACAAAAAAAAACATGAAATTGAGAACTTAAAAAAAATCTTGTTAAAAAAAGATGTATTTCAGACGACATTTCTTTCAACAGCGAAGTTCAGTTTTTGAGAGTTCTTGATTATTTCACATGGAAACAATTTTTGTTCACAAACTGAATGATGTTTTGAAGCCAACAGACCTTAAAACTGCCAGTATCACAGAGTAGATGTTTTTATAATCAGTATTCTAATGGTTCAATTTAGAAGTGTTAAGTTAAACTGTCAACTGGTAATCCCCAGACGGAGAGAGGAGAAAAAGTGTGAGAGAGAGAGAGAGAGACGGCACAGGGGGGGAGTGAAGGGGGAGTGAGAGAGAGGGAGAGACGGCACGGGAGGGTGAGAGAGAGAGGGAGAGACGGCACGGGAGGGTGAGAGAGAGAGAGAGAGAGACAGCACAGGAGGGTGAGAGAGAGAGAGAGAGGCACAAGGGGAAAGTGAGAGAGAGAGAGACGGCACAAGGGGAAAGTGAGAGAGAGAGAGACGGCACAAGGGGAAAGTGAGAGAGAGAGACGGCACAAGGGGAAAGTGAGAGAGAGAGAGACGGCACAAGGGGAAAGTGAGAGAGAGAGACGGCACAAGGGGAAAGTGAGAGAGAGAGAGACGGCACAAGGGGAAAGTGAGAGAGAGAGAGACGGCACAAGGGGAAAGGAGAGAGAGAGAGACGGGCACAAGGGGAAAGTGAGAGAGAGAGAGACGGGCACAAGGGGAAAGTGAGAGAGAGAGACGGCACAAGGGGAAAGTGAGAGAGAGAGACGGCACAAGGGGAAAGTGAGAGAGAGAGACGGCACAAGGGGAAAGTGAGAGAGAGAGAGAGAGATGGCACAAGGGGAAAGAGAGAGAGAGAGAGAGACGGCACAAGGGGAAAGTGGAGAGAGAGAGAGAGACGGCACAAGGGGAAAGCGAGAGAGAGAGAGAGACGGCACAAGGGGAATGTGAGAGAGAGAGAGAGACGGCACAAGGGGAATGTGGAGAGAGAGAGAGAGACGCACAAGGGGAATGTGAGAGAGAGAGGGCACAAGGGGAATGAGAGAGAGAGAGAGACGGCACAAGGGGAAAGTGAGAGAGAGAGGAGAGACGGCACAAGGGGAATGTGAGAGAGAGAGAGTGAGAGACGACACAAGGGGAAAGTGAGAGAGAGAGAGTGAGAGACGGAACAAGGGGAAAGTGAGAGAGAGAGAGTGAGAGACGGAACAAGGGGAAAGTGAGAGAGAGAGAGTGAGAGACGGAACAAGGGGAAAGTGAGAGAGAGAGAGACGGCACAAGGAGAAAGTGAGAGAGAGAGAGACGGCACAAGGAGAAAGTGAGAGAGAGAGAGACGGCACAAGGAGAAAGTGAGAGAGAGAGACGGCACAAGGAGAAAGTGAGAGAGAGAGACGGCACAAGGAGAAAGTGAGAGAGAGAGACGGCACAAGGAGAAAGTGAGAGAGAGAGACAGATTAAGCATGCACAATCTACATGAATTCTACAGTGGATCTCTGAAATCTTAGTCTATAGTTCATACATTTAATCTCGACCTTCAAATTCTGCCATATACATTTACATGTTTTCGTATAAAATCTTGCCATTCTTTTCTCTAGTTTTTATTTTCTCAAAAAATAGCACGAAAAGAAGAGAAAAAACGTACAAGGCTGTCTGGTTCGTTTTAGCAAGTGCAAGGTTCTTCTTTTTTTCTTTTTCTTTCTTTTTTTTTTCTCCAGTCAAGATGAACGGTTGTACTCTCAATGAGGCTCCTTCCCTTAAACATCTCTCGGGACTCACGTTTCCCCATCCCCCACCACCAGATTCGAAGTGAAATATATACAACCCATCACTAAAAATGCTTGTTTGTTTCCTGTACGGTTACAGAATGTACCTGACTCCTGTCATGCTCTATCTTTACAAGAGTCAGATCAAACCAGACCAAAATGGAATATTGCTGCCATTTCTACCTTGTATAAAGATTTCGAAAGTTTTATGCGACATTGGGCAGCTTCTTTACGACAATCTTCATTCTATTTTTCCATGGCAAATGTTCAGACAAGTTAAATGTCTTGGTTCTAACAGGTCACATACACGAGTCGAATCATCCTCGTTGCCTTCAAATTCCATTGGCATAGAGGCTTATTCCCCAGAACTGTTGCTTTGTGGAACAAAGTCCCGAGAGGAGGTTTCCCCGGCCACTTAACCTCTTTGTCTAAAAAGAAGTATTATCTATTCTATCTATCCTCAGAATCTGCACCTCCTCCTTTTATAGCCTTATTCATTCAGTAAATGAATGCATTGAGTGACTCGTGAGCGAACACTCATTAAAAAAAAAAAAAGTCTATTCAATCAATAAACAGCATTTCTTAACTTTTGGGGTTACCAACCAACCAACTCACCCAAACACATCCACGCACCAATGGATTTATTTTTCATCTTACATTACTTTAAACGTTATTTAACGGAAACTCGTATATAAACTGGACAGTGATTTTTTTTTATTATAAACGGTGTGCATCGGCCTGGGCATTCCAACTTTCGAAGTAATGAAAATGTCGGGTAAAAAAATAAATTCATTAATTTTTTTTTTTAAATTGCTTTGTTTACTTTACCGGACACGAAACTAGGAAGATATGGGCTTTTCGAGAAAATTAGTTGAATGAGGAAGTGAGCTTTCCTTAAAAGAGGAAATAGCTGAACTGTGACACTCACTGTAGCCGAGAGGTAAAGCACACCGAAGCAAATGGTGGTTTCTCCCACAAAGAGAAGTTCTCCCTACTGGAGAACACATCATTTTCTTTGAAATTTCTCGAACGTGCAAACCGATAAACGTAATACAGAGTTTAAAATAAAAATTGGGGCGTTTATTTCAAATAAAAGTATCCACTAAATAATAACGTTATATAATATGTGCAAATGTCAGTGAAGTCACAACTCGATAAAGCCCCAAAAATCACAAAGATAAAGAACTCATCAACATTTTTTTTCAATAATTGAATGATGCTAACAGTTAAAATCCAACTGCTTAATTTCAACCGATTTTCTTAAGAGATGCTGAACATTTTTTTTTTATACAAGAACCTTACAAACCAGTCTATTTTCTAAAATGTTACAAGTGTTCAGAACAAATCTAATTTGTTGATTACTCAGTAACATTTCTAAATTTTCATTTCATCTTTTAACAGATCAAAATGTTTTAGGAAAAAAAATCCTGCTTTCAATTACCTGATGAACATTAAATTTAAAAAAATAAAATAAATCATCTAAAATTTACTTGGAATATTAAAAGTAAAAGAAAAAGTTTGAAGATGCACACACAAAAAATAATAGGTATTATGAACAAGGACTTAAGGTCTTCATTAACAACAGGAAGAAAATAACATGTCCACGGAAACTGAGAAGGTCTAAAGAACGAAAGGAAAGGATGTCGCAGCATATTCTGATTTCCCAGGGGCAAACAGGAAACAATATTCAAGACACTGTTGTCAAATGCAGCGCACAAAAGTAAAAACAGGAAGTAATTGTAAGCTTCCTGTAAAATGTTGGCTTTGCAAAATTTGTAGTTTATTTCAGGACCTTGCTGAGCTGACAGTGGCGAGAATACATGATTAAAATCTAAGAATATGCTGGTGATGTCTGACTGACTACTCGCTTAGGAGAACAAGAATTTGTAGAAACAACCAACCAAATTTGTATCATAGACCATTACTACTGCAGAAATTGATTATCATTTTGCTTTTTCACAAACTAAGTTAGGGCTTTTGGCCCGGATGAAAGATTAAATTTGTTCTCTCCTCATTCGAGATGAGAAAAGGCGAGGATTCCAACCTGGTGACAGAACCTTCCCCATTAGACTAAGAAAGGTGGAGGCGGTATCAACGCCAACGTGACAGTGCATGCTTATGTGCTCCGCGCATAAAAAGACTGTGTCAGATCCTGCATTCGTGTGTATGGGTGGGGGTTAAAGTAAATGTTTTTGTATTGTTTTTTGTTGTTGTTTTTTTTTATTAGTAGTAGAAGTAACCTTTTCACAAATTGCAAATATCAACTTTTCACTCTTACCATAAGAATGAAAGTTATCTTGGAAAGAAAATTTTAAGGAAACAATTTATAGCATTGAAACATCAAAGAAACTGATCTACCAAATAAATGAAGTAGACAGCCTTCTGACTAGAAACTAACCAATCTCCTATTTAATCAGGTCGTGTTTCCGCGGAGGGGGCGGTCGGTTGTGAAATATTTGTGAATGGTTTTTATTTTTTTTTGCTTTGCAATGGACGTTTTGGAAATATTTCTGACCATCAGAATTAAGCAGCTTAAATTTGAATATAATGGAATGGGGTAGAAAGTCCAAGAAAATAATTTCTGTTAATAACTGAATTTCTGCAAAGTTTGGCTTGTTCTCCATCAGAAAATAAGGCAAGAAACAAATTTCTAATTTTATTATCTGACAAAAGGCCAACTGAAAGACAAGAGATTGTGTCGAACCAATTTTTTAAAATCAGCATTCAGAATTTAAAAAATAAAATAAAGCTAGAACATGCTGGAATTACATAACTCAATCACAAATCATAGCAGTGATATCGTGTTGTATTAGAGAATTAGTCCATCTAAAAATAGAGTTCTATAGCATTTCTTCAAGCCACATGTGTGTGTCCAAGTCTAGCAGATTAAGAATGAATGTACAGTCCAAAGTAGAACACCTCAGAGTTTTAGAAGTAGACACCAATATACATTGCTTTGGGAAAAAAAGTAAAAGACATGCTTGGAAAAAAATATACTTCCTTTTAGTTTTCAAGAATTGATTTGTTCTTGTTTTTTTTACGGTTTATCAACCCTTTGTGGGTTATTTAAAGCCGCATGCGGTTACTTACAGTATTACCCGATGTTCCCAACAGGTCTCTCACTGACCGGGCTCGATGTGCTTAACTTCAGTGATCGAACGAGAACCGATATTTTCAGTGTTCTTTTCAAAGAGAGATGGAAATAAAGTGAATACTGCACTAGGAGACTTTCTTGTTTTGTTTTTTTTTTTTTTTTTATTTTTTCATTTCTTTATTCACTTTTGATATTCCGATAATTAAATTTGACCCTCCTTAATGTTACAGTAAATGAAAAACATTTTTAATTTTTAACTCACTTGTCACGCATAAATTTATTAATAGTAATTTGGTACAGACAAATAATCTTGATTTTTGTAAATTCTGCAGTACAAACTACAAAGTAATTTCTTTCACGCAACGTAATTTTTCAGAAACTTAAATGAAGTTAAATGCAAAAAAGTACTAAATAAAAAGTAAAAAAATGTTTCCATTATTTGAAATTCCTACACGAAACATTGTTATTAATTATTTTTTTTATTATTTTTCTTTAATTTTTTTGCAGCTTTTTATCACAATAGAGTTAAAAAAAAAAAAAAAAAGCAAACATTCTATGACCATTAAACAACAGCATAATTTGAAAAAAAAAAAAAAAAAAAAAAAAAACTTCGACATGATTCGAACTCATATCACGTATGCTCATAAGTCTTACATGGACAGTACATTTTCAATTCAGTTACAAAAACCAATCAGAAGACACCGCCATTCAAAATTAGTCTGACAGCTACATGCTTCATATCTAAATTTTATCTTCTAATGATCCATCACCCTTGCTTTAGTTGTGTAGATTTAAAAGTACTGATATTTTGTTTTGTTTATTTTAAAAAAGGAACTAAAGTAAAATAAAAAAAAGAATAAGGTCACAATCTAAAAAATTTGCGAAACTTGCTAATTATTACTAGTTTAAAAACAATACGATTCAAATGAATTTGAGGTCTATATCATAATCAGTAAGATATTACCCGTGTTAAACAGGCTTCCGAGTTTTAATTTTGCTAGTCTAATTCTTTATTTTCCAATCTATTCATAGATATTGGCAATGTTTAAAATTAATAATAATTCAACTCCACAAAAGAACTTTGAAGTTCAAAGAATTACCAAAGACACCATCACAAACCGATATTTAAATGTTCAAACCTCACTTTGATTAACTAAAAAAAATAACTGAATGTTATTTGCCTGTTGGTGTCACTTGACAAAATATAACAAAAAGCATAAACAAAGCTACACACATTCAGATGGTCATGTTCTAACGGGGTTGATCAAATTACTCTTATTATTTATTATTTTTATAAAGCTACTGAAAGATTATAAAAAACAACTGTTAGGGAAATAATGTAATATCAAATGCTACAAAGCTTACCACATTATCAGACGGGGAATCTCTTAAGTTTTTTTAAGATATGCCATTAAAAATATCAAGCCAATACAACTGACAATTTACAAAAGCAGACTATCTTTTGAATATTAGTCATAATCAACAATGACCTTTTCGATAAAGAATAACAATTTTAAGTCTATCTAGGCAATAAAAAAAAAAAAAAAAAAAAAAAAAAGTCGTCTTATGGACGAAGAAAACATGAATTGTTATAAAAGTTATCACCAGTAAGAATTTGTTCTAGTTTCAGGCTCTTGGTACATTTTACTGAACTCCCTTCCTTCATTGGCATGACTTAGTCACCTTTGGCTTAATGTACTTGTTTTCATCTTTACAACTAATTCACTATATTAATATTTCCTCGGATTAATTAATATCACAATTTCGAATAGCCTTTATTCGACTCACAACAGAAGGATTTTAGTGACCGCTATGAATCGATTTAAAAATTAACAGAAATACTGTCATGACTTATCATCAGATGAAGCTGTATCAATTATTCATTTTTAGTTCTTTCATCTTAATTTTTAACGTTCAATAACAGCACAAATCGTAAATAAACAAAATTGTATTTAGCGAAACTCGAACAAGCCAGTTTTTTTCTAGAAAACGGATCTATTGCTCTCTAAATAATAAAAAAATCGATGGTTGCAGATGAACAATTTTAACAGCCATCACCTTATTTCTTATTTTCTTCGAAGTCGTAACGTTTGTTAATAATTCTGTTCATTGACAGCTTCTTCTATGTGACCTGTCCCTTAAGGACATTGGGGAACATGACTCTCCACGATTTCACATTCTTTGTAGCTCTTGTCTTTCTACCTCTCCTAGACCATGTCCCATCATATTCAAGCTCTGCTAGGTAGGTCATGCGTTGTTTTTCTTTGTCCCTATTGCTTTTTTAATCTGCATTGTCCCTGTGAATATCAAATTTTCCAAGCCCTCTTTCCTTCATTAGACGCTCTAGAAATTTCAACTATTTCTTTCTAATGTTCTGTCCTTAAGTTTCAATTTTTTCTAAAACTTTGTCGTTGCTCACATGTTTGGTCCATGGTATTCTCAGCGTCCTTCATACCATAAAGGACTGATATTACAACAGTTCAGTACTTTTTTTTACTTTGTTGCTAGCGATATTTTTCTGTTTCTTAAAAATAAATACTTTGCTTAGCTTTTGAAAGTCAACTTTCGCTATCCCAATTAGCAGATACATAATTAACAATTAACAATAACATACACCCTTCCTAAGATTTAATAAACTCCCGCTCCGGCAGTATTAATAAAGAGATCCCTGAAACCTTTATTATTAAGACAGGTGATTATTCAAATGGAAACTTTCAATCCATTAGTTTAAAAAGACAAAAAAAAAATTATTATGCATTAATGTGCACCTGGCACAAAGAAAATTTATAGGGGAAAAATCAATTTAAAAATAAAGTGTAGAAAGTTTTAAATGAGACTGGCCAAATGTTGCTCTCAGGTAGAAAAAGCTACCTGCAAGTAAGTACAAATTATTCCTCAACTTAAGTTTTAAGCCTTGTAAAAAAAAATCCAAAATTAAATTATTGTAGTGGTAGTCTTACAGTGAATTCAAAAAGTGTCAGTTAATTTAACAATAAATATGTGGTAGCGATTGATTCGTTTGAAAAAGTAAAATTTTAAGTCCCGTATTTTTAATTTACAGAGTGAAAACTGAGTGAAAAGTTAACTGTTAGTTAAACACACACAAAAAAATGTCTTGTGATTTCATCAATTTCCACATTTTTTAATTAAAACAGCTAATGATAATGATTACAAAACAGCAGTAAAATTATTTTACTTAGATAATTAATAATAATAAAAAAGACGACAATTTAAATGTAAGAAAAAATGTAGTGTGATCGGCGAAAAACGAATGATTAGAATATTCACACAGGTGACTAAAAGTTTTTAGGTGAGTCATGTCATTTGAATTCAAGGTTTGGTTCCCTCAGGTGTGCGTAGATGGAGAAGATTAAAAGAGAAAAAAAGAAAAAAAGAAAGAGAAGGTGAATGAAGAGAAACGAACAATGGCAGTTTCCGCCTCACATGAAAATGAATTCACCAATCAATGAACATTTTGGTCAAAATTAAACCCGGAAAGAAAGATATAGTGACTGAATGAATTTTGTGGAGGAATTTAAATTGTGGCATTACGAACTTTTAATCTAAACTGGTTTCATAAAAACACAAAGACGGTTATGAATTTATAATTCTTCTTCTTATCCATTCTGTAACTGTTGTCATATCAGATGGACATTTTTTAAAGACGGGCGGAAGTAAATAGTTTTTTTGCCATATTATGCTTTAAAAATAAAATTTTTAAAAAAGCGAACAGTCATTTGTGAATGTTTCAAAAGTGGAGAAGTATCGATTTATTTTAGATCATCTGAGATTGATAGTGATAAAAAAATAAAAAAAATTGACAAAAACTCAGAATTCTATCCTTTCGTTTAATTTTCCAGCAATTATTCATTTTTTTAATTTAAATGAATTAAAATTTATTTATTTATTTTTTATTTTTTAAAGTATTTTCTCAGGTTTATCAATGAGTACGATTTTAAAACATTCATATCTTGGACGAAAAAAAAAAGTTTAGTGACATTTTCGAGTGTGAAGATTTTAAAAATAATTGTTTATTTCTTCATTTTACAAGGGTTCGATTATTTTTTATTCTACACAAGATCAAAAATGAAATTCTGAATTATGGCTCGTGATGTATGATGACTGCTACTAAGGAAGATGACAAAGTCACAATCTAAGAGAGAAGAATAAAAAAAATACTAGAGTATTTGTTGTTTTTTTTAGGGGTGGGGGTTGTTTGTTTTTATAAATAAAGCTTTTGTTGTCATTAATGTTACAAATAAAGATAATGAAAACACTTGGATATGGAATAGGCCAAAAAGGTTAAGAGTTGCTAAGTTACCTGGAAAATATTTTTACAAGTTCTCTAAATAGAATTTAAAAAAAAAAAAAAAAAAAAATGAATTCATTACTCAATTACTGAATAAGTTGAAATTTTTTAGTTAAAAATCGAGTAAGTCCCTAATTTTTTGTTATTTTTACAAGATCTGTGAATACAGTTTTCATATGGTAAAAAAACAAGTGTCACAACAAATGTTTTATTGCTAATGAAAAGAACAAAAAATAAAATTTGCGATCACTGATTTTTTTTTTTAAATTCACGTGTGAAAATAATCAAAATCCTCATCGATTGCAATGAAATATTTTGACATCAAAATTGTCAAAAAATAATTGTAATGAGTAAAAATATCACTTAACTATTTTAATGTTTTTTTCCCTTTATTTTTCTTTCGATAGTGTAAGAAACTCACCATTGTTTATTGAAAGTCTCAAAGTTTAAAGATTACTCAGCTTTTTTTTCTTCAAGGAAAAAAGTTTCTTGGTTAGGTTTGGTCTTCCGTATTGGAGTTGATTTATGGCATGATTTTTAAAAGTAAGCCAGCTTTAAGATTAAGAACTATTGTTTGGTCTTTGAACGTGTTGACTCAGCTGGTGAATATAAAGGAATAGATATTTTTTTTGACTTTTTATTTTTACTTAAAAACTTTCTGTAAGTATGTAAAAATAAAATAAAAAGATCTCTCTGAATGATATTCAATATGCAAATATTTTGATTTGGAAACCATCAACTTGTTTCTTCTGAGAGGAAGAAATTTAGAAATAAGAAGACGCTCCGTCATATTACTTTTCAAATGGTTTATTTTGACCAGGATATCAACAAAACTGGGTGAATGGACAGTGACGTTCTGTTCAGAAATGTCTCTTTCCTGTTAGTTTTGTACTTAATATTTGGTTTCAGGTTAAAGTTCCTATTTTATTAGATTTACTCGTGCTTAAGGAAAAGACGTTGATTAATTATCTCTGATGCTTCCTTTCAAATCTTATTAAATAAACAAAACTTGTTTAAAAATGTGTTTTCATTTTCTAAATTTGCCTGCAGGGGACATAGATATTTCTAATTTTTTGTTTGTTGGAAAAGGAAAAATTCTTAAACCCTTTGCCCTACAGGCTATTTAAACCAAATATAAAGACTTCACTCCACAAAAATGAAAAAAAAAAGTTTGACGTTTCTCAAAAAGAAAGTTTGATACTGTAACCACAAAAATTAAAATTTAGTTTTAAAACTTTTTAACAATTACCAATAATACATGACTGATTTGCATGATTTGATTTTTTAGAATTAAAATTTAAAAAGAAAAGAGGATAAGTCAAATGTAGCATAGATTTTTTTTTTTTTTAACACAAAACATAAACATGGGGCTCCCCAATGAAGAAAATTAAATGTAGCCATGGTCTGTTGAGTTCTTTCTCATCCCCTATCTCTCTGTCACCCTTGTCTTCCCACTTTTGTTCTGTCTTCTTTCATCTCTACAGAACTGTCTTTCTAAGCAAAAAGCTACTAAGCGGTCCTCTAGTCTTCCAAGGAGGAATTGCATCCCTTCCCCGTAAAGACCGGGATAAATAGTCATCCAAAACTGATGAAGATGACAAATGAGTGAAAATTCCCCCTGCCCAGTTTTTTTTTTCCTTGTGTTAAATATGGAGACAATTCGAGAGAATCATTTTTTTTTTCAACCATAGCATTTAAGCTTAATGGACTAGTGAGATATTTAGAATTAGCAAGAGTATAGAAAAAATATGAATTTGGCAATTTTTTTATTTTATTTTTTTGTAGTTAATGCAGATTATTTAAAGAAGCAATTGTGCCGTTTATGCACATGTAAATTCTTACATAACGTGTATCCATGATTTTTTTTTGTTAGCGTAGGAATAATTTCTAGCAGAAGAAATACCGAAGCAAGATAGAACTCAAAGAATTCCAAATTGCTTACCTCCGATGACGATCTCCATCCTGTAACCTTTCCTTGGTGAAGCGAGAAATTACTGCCAATGATTACAGTTTAACAAGAGAAATTGTTGCTAGTAGCCTTAGTTTTCAATAGCTATTATTATTATTCCAGTTGTAAAACAACGATTCTTTAAAACTAATTTTGGATCCTTCTCGTTAAATCATGTCTTAGAGTGGTTTGTTTGATTTTCCAGAGCTTTCATAGAATCACGATTGAAACCTCATCATAAACATAACAAAAGCTGGTCTTAATGTCCACTTTTGCTATGTTTAATGAAGTTTACTTTGCCCACCAAGAGAATTCACTTTTCATCACCAGTCAGTTTGTTCAAAACAAATTGGGTCTTTTAATTACGTTTTTTAAACAGTGAAACATACTTGGAAATAATACAGTACCTCCACTGACTTACTATAAGAAAAAAAAAACACACACACACACAAAACAAAGACGCATTTTGGACAATTTAAATGTCTCTGAAATTAATTTTTGATTTTATTTGAAAAGTTAATTCATAAAAAAAAAAATAATAATTTTTTCGTCTTTCAATTTTATGAAATTTATTTTTTAGACAATTTTAAAACGAAAACTATAAAAACAAAATTACTTTCACTCAGTTCGATTTGCTATTTTGCTGACAAGAGAAATGAAAACATTTCATTTCAATATAATCTCTTCAAAATTCAATATCTGTCCCAGGCAAGTGTTTCAAACATTATTTCAGCATTCCCATTAAGTCAAAGTACATTTTGTTATGACTTTTTGCTTATAATTTAAGAAAAAAAAAGTAATTCCCAGCCTACTTTTAAACGAGAGGCAGCCTTTTTTATTTTTACGATAACACATTTGCCTTCGATTAATAACTTATTCCGATTTTTCTAATTCGGAAACAATTATTTTAACAGGATCTACAAAAGAAAAAATTGAATTTGCAGTGCTGTAGTGTTAAACGTCTAAAACTTATCTCAAATGTCGGCCATTCATTCCATACAAAAATCACTCGTAATGATTTGTAAGATTTGCTCGCTTCTGCTCACCTTTGTAAATTTTAAGAGAGAAAATCTGTGCTCAAAACTCTGAAAGAAAGAATTGCCATAAGTAAATCAGAAAAACGATTCCTATTCTCGTCTCATACCAGTTTGTTCTTCTTGTCACAATGTATTGACTGCTATGTGTACACTTCGACATGTGTCTTCAGTTGCCAGTCGCATTCCAAGAACTTTCAATAAACTTTTTATCTGGTTTGGCTAGCTCTAGAATGAGGAATTTTTTTTACTTATCACATCGAGTAGATTTTTCTTGATTAAACTTGAGCTGACAAGTACTTTCTGGTCAACACAAAATGCCGCCACGGACATCCTAATGATTGAAACCGAAAAAAACGCATTTTAAATAATTTTTTAAAAGGTTTGCTTTAAATTTCGTTTTTTTTTTTTTTTTTTTTGAATTAAAAGAAAAATTAATTTTGGTATAAATTAGGCTAGGCATTTTATTTTTAAATTATTTAACTCCACAAATTCACTAAAAACTGAGCACGCCATGATGGAAAATATGCCCCAACATTAAAAACAAAGTTTCATCGTCAACATTTTTATTATTATTTAAGAGGAAAGACCAAAGGATTTTTATCCTTTTTAAAATTTTCGAAATTTTGGCTAAAAATCTTGTTTTTCTTACGTTATCGAGAAAACCAAAGATTCGTACATGAAATTTTAGCGTCTTTTTTGCAGTGAAAAACACATTCAGAAAACTGAGAAAAGTATATTTAGATGGCTAAAAATGGCGCTAAAATCAGCGATGTCAAAACAAAAACTCCTTCCCGTGAATTTATTAGTTTTGTTTGAATTATAGAAAAAATATTTTGCTTATTGGAAATATTAAATTTAATCTTAACTTGAAATTAAAACTAAAATAAAAACTTCAAGTGAAATTGTTCATTTTTAAAAAATTTTAAACCTTAGGTAATCTAATCACACAAAGGTAGCAATTAAAATACAAAAATGGTACATATTCACCAGTTACTCATCGAACCCCCCATTATAGACGAAGAATGTAAAAAATCTTAAAAATCCAATATTTATACTAGAGAGAGATATAAAGTCATTAGTAAATGTTTGTAAAAGTAAATGGTTACTTTTTATTTAAAACTTAATGAAAATAATGTTTATTCACGCATGCTAATCTGTATGCTCATAAGTAATAATAATCACATTCCTGACTGGAAAAAAATGCGCGAAAAATTAAAGAAATGTGTAATACAATCAGTGAAATAATGAAGACAATGGTATTTATTGTGTTTAAAAATATTTTAAGAATACAATATTTTATGAACCTTAGTAAAACGAATTTGATTTTTATTGAATTATTTTTAAAATTTGAGACAAATATTTCATATGTCCACACTTGATATTACATAATTTTTTTTTTCACTGAAATAAAATCTTCAGGGATTTCTTTATGTAATTATTAAAAAAAAAAAAAATGGATGAACTGAACACGTCCTCTCTTAAATTAAAAAGTACATACAAGAATCAAAAGAGGAGAAACAGACACTGACTTCACTCAATATTTCTACAAAGTTTTATAATAAAATAAGCTATTCATTCATTAATGAATAAGTACTGAAAATTCCATTTGGATCAAATAATTCGATGATTTTTGGTAAATATTTTAAAACAGGAGATAGCTATTTTTTGCTTTCATTTCAGAAAGAAAAGACATCTATTTTTTTTTGGGGGGGTACCTATAAAAAAAAAATAATAATAATAAATAAAGTTTTCCAGACGATAAAAAGAAATCAATATTTCTTTTATTTTTCCTTGTTCCAGTTGGCAATGTAGTAACTTTTGAGTTTTAACTCAATGATTTTTTTTTTTTTTAACAACCTTTATTCATTGCATCTGATTAAATTGGGAGCATAATCTAAAGTGGGATATTTATGTGACAAACTATCCTTGCTGTGAGGGGATATGCAGGTAGTGCTATGGATATCAATGAAGAAAGTGAAACTGGTGAACTGTTGCATTCACTTTCATACTAATGCCCTCAGGAAAGGTATGAAACCAACTCCTCTCCTCCCAGCAATGGGTTAAATAGCATGGGTAGACAAATTCCTCTAGTCTTGATAGGCAACCAGTCTAAGAGAAGGAAAACTTTGAATTCAAAATCATGAAGAATACAATGCAAAACTCTTTCCAAAGAATGCATAGCAATTTACAACTAAAGAGAAGGAATCTATAGAAACATGAATGCTTACATCCTGAAAGCACTTGGTATTTTAAATTCCTACCAAGAGAAAAAAAAATGGACATATATATATATATATATATATATATATATATATATATATATATATATTACCCTCTCTTTAACACTAACATCAATCCCACACTCTCATACTCACACTCTCCCAAATTCTATTTTATTTCCAGAGTTGTTCTTTTCTGTTTTCTTTTTTTGAATTTGTAGGTCTGATGAATTGGATTGTATTTACGATTCCAATGGAATAAATTATGACCATGGAATATTAGTGTTTAAGCCTTTATATCCTTACTCTGTCCCAGACATTGAGTTCTACCTGGATTCTATCCTCTCGGAATTTTTTATTATAAAAATATACATGTGTATATATATATATATATATATATATATATATATATAATTTTCCATGGTCATAATTCATAATTATACGGGCATCTTTTTTTTCACTGTTTACCCATAACAAATATGTTTTTTGTACTGGCCTATTTTAAAGAGAGCGATTCAAAACTAACATTTGTCATTCCAGGGAAGAAGTCATAGTAGGAAAATTTACAAAATCTGACAATAAAGCTGAAAAACATTTCCCACTCATGCCCGAGATCAGAGTTTAAGTTCAGGTAATAGCCAAGAAATGGAATACTGATGTTCATGGCAGAATGGTTTTCCCACCTTAGAAAATTAACCCAGGTGAATTAAAGGTAAATCAATAACATTGAGAGGTTTTTGGTTCTTGTCGTCATCATTTTCAAGCACAAAAACATTTTATTCAAGATAAAAAAAAAGTGTAATCAAAGTAATTATTTAAAGTTCTCAAAGGGGGTTCTGAAAAGTTATCAGCATGACCATGAAAAATGAACACAGTCATGGAATGTACATACAGTGTGACCTGGATATAAGAGAGATTTTCTCTGGTCCCAAATTAGAGCCTGTGTTAATGTATATAAAATAGACCAAACCCGGATATAAGAGACTTCTTCTCCGGTCCCGACAACTCTCTTATATCCGGGTTACACTGTACTATTCCACATTCACTGCACAATTACATTCACTTGATAGTTTCCTTAATGCTTAAAAAGAAGAAAAAAAGTAACAGGTGTCAGACAAATTCTGAAATTCAAGATGCAATTACAAATTACCGGTAAGTATTAATTTGCTCAAACATTAGGTTTTAAAACCACAAGTGTTTCTTAGTCACATTTAAAGTGTTAAACTGCACAAGTCCTTAAAGAACAAATCACATGAAACAATTGATTGTTTGAAACAGTGACAGATTGAAACAGTCAGATATCACTTAATGAGATTTTATATTTCAGAGTAGAAGCTTCATTTTTGAAACATTGAAAAATACATTTTCAAACTTTCAAAATATCCTATCACACTTATATCCTAAATTACAATCCATTTGTATAGAATTAATTATGTGTGTATTTGAATGCCCTATATTTTAAACAGTCAGCCATAATAGATAAACCATCATTATTACACTAATGGGAGCAGAGAGACCAAATATAATAAGATAATAGACTTTACCACATACCATCCTCAACCTGAGCACACAAAAAAGACATGTCTTTTAGTAGCAACTATTTGATCATCAGCCCATTTTGCAGGCTTAAAAAGAAAAAAAAGCTTCCATCTTTTAATAGCTTGCAATCATTTGCATTCATATAATAAAAATAAAAAAAAATCACAGAACTTATTTTCATTTTTGCATGGGCTTGCGTACTTTTCAGGACTGTTTACAAATATTTGCTAAATGATTTAGGTCAGGATTAAAAATGCATAAATATTTTAAGGTTATAAAAAAAAAAATTCCCAGTAAAACTATGGAAGCAATTCAGTATTCAGTTAGGTTGGTTGACCTTTTCAGATTGCACCAAGATATTATTGTCTTCCTTTTGCTTCAGAAAGTTCAAGATGGAAATTTGTATGAATAACATTCCAAATAGTCTTAGTTTCTGAACTAAAAGATTAAAGATAAACATATCCAGTTCTAGTAAACTTACAAATTGGAGGGTATGCATTTGTGACCAAAACAGTATACTTTTTATAACTATTAGAACAGTTTCACTTTCAGTACTGACGAATGGCCTGGGAGTGGGGACACAAAATCCACAAAGGTTTTTTTTTAATTATTATTATTGTTGTTTTTAAATCTATAAAGTATCTAAATTTGTAGTACTGGGTATGATGATAAACTACATCTGGAAGCATGGCCTCTGGTTGAGAAGTTGGAGATTTTGAGGACCATAGAACCATGTTTTAATTTCCATTGTTCCCAGGTCCAACCTGATCCAGAGTGGTAGCACCTGTTAGGATCCCAACTATGGGCAAATAATGAACTCCTGAGCAAAAACAAAACCCTATGAAAGTATAAAAGTACATTTTTAGAGTAAAAATACCAGAAATACAATTTTATATAAAAAAAAAAATTACCAACAACACCTATTTATAGTAAAATTATCATCAACATGTAAGATCTCTTACATGGCAGTCATCCATATAATATCCTACAATTTCTTAAAGAAATCAAACTGTATTCCAAAATATAACTCCAACATAAAACACACATATCACTGCCTCTACATTCACACAAACATATATATGTAAAAAAGATGATTCAAGCGGGAAATCAGAATAACATTTTCATTACTTCAAAGCTCTCAAGAAAATTAAATTTCAGCATTAAATGACCCATAAATAGTTGATATACCATTAAACAAATCAAATCTAAATTTGTAAAGAAACCATAAGACCCAGACAAGCAATAGTTAATGTAAACTGTTGTGAAATTGTGAACAAGACAAGAGTTGATCTTAAGAAAGCTTCCTTAAAAATGGTAGTCTTTATCCTTATTCTTTCAGCTATATATTTCTGCAATTTAAAATAATAGCCTTTAACACCTTGAGCTAAAAGTAGTGATCCCCACCCATAAAAAAAATGTTCATTAATCTTTTATAGCTGATATCTAATAAAAGAAACCACAAAGTTCAGTGTAAAGTAAAAGAAACCCTTTTTCTCTTTCATCCATTTTTAATCATGATACATGGAAATTTCACAAGATTAATAAAAAAAAAAAAAGCTCATCTCAAATCAAATCTTTAGTTACAATCAATTTTATCATTAAAGATTTATAATTATCAACGAAATATTTATATATTAAACTATACTTCAACATTAGATTTAAAAATAATTTCTTTCCACAATATATAGGTCTGGAAATGTACAGTGGAAATGAAATAAGAAATTACAAGTGGGATCCAGTTTTAACAATTTTATTTGATAATTTGAGACATTTGCCTGCAAGAACTAAAGTCACTATTAGTGTATAATAAACAAGTAAATATCAAACTTTTTATGCAAAGAAAAATAGAGGAAAAATTTGAACATTGAGTAGCAGTAGAAACTATTTCATATTAATAGGATTCTCCCATTTCAAATGCTAAAAAGAAAATAAAAAAAAACTTAGTGCATTATTATAACAGGAATTTTTTTTTGACTTGTTTAGAAGTAGACAGAAAAGTGTACAATAAGGTTTTGAAATTCTGAAAATGTATGTGCATACACACACAAAGCTAATTTCAATAAATTATTATTGAAGAATCTTTGAATTCAAAGAAACATTATCAAAGGAGAAAAATGTAAAAATAAAGAAATTCTTCAGTGGTCATTAAGTGATCCCAGTAAAGGTGAACATTTTTTCATTAGTGTTTCTCTTTTCATGAGAACGTAACATCCTTGTATTCCTCCATATCAATGTTTTTAATTCAAGACATTCTCAAAAGAAAATGTACACACTCCCAAAAACCAATGGAAATTTAACAAGTTATCTTTTCAAATATTTAACACTCATACTCATCAACCAGAAAACTAATCCTTTCACCCAGATCAAGTTATATGTGGCATAAGAGCTAAAAGTCACAGAGAATGAACTCCACATTCAGCTCAATACTTCATTCTGCAAATTTTTGAGAAAGCAGGTAAATTGGAAAATCGCAAAACAGTTGGTGTTCTTTAGACCCCTCCACCACATACGGCAGTCTATCTTACAATAACTGTGGCTCTATGCTCCAAAAAGCATTTGCAGGAGAAAATTATATTTACATCTCAATTTAGTTCATGTATGTACAGGCTGTCAAGCAAGTAAAAAGCATTTTCAATCAGCACAAATTCCTAATCAACAGATTTTTTTTAGGTTAGCATAATACACTGATCATTGAACAGGAATAAAATTTCAAGTCTACTTTCTAATTATGTCCTTAGGAAAGGTATGAATCTACTCCTCCCTTCTTTTATCTTATTAATATACTAATGATCAGACATGTGTACATCTTAAATACTATATATATAAATAAACAAATATAGTTTTTAAGGTGTGGTATATTTATGGGATAAAGTGCTCAATATCAGAGATAGAGCGTATGTAAATATAAAAGTGAACATTGAAGCCACATAGCCTGATGATTGCATCCAACATGAAACAGCCTGTTGCATCTGAGTCTTGACTTCAATGTACACACACACACACACACACATATATATATATATATGCATGCATACACACACAGGATAATTGAAAAGTAACTCCCCATTTTAAAATACTTACAATTTATTTGTTATTAACTATAATCTTTACAAGAAATAGATATGAAAGGAAAGCATTCAGAATGAGGTTTATTTAAAATTTGATATAGTCCCCAGATTTCACTACCAGCTTCTTGAATCACCCAGGAATTCTTGTGGTATGAAAGACATAACTTCTTGTATTTGCCTTTTAAGTTCTTTCAAAGTCTTCGTTTGGTATAGTAGACTTGCTCCTTTAACCAACCCCAACGAAAAGTCACAGGATGTTAAGTCAGGACTCCTGGTTGGCCACTCATACTTAAGATAGGGAGTTACTTTTTAATCATCCTGTGTGTGTGTGTGTGTGTGTGTGTGTGTGTGTGCGTGTAAATATATATTACATATAGATATAAATATAAAAGTGAACATAGAAGTCAACACTTAGAGGCGACAGTCTGTTTCATGCTATATGCAATCATCAGGCCACATATATATATATATATATATATATATATACACACACACACAAAACAAGTTTTACTTTTAGTGAATATTGATGTTTGAATAGATGTCCCATTCTTTTAAACAGTGTGCACTAGCCTGCATATTTGTTAGAGAAAACATTCTGCAGCATAGTGTGAATCCAGCCATGAGAAGAAACCTGACTGATATAGGGTGCTTTAGACCACTCAGCCACAAAGAACATTAGAGTCCAACAAGTTCAGTTACTCCTTTTACCCATGTTCAATTTCATATCCAAAATTGAAACAAAGCAATTTCTAAAGAAATCATGGATTTTATTTCTTATTACTCCATTTGTTTACATTTTGAATATGAAGTCAAGCAAGATATGGGCTTTCTTTAAGAGACAGTAATGGTCAAACTTGCATTTAATTCTCTTAAAAATGCCTATTGAATATAATTTCAATGATGGATATTGGTTTGCATAAATACTGCTCCATTGGTTGATGATTTTTCCTTCCTTTCACTACTGCCAATAGGTACTAATCGCAAATGAACATGAGCACCTCACAAATCATGACATTTTTCACTTTCAGATATGAAGACTTATGGCCATAATAATTTGGCCCTTTATCAGTCACTAAAATATTCCTTCTTTCCCCCCATAACTGTGGCATTCAGCAAATTAAAATGATAAACTCAAGGCTAGCTTAATTTTTTTTTTAAATAAAAAAAAAAGAAAAGGTAAATGTGTGATGGGGGGGGGGCATATTTTTCATGCAGATAAGATGTGAAAGTAAAACCAATTAAGTTATTTTTTTAAACATTTCTTTAGAAAATGTTTATATTTTTTTTTAATCTATTGCCACCCTCATCAATTTTTAGGAAATTGAGATTCTTTTTTGTCACAAAATGTTTTCATTTGTTAAGGCCATGTCCTCTAAGATTTTAAATCAATGTAAATGTTAAACTTACTGTCACCTTATATATCTTGTTCAATCCTCACAAACATTGACAAAACATTTGTCAAACTCTTTGTAAGAAAAAAAGTGTGTCACTCAGAAAGTAGATAAAAAAAAAAAAATACTTTTGCTGTCATTTTAAAATGCAGGTTTAAAATAAATAAAAAATTCCAAAGCTAATTTGCTTCCAAGATTTGATTTTATTACAAATTTTATTAGTAAAAGAATTCTGTATCCTTAGCTAAATTTGGCTATAGTTCATTTATTTATAGACTACTATGTTCCCATTCTAATTTAGAGGGTTGTGATGACCTACCAGTTGTCCTTTAATAAATAAAAAGAAATACAGTCCCTTGTAAAAGTACAGAATTTACACATCCCTTCAATGATAAAGGAAGCCAGTCTACATACATACATACACACTCACACAACTAGAGATAAAGCCTCTTTTAAAAAGCTCAATTCCACATGATCCCATCACACTAACCCTTACCTCTAACTACTGTCCTTTACTCCCCCACAGAGTTTCACTACTGTAGCCTACTAAGTAAAGCAAACAGACTGTATCAATTGCCTTATTGTTATAGTGTAGAAGTAGATGAATGCTTTTTTACAGTACAGTTTAAAATATTTTTTTAAATTCTAAATTGAGTTACTATTTAATTAGTAAAACTCAACCTACCATAAGGTGATTTTACCTCTAAATTTTAAAGCAAAACCCATTCATATGTTGAAAGGAATATTTGATCTACTGAATTCTAAAATATTCAAGAGAGCTTTACAAATTATTTCCACAAAAAGAAATCTAATTCCAAAGGGGTATGTAGATTGTAGACTGTTGAGAAATGAAAGACCATACACTTTCTAGTAATCACCGTTTTATTTTGCATATTTTAATGATTATTCCTACCATTAACAAGATGTGATTATTTGGATGATCAAATACCAATGATAATAAAAAAAATTAAATTAAAAAAATAAGATAAAAAAAAAAAAAAAAAAAAAATCAACAGTTGTTAATCAAATGTTGAATTACTGTTTTCTAGATTGTTAATAGCTGAACATTTGGATTCTTGTAACTAGATTTATTTCACATATTTAGAAGTTACAAAAGAAATTACTTTTTAAAAAAATTTAAGAAAAACCAATTTTCAAATTTCTTATAAAATATATTACAGGTCAACATAAAGCATAAGATTTACAAGGACACTGACATAAAATATAAATCATAAACACAATTCAAGAATGAAACAGGATACTTTTAATATCTTGACTAAAGTTTAGCTTGAGCATTAATAATTACTAATAATTAACAGTATAAAATCTGGGATCAAATTATTAAACTTTTTTTTTTTTTTTTTAATATCTTAAAAAAAAAAAAAAAAAAATTTGGTAAGCCACATTTGATCCAGTAACTGGAGTTTTTAATTTCAATGCCTAAGCTAAAGAAGAAAAAATTGAACTGCATTACCAACATCTGGATGCAGCTTAAGTTCCAAAATTAAAAAGGTAATTTTTCTATAATTGAAGTAAAATGTCAAAAACTGAAAAACTACAAATTTACTGCCTTAAAAATGCAAATATGTTTTTCATAAAATTTTATCCAAATTGAAAAAAAAAAAAAAAAATAATAATAATAATTTATGAGGCATGACAAAACTGAAATTTCAGAGAATCAAGATTCTTTTCTTCAATGACAGATCATATAAAGAATAAAAAAAAACAAAGAGTGAGACTAAAATTTGTCATCATGGTTTCAAACATTTTATCAAGTTGGATAGTGGGAAATTACTTTTTTTCAAAGTCACATCCATGAAATTTCCTATTACAACCAAAGTGGATAAAGTCACAGGACTAAGCCACTTGGGACCAGGATGTTTTATTGAAGAAATATTTTATCCCAAAACAATCATTGCTTTCACTGCCTGAACCACCATCTATTAATTATCTTGAATTACTATCCATTTCACTGTCAGACTTAAGAAAAAAAAAAAAAGATTCACCCAAAAAATATCTCCTCCCAAGTGGTTTAAGTTATACAAACATTTCTATTTAATAACCAAAATAAGATTTGTGTGTGTGTAAAAACTTAAAATTACTTTTTAGTCTCAATGTGTAATAAAGCTTAGGTTTTAACAAATTTCAAACAAAAAAGTTGTTGGCTGAGTAAGTATGAAAGAAATGAAAGCAATCTAATAAATAAATAAAATATGCACCCTAATATTTGAACAAAGACAAATAAAAGCCAGAAAAAAAAAAAAAAAGAAAAAAAAAGAAAAAAGCCAAGTTAACATGGTTTCTTAGTTTAGGAATTTGAGAACAGAAAAGAATTCCTATCAACAAGAGGCACAAGACTCTTCAAACATTATATATATATATATATATATATATATATATATATATATATATATATATATATATATATATATAAAAGATATTTGATCTAATCCTGTATGAAACAGATCTATTTTTATGAATGCGTTGCAAGGAGGAAGGGAATTGAAGTTTTGCCTTTTTTATCAGAAGGTTTCAGCTATAAACTTATGGATAAGATCATATGCCCTCTTGGTTTAAAGTCCAGATAAGAGAAACTTCTGGAGTAAACGAAGAAATGGCAGTGAGGATTCAGAAAGAGAGGGTAAGGATCCTGTTCCTAGATTTAAAGGCTGCTTCTAGCAAACAAAAATAAAACAAAAATGACAAGGAGCCAAATATCTTTTAGGAAAAACAAATCTTAAAATAAATCCTTACTCAATACATAACAGGATCACAAACTTAAAAATAAAATGGAATCAGTTCAAATTTAAGAGTAGAAGAAGAAAAAAGAAAAAAAGCAAAAAAAAAAAAAAAAAAGCAATGCATGTAACTAACAAAAAAAGGAAGATATTATGCTTACAATTTGATTAGATGCATATAAATAAAAAAAATTTAAATGATTAACCCAGAAGGTTTTTAATCACATCTTTGAAAAGCAAAATAAATGTTCAAAGTCAATAAAAGAATAAATTAAAGAATGAATAAACATTATCCAGTTAATGTCTTCAGATTAAACTTTGAAAATAGACACAATCTGTCTATAAATGTAAGTATTTATTTTTACTATATGGAATCTCATTGCCCACTTAATTGACACATTAAAAAAAATAAAAATAAAAGCCACACAACAAAATTATCAATTTTTTTGTCTTTTGTACACCACAGTATAGATGAGGCATTAAATAAAGCAAGACAACCAGCTGGACAGTGGTAAAGCAAGATGACCGGCTGGATGGTGGCCGACATATCTCATGCAATAAAAATGCCTCGGTCTTGTGGAACTTCTTACACTATATGTTGATAGAAACTCAAAACAATGCAGTGAAAGCAATGATTGTCCTGAACTATGAGATTTCTTACATTTGACATTACAAAAACATCCCAGTCTCAAGTGGTTGTTAAATGAAAAGTATTTTTGACATCAACTGGAACAGGGTTATGAATTCCACTTAAACATGGTTGAGAAGATAAGAGCTAGAATTGAATATTCAATACAAAATGAATATGACATCAAAAAGATGATGGCTGGAAAGCTAACAAGCTAAGAAAAAGGAAGACATTTTGTTGGAAGCAACAGATATTTCCCAACTATCCAGTTAGTATGAATTTCATAAAAGATAACAGAAAAAACATTTGATACAATAATAAGCATACATTTAACACATTACAACTAATGCATTCTCCAGCCCTCAGCAGGTGTATCAATTCATAGAGAAGAGGGGACGACAAAGACAGAATAGATCAACCAAAATATTCATGCTTTAACCTAATTTTAATGGTTTGAAGATTGTTCTGAAGCATGAAACAAATCGTTGCTGCTCAATGCAATCGTGTGTGTGTGTATATATATATATATATATATATATATATATATATATATATATATATATACACACACACACACATATATATGGAATATTCTTGGTTTTTCCCCAAAATATAATTACACATCAGAATTATTTTTGGAATTCCTAGTTGGTTAGGTTGAGAACTTTTCAGCATTCCATAATATATACTGCATATACTCATGTATAAAGCAGACAATGTATAATATGGGACCCCTGAATTATTTTTGCATGAATTTTAAACCCCCCACCCCCAGTAAAAAAAATGCATGAATTTTAATCTCTTCAAAAAAAAAAAAAAAAAAAAAAAAATTACCACTGTATAGTGTGGTTCCCAATTTTTGCATAAAATACTGATCATAAAAATTTGCACTATACTCAAGTAAATATGGTAGTTTATAAAACTATAGACTTACTACATTATGTACATGCTTGAGATTAGTAGGTATTCTAATAAAATGTCATTAGCTAGCTTGTAATGCACCATTCACACCAGTGCACTATCCAAATGTTCTTTAAATAGTAAAGCATGATGCCTAAAGGTTCATTATGGTGAAAGAGTCCAGTACAAACAACTATCATACTATGGAGATGAACACTTATGTTACTTTTGTTCAATTAGAACAGTTTGGGGATACATACAAACCAAAGTAGGGTTGCTACAGGGCCAGATGGTTTTCTCAAAAACTACTCTGTATGTTGGATATGTGTCAACGCTCCAATGTTGGCAACAATAGTGAAATGAAAATTTCTATATTCATTATAAACTAGATTGGACCCAGCTGCATTATAAGGGCAGCAATGGCAGAATGCATGGCATCAACAGATCAAAAGCAATGACTCCAGGAATGTCAGAATTATTTGCTTCAGGACCATGGATTTGCATGCCTTTAGACAGACTTCAAATTAAGCCACAACACTATCATGCTTGTCTCCAGTAGGGTCATGAGAAAGTCATGAAAGATTAACACTTTGTAGTATAAGTGATGACAGCATGTTCTACCTTCATGCAATTGATAGTCGTTTGAGAATGTGACAGATTTAAAGAGCAATAATTTCCAAGGTATATTCACCCATGACAGACTCAACACTTGACATCATATTGTGGAATGCTCCAAGTTCAACCTATTCAGTTGAACTTTTGCAGCAAAAACAAAAGAATGTATCTATCAGCTCACTGTCCCAACTATTTCATGAGGAAGCTGATAGATACTTTCTTTTCTTCATATCCAGATGTCCCAGAGTTTGCACCAGCTCTGTTCTAACAGGACAGCTATTTGCTTTCTTTCTACAGAGAGTGCACTAAACATTGTTTCTTTGACTGAAAGGAGTAGGTATCATTATCAGTAGTGGTATGCAGCTCATTCTGCATCTTGTTTCCACTAAAACTTTAACCATTCCACTATATGATGTAACAGAAAGGTGATGTGTTATTCCAGCTGAATAATGCCTGCCTATTTGATGCCTGGGTACCCTCACACATGCGCTACAATATATTTCACAACTTCCTGACTGGGATGATGGCCAGACCATTACCCAATTGAACACATGTAGAACATGATGAAATACTGTATTGTATCAACAAGAGCAGGAATGGAACAAGATATGACTGGATGCTAGTCCCCATCTGTATGATTCTATGCATAAAAGACTACAGGCCTTGATTAATATTAGGTTTCAGTATTATTGATAGACCTATTTGGCAGTTTCTGTCTATATTGATATGCATATATGATCATTGACTGTAATTCAGCTCTATCATTTGTAGGCATTTTTAATAGAACGCTATATTCCAGATTGAAATATATATGTATTGCATAACTGTCATATGTAGAACTGTTTCACAGAGCTTGATAGCAACAGAGGACAGCAAAAAGAAAAAAATTGCATGTAAAATAAGAAAACTGATGGACCAAAGAGAATTTAAATGATTTATTTTTGCCATTTCCACCCAACTCTGTGTTTACAAATTTAACTGGCTAATAATCATTTTTGTTATTGGTTCAAATATCAAATCTATTACCAGATTATTTTTTTTTTTTTGTAGTTATTAAAAAAATTTTTCTCATCTGGCCCCAAACCACAAACCTGCCAAGTTAAATGCGATAATCCAAGGCAAGATATTAGAGCCCCCTCCTCCCACTGGTGACAGGTTAAAATTAAGATTTTAGATACCATTTTCACAATTAGACAATGGTCTCGATTTTGAAGATTAGCAGGAAATATTTTTGCTTACTCCATTTCATGTTATTATAAAGTATCCACTCCATATTACCAATAGGAGAAAAAAAATTTATGGAGAAAAATCACACAAATATTGCCCAGTAGTTTTGTATTTTTTTTTCTCTCCTCAATTTATATGGAAGTCACACACATATCAAAGCAACAAACATAACCAAAACTGAGGCAACCATTTTGGACATTTTAATTATGATGATATTTGCTGCATTGCATCACATGGTTATAAATTGCAACTGGTCTATTTTACCAGTGATGGAGTCATCCTTATAAAAAGAGTTCTTGAAATAAGAAATGCCAATTCAAGTCTTGCTGAAGGTTATTTCCCAGCTCACAATTTCTCATTGGTTAATTTTAATCAGAAGACCAAGCTTGAAAATGTGACAAGATTTTAAAAAGGCAATACAAATTTTAACAATAAAGAAATACAAACTACAATTAATTCATATTTCTTTTATTGGATTCCTTGGTGTTAAAATTTAATTTTTTGGTGAGGTATCTTGCCATGAAGCAAGTGTTAGCAAGCTAATCTTGCAGACCAGTGTGACAGAGTTCAATCCAGATAGGGCTAGTCCCTCACTAAGGACATTAAGTCAGATTAAGTTTAATAAATAAGACAAGTGATGATCAGTTGAAGCTGAAATTTTATCAATACAATTTACTCTCATCTAATTTCCTGTTGGAAAGTTTCTTCATGTGTTCATATACAGATGATCAATCAATTGTGTCAGATGCATCAAATATGCACTGCTAGTTGCATATTTGTAGTTTAAACTACAGTGAAAAAAATAGGCAGATCTGGCATATATTGTTTGTTGCCAAAATATACTTTATTAGCTCCATTGCTACGTAAAAATGATTTAACTTTCTTAAAAAAATATTTCCTCATTATTCTTGCATTTATTTTACACTAGCAGGAATACCCAGCATTGCTCAGGTCTTTGAATAATACTTTATTATTGACAACTTATTTATATTTTTCAGCCATGCTTATAGAAAATAATTGTTTATTTTTGGTTTGTTACAAAATAAATAAATTTAGGAAAGTACCACACTACCAATATCACGCTCTCGCAGGTTGTTTAGGGGGCTGAGCATCCCCATATTTTTATTCAAAAAGACATTTTAAATAAAATATAATTAAATTTGTAAAACAAATCTTCAACACAACTAATTTTTGACTGTAACTTATGTCTGCCTCTCCTAATTTTTATTGAACTAATTTTTTTTTTTAACTTTAATGTTAACACATGTACATGTTTCAATTATTATTCACAAAATACATCAGAAATGGTATCTATATTTCTACATAATTCAAAAATTAATTTTAATACACAAGGAGTATGTTCATACAGAAAAGAAAGCATATACATACACCAAACAAAGAATATTTTGTATAGACTTATATATCTAGATAACCTGTCCAAAAATATTGATAAAGACCGTCTTTACAACTGAAAAAAAAAAAAAAAAAAAAAAAATGTATGCTTCTGCTTTTACCAAAAAAAAATAAAAATTACATCAAAGAAAATCAATGAGGAATAAAGCAGGCTCTTGAGTTATGAAGATTTTGTCACTTAGGAGGATCAAGAAAATGAGGAAGAAAGTTTGGCGATGTACTGGGCAGGGAGAGTATCAAAGATTTAGGCAGTCTGTCAGGTTCTAAGATAAACCAGTGGAGGGGAGAAAAGGAAAAGAAACATTTGGCTGAAAAGGCAGTGAAAAGAAAAAAAAACTGAAGAAAGAAAGATTGGTAAGACAATCTCAAAAGAGAAGTCAGATTATTATCAAAATAGATGTTCCTTTCTGGAAAATATTCAACCAAACAGTAAAGTTCAGGGTTGGTAAAGTTGGGGTCACTAATCCTCCCTCCCATTTTTGTTTTTCTCGTTTTTAGTGTAAATCTGAAAAATAAAAAGAGTATGTTATTTTTTTATTTTTATTTTTTTATTTCTACTAGTTAACATTTTGTGGAACTTTTATACCATTTAATGTATATTTAAGGTTCTTCTTTCTGGGGTGTAGGGGTAATTGTTCTTGTATAGATCATTACTAGTATAGCAAGTTTGATCCTCACTGGGTTCCCCATACTAGTGGCAATGTGTAAACTAAGCTAATTTTAGTTAAATAAGTACTTTTTCAGTGTTTAAACTGTTTGAGCAAGATACTTATTTTCAAGGCCAAAGATACAATTTTTAAAGTATAACCACTTATCACAAAACATTTTCCTTTAAAAATGATAGTCTTTGGATGATGAATCTTTAATAGAACAGAAGAAAAAAAATCATGAACTCTGAATTCTATATCTTGTCTCCAAATTCTCTTGTAATTAAAATGGTCCAAAGCAGAGCACTTAAGATAGGTACCTCCACGAAATCGCTAAAAAAAGAGCATAGCTTGATGAAAAAGATGCCAACCTTGCTGAAAACAAAATTTTATTGTCTAAATGCTTATGTTATTATTAAGAGGAAAGACCAAAGTTTTTTTTTAATTATTTTTTAAAAATTTTCCTTCTTTTTAGAACATTCTAAATTTTGATTAAAAAACCTTGTTTCTATTTGTATCAAAACGGAACTAGTAAATAACAGACAATTTTTAGCACATTTTTTGGTATGACACACATTAATTTGAAAAATCGTGCAAAAATAGAAATAATTATCGGATGTTAATGAAACTTTCAGGAACTATTCACAGATGATCGAAATTATTATAAATATGTTTTTTTTTATGAAAGTCATGGTAGAAATTTTTTTTTTAAATATTTATTACCCCCATAACTAATTTTATGAAAACGCTAGAAATTTGATAGCATCGGTTTTAGTGATTACAATAATTAAAAGCACAGGGCTTTGAGGAATGCAAATCATGTTTTTTTTTTTTTTTAATTGGATACGCAGTACCTTAAAATCAGCTCTGAATTGTAACATACAAAACTCAATAAAACAAAGATATTATTTAATTTCAAATGCTTTTTATTTGCTTTTATTTGTTTTTATGAATATGGACAATATTTTCTGAAAGCAAAAAATTTTTTGATGAAAATGAATTTTAATACAATTATTTGTTATTTCATTAATTATAATAGATTTTATATTTAAGCTGTTAAAATATTATAAAATTAGTTAAAAGCCGCATCGGCTTTCATAAGTGTCCTTATGAGATAGATCTTTTTTTTAGCGCGTTGTAAATTGTATCATTTTGACTAATCAGAAGATCCCCAGTAATTAAGAAATGTAATTTTGTTCTTATAATCGAGCTGTAATTATAAAATATGGAAGACCAACCAGAATATAATTAAGTTGCGTTATTTGAGTTAAGCATTGTTCTCCGCTGGTAAGGCCTTTACTTTTGCGAAACCCGTGTGGAGAAGTTAATTTGATTTTTCAATTTCAACTGAGAAGGGTACCTACAAGTATCAGTATCATCTTATGAAATTTATATGATCTTATTTTTATATTAATCTCAGTTACGACATTTTTCCATAAATGAAATATCAAAATTAATAATAAAATGAATGCAAATACAAATAACAGTAGAATGTAATAAATGTACATAAAATTATAGTATTTTATGTACAATTCTGATAAAATTTCATAAGAAAGGTACCTATAAATTAATTAGATACCTTTCTTAAGAAATATGAAATTTAATGTCACTCTTAACAGTTTTATTTAAATTTCTTTACAATATATTTCCCATAAAGCATCATAAACATAAAGGTGAAAGCTAAGTACAAAAAAAAAAAAAAAAAAAAAAATTAGACTGCTGAAAGTTTTCGTTAAAAATAACGGGGTAAATAATTTGTTCACGTAAATGTAAATTATTTCACTTTTCTCCTTCCATAGAACAAATTAGCCTCATGGAATTCGTAAATATATCATTCATCACATGTCAAGAGACGCGAAAGTTTATGACCTGCTTTGTTTTATTTTCAAATTACATCTTTTTTGGCACAAAAGCTAAGTTAAGTTTGGTTCAAAATATTTTAAATAAACATTATAATTTCTGATTTTCTTAAAATAAGTTTTGAAAAAATGATAATTGATATTTAAAAAATTTCAAAAGTCAGATTTCAGTTTTTTTAAAATGGAAAAAATGGTCAATTTTGCTGACTCAAAAAAAAACTGATATTTTACAAAAATTTCGGACGTGCTAGGAACGATTAAAAAATGGAAAAAATACCCCAAAAATACTTTGAACTTTCCTCTTAATAATAACAAACATTTAGACAATAAAATTTTGTTTTCGTCAAGTTTAGCGTCTTTTTCATCATGCTATGCTCTTTTTTTAGCGATCTCGTGGAGGTACCTAACTTAAGATTCTACCAAAAAATTCTAACAGCAATATTTAGTTGAATCTCTTAGGAAAAGGATTGTTTATAAATCCTCAGCTGTGAAATGTTCACTCAAAAAGAATTAAATAACAGGTCAATTTTTCAAGTCATTTAATAATCATGAAACAGTTAAATTTCATATAATAATTTACAGTGAGATCAATCATTATCATATGACAACTTTAAAAAGTTATTGGAAAATCATTACTTAAAAACTAATTATCTTTTTTTTCCCACTTTCAGTCATGGAGATATTCCAATTGCGTATTCAACATTTGAGTTTCAACAAACTTGTTAGCAATTAATAGAAATTTCATTTTTTTTTTATGTAAAAAAAAAAAAAAAAAAAATCAACTTTAACAAGCATCTCTAAATTTATCACCAGTAACAAGAGTTTATCAGTTATGTACAAACAGTTTAAAGGTCCACAACATTGAAATTTAACACCAAACCAAAGCAGTTTTAAAGCATACATTTCTTTAAACAATAAGCATCATAAAAATAACAGGGCAAATTTTCATGATTTATTTTACTTTGTAATTTCTCCCCTAATATCTTCCTCTTAATTATCATGAATAATATCTAACAGCAAAACTTGACAATTATTTCATAACTAATATTTGACTATTGACAACATCCTTTGCCTTTTTTCCAGAGAAGAAATTTGTTAACCAGATAAAAATTGCAAGTTGAGAAATTTTTCTCTAGAATTTTTTCATTTTATTTTATTCAAACTAAAGCAAGAAAAACATTTGTAGATGTTTAAGCCACTATTTAAAAACGATTTCCCATTATGAATTTGTGTTCTATTCTAAAATTACAATGCTAGAGTATAATCAAAAGGAATATTTTTTTTATTTAATCATCAAGTTTGATTAAATGATCATAAAAAGTGGCTCAAAGCCAAAAATGACTTATCTGAGCAGAAGATATTTGGCCAACAATTTTCTGTAATTGTTTATAGAATTAAACTTACATTTCTGATACAGAGACTGATAAATTATTCTAAGCAAACATATTTTACAAATAAAACCATGTAACAATACCATCAAATTGTTTTTTATGTTTAGTTCTACCAAATTTCAGGTTGAAAGACTCATTTCTGTAAAAACAAACGAAAAAAAAAAAAAAAAAAATCAAAATCAGAACAAATTGTCAATAAAGGGAAACTGGCTGATTCTTATAAATTTCTTGACAAATCATCCTGAAGAACTCATGGTATCATATTTTTTCTACAATGATTGAAAAAAATTCATGGAAGCACTTTAATTACAGATAAGAATTTATTGGAATTTTTTAACAGAAAAAGCAAGTTTTATTAACCACAAGCGAGTAACAGGTCAGAATTATTTTTTTTTTTTTTTATCAAAAACAAAATAGAAAAGAAAGTTATGAAAAGCCATTCCACAACAAAGTTATCAATTTCAAACAAAAACTATAATATATGATGGGATTTTTCAGCATTTTGTATTTATAGAAGCATTTTTTCAATTCAATAAAATTGATACATTAAGTACATAGCCTAATAATGAAAAATGTTTATTCTATATAATCCCATTCCTTGCAAAAGTACTCAATTCAGTGGTGAATATTAATCAGATTAAACGTTATACAATGAAAATTTAAAATCAAAATTTAGATTATAACTACATGTCAGTCTCCAGAGATATTGACTCACTCTCCTACAAACACAAGATGAGATGGAAGTGACAAAATGAGAAAATTGCTAAATGATTGTCTAAACCAAGGAAATTCTAAAGATTAGAATCAAAAACTCCGATAAAATAACAAATTTTATAAATATTTGACCATTAGACAATTCATTTATACAGAAAAAAAAATTTATTCTAACAGTTTTCCTTAAGAAAAATTTAAATTACCTTTCCAAGTTTCAGAAAAACTTGGAAACAGAAAAAGAAATGGGGTTTGCTTTAGGTGCTTCTCATAATGAATGGCAGTCATAAAAAGACCATAGAACTATATTCAATCTTAAGTATTAAATCCAAAACAACCAGTTTTCCAAAAATTCAAAATTTGTATAAAATGAAATAAAATAAAGCCCACTACCGGTCAAGAAATGTTAATGACCTTTAGGCTAAAGGAGTAAAAAAGACCATGTCTCTGTGCAAACTAAGGTAATCCTTAACTCTGTAAAGATAAGGATCACCTTGGCAGTGACCCAATCCATTGAGGGCATCTTAAAATTTGTCTTCAAAGACAAAAACTTCCACAAAACCAAACTAATCATAGG
The DNA here is from genome assembly GCA_903632075.3 of Acanthosepion pharaonis. NCBI lineage: Eukaryota > Metazoa > Mollusca > Cephalopoda > Sepiida > Sepiidae > Acanthosepion > Acanthosepion pharaonis. The sequence goes on along the minus strand of CAHIKZ030000401.1, from coordinate 2,014,183 downwards.
ACAATATTTAGGTGCTAAAAAAGTTTGTTATTTTAACAACATATAAACACTCTCAAATTTCAAATGTTAATTTTGTTACCTTGTAATAATCTTAAGTTAACAAATTTGAATTAGAACAATAAAAGCAGAGATTAAATTTTAAGAAAATTTGTTTTTTGTTGACATGGAAGAGTTTTTAGTGGTTTTTTTCTCTTTTCTATAGGCTTTGGAATTTCACACATTAATTTAACAAATCATAATCAATTTATAAAGTTTGGTTATTTAAAATTAAAAAGCTTTTAATACCCATATATTTATCTTCCCATTTCAAATTGTTTTTCTAAAATAGACTTTCTCAATTGCTTTCAGATCCTCAACAGAATCTTCAACTTGACAGTACACAAAAGTTTGTTTGCCAACTGATACATTTTTAAAACAAATACAAAAATAACTTCTAATTTTGTTAATTTTCCTTTTTTTTTATTTTTAAATAATCTTGATCCTAAAAATAATTTTACAAAATGTTACTCATGACATTTAAAGTCTTCCTCATGGCTAAGGTTTAAAGAGAAAGGTTCCTCTTTCCTATCCCTTGGGATAGGCCAGTAAAAACCAGCAGGTGCTGAGATTTCTTTAAATAAGAAAAAGTCCCCTCCCACAAACAGATATGACCTGCAAATGAACTTTTTAGCATCTGCTAGCAGCATTATCTTTAATTAAAATTTTAAAACATTTCAATTGGATTCACATTTTTCTTTTTAAATAAACAGTACACTTTCACAAACAAATTTCAAAAAGGAAGATCTATTCCAATCATGGACAATCTGAGAGATAATTTAAGATCATTCATTCATGCATATATTCTCACACATACATGCATAAATACACATTAAAAAAAAATCACTTTTTAGTGGGTACTCATATTTGAGTAGGTGTTCCATTTACAGTAGTTACACAGTATAACTTTTTCTTAAGGTGATCTCAAAATTTGAGACTACTAAGACACCCCCAAAGATTTGCTAAAAAATGAGCATACTCTGTACAAAATGCAAAAATACCCCAAACTTAAGAAATAGTTTTACTTTTATCACCAAAACGTGCATGTTATTCTTAAGAGCAAAGTATTTTTTATTATTAATTTTTTTTAATCCTCTTTTTTTCCTTGGATAAACTAGAATAGGAAATTTTAACGTCTATTTCGTAACGGAAAAAATATTGATTTGGAAATTCTAGCAAAAAAAAAAAAAAAAAAAAAAAAAAAAAAAAAGATAATTGTTGGATTTAAATTAAAATTTTAATTAAAGTTTTTCACAAATTAATCAAATTATTTTTGAAATGTGTTTTTAGTTGTTGTTTTTTTTTTTTTTTGTAAAATATGTATGTCATGGCCTTGCCAGTGTGTGTGCTGGGGGAGGGGGGCACAAGGTGATACCCGTTTTGTGGGGTTTAAATATTCTACGTGTCCCCACCATGATTTTCTTTCATTTTTAATTAGTTTCCCGATCTTTGTTAAATTTTTATGTTTCTGTAATTATTTTGTTTATTTTTTCGTATGTGTGGGATTGTGACCATGAACAAGACGACGTAGAAAAAAATTAAATTACTCAATGATACAGACATATCCGAAAAAATAAATGAACAGAAGATAATTATTATTGAAACACAAAAATTAAACAAGGAGATCAAGAAACTAATTATAAATGAAAAAACAAATCATGGTACACACCCATGATTTTTTTTATCACTCTAGAGAACACCCAAATTTTACGGTTTCCCTAACCCACGAAACAATAATTGTGCGTGTTCATCCAATACACCCACCACACACTTCATTTTTGTAGTGCTTAATTAGTTATAAGGACAAGCCCTTGGAAAATTTAAATCATCAGTCTTTTTGTAAAACTTTTATATTGTGGACACCCTTTCTTAAGAAAAAAAAATGTTTTTTGATTAATAATGAATTTTTGCAAAAATTGTTTTCATTTTTTAACAATTTTAATGTGGATAATTTATAGTTTTTTTTATCTTTTAAAAATTTTCTATTAATTTGTCCCAAGTAGGTAACACTTACGTCAAAACTATATTCACTCATCACGAATGGAAAAGCTTAATGCAGCGATACCCAATATTTTAAAAAGAATTTTGGATATTTTTGTGCGTGTATAAACGTGCCGATTTTTGTAACTACGGATGTCTACAATTGACATTATTAGAAAAAAAGAGCGGTAACTATAGCAAATTTAAAATTTTTGGGTAATTTTCTAACATTTCCTCAACGTCTTTGTAAGTAAGCCAAAGTACCTAAATACAATGAAATGTTAAATTACTTCTTAAGTTAAATTTTTCTAAATTTTAAAGATTACTGAGTAGTTAAAACTTAAAAAGGGATTCATGTTGTATTTGTCAGGTAATACTACACAGTTATAAGGGCAATTTACTTAAAATCTACATGCATGGATGGGTGTTCTTCCCCCAAAAAATGTATCTGTCGTGTGTCGGTTTGTTTATAAATTATAGAAAAGGCGCCAAAATATTTTTTTTTAAAGGACAAAGTTTGAAAAATATCAAGATCAGACGTTATAAAAGAATTTGTAACCAGTCACAGTCGGTTTTAGTAAATTCAAAAATCTTTCACTTAAAAATGGGAAATATGAAACTTTGCAATGGGTCGTGGTCAGTCAAATCAAAATGTCCGGACTGACATTTACTAAAAGTTTAGTAAAATGTACGAACTTTTCTCTAAGACGATTAAAAACAACATTATTCAATCACAATATGACTAAAAAAAAATAAAACAGATAAAATAGCAGGTAAAACTAGAAGAGATTGCTTTTTATTTTAATTTTTAAACCATTTTGAGACGAACTGAGTAAGTGAATTAAAAACCGATACATTCCATTCATTAATTGCAACAGAATTTTATAAAATAAACTGGCTTTTCAGTTCACCGTAAAAAAAAAAAAAAAAAAGTTTAAATTTTCTTTTCATTTTTTTTGTATAACAAAAAAGAAATGATGAATCGCTTTTTAAATGTAAAAAGGGAAAAAAAGCTTAGATAAGTAAATACAACAAAAATAAAAATAACACACATTTAAAAACATTTGCATTGCTTGAGTTGAGTGGTTTTCACGAGATGACTTTTTGTTTGTTTATTAAATTTATCTTTTAGAGAGAATCCAAGAATTTCATGAAAAACAATTGCCGTTCGGTAAAGCCACCCCCCTCCCCAAAAATTGTTAGAAAGTTATTACTACTAGTAGAGAGAATTAATAGAGAAATAAAAAAAAAAGTAAAACCCTCAAGAGTCAAGAAGAGGTACTAAATTTAGCAATAATTAACCTCATCCAGCCAATAATGAAAGCTAAAGTTAAAGTAAAAAAAAAAAAAAAAAAAAAAAAAAAAAGCACATGGATGACTGAACAACTGTTGTAGCGTAAAGGTCTCGACTTAGAATTTGAAGGTGGGGGGGATTCCATTGATTTATAAATTAAGAAGAGTCGCTGTGGTGTCGGGGTTTTTTTTTACCTACTAAGAAAAAAAAATCAAGAAGGCAAAAATATACTTTTATTTTAGCATTTTTTTTACGTACAATATTGAATAAATGAAAAGAAAACTTTCATTTTAGAACATTGAGCAAAAATTGTATCTGATTTGAGATTCTTCTTCATGCAAAGCAGCTGTCTCCGTGTATATAAGCAACAAGTGTTTTCTGAGCATTTAGTTAGTTTTTCTTAGATATCTGATTTAAGGAATTGTCAAGAAGAGGTCATTCCAATCGAGTCATTTTTCAAGAGAAAAAGCAAATAAATAAAATAAAAGACTTAAGGAATCCAAATATCTACAGTTTTAATCATTTTTTTTTAAACAAAATAAAAGTTTAAAAATAGAAAGTGTATTTTCTGAATTGAAAGAAAACTAGGGATTATTAAAAAAAAAAAAAAAATGAATCATCGTTCGCAATTTGAAATGTTGACCAAATTTAAGTTTTTCCAAATAATACTTCAATAATTTTAAATAGAAAGAAATAAATGACTATTGAAATAAAATTTGTCTTCACTAATAAAGTTGAGATCGTCTATGTGAAAAGCAACAGATACATTTCGACTTTAATTTTTCTCCTTTTCTGGTTAATGTGGCCAGAACGAGGGGGTGGGGCAGAGATAGGTTTTTCGTTTTTTTTTTTTTTTTAATTTGAAGTTTTTAATTTGTTTATTTATTTACACTACAGTTTGTTTGAGTTTAGAATCCAAGAATCAATCAATTTAAAAAAAAATCACCTCTTCAACAAGCTCATGAAATGGTATAACATAAATTTTGAATGGAAATTTAACTTAGAAGCTCATACGGTTTTTTAATAGATTTTAATTTTTCTGTAAAAATCTGATGATGTGCGAAACATTTTTATTTTACAATATCCAAGTGAAATCAAAAGAAAACATTTGAATTTTGATGATACTCATACAAGGACGTCTTGAATTGAATTGTACACGAATGAAAATTGAAAGAAAGGTATAATTTTTAAAAATGTTTGTCTATTAGAATAAAAGAGCAAAAAGAAACTTTTCGAAATAAAAAACAAATCGAATAACAAGGTAATACGATCGATTTCATGCGAAGAGTATAAAGTTCATGTCGAAATGAGTTTTAATGTCAACAAATAAATAAAAGTGAGTGACAGCCATAAGAAACGAGAGATTTTTAAGTTTAGTTTAAATTAAAAAAAATATGACCAATGATTGAACGGCGAACACTAAAAAACGGAAACCATTGAAGAAAAAAAATCGCATCCGAAAATTAACATGTTTATAATTTTTAATTTTATTTTTAAATTTTAACTTATTAAAATCCATACTTCTAAATAAATCCTTTTTGTTTTTCACAATTCGTAGAGTTTCTTAAAAAAAAAAAAAAAAAACAACAAAAAAATTCAATAATTAAAAAAAGGCTAGTAGACGTAGGAGTCATACAATCTTCTCTTAATCTACTTATTTCAGGAAGAAATTTTTGAAAACTACAAACTTTAAAAAAAAAAAAGAAAAAGTAAGTAAATAGTTGTGTATATAGCGAAGTCGACCTTTTTATCAACATTTATAGCCGTTGAAAAAAATTATTTGACGATAAAAGCAAAATAGGAAAATATGGATAGTCGTCAGCTGGTTTTAAGGCTTAGCTCACTTCATACCTCCGTCACCTAATGCCATACATACCAAAAATACATACATCAAGACTCCCGTGACGTTGTCATTAGCAACGTTTAGGAAAATACCAATTTCTACGTAGTCCGCGCGGATGCTGTGACACCTGACAATAATCAGGTTTTGTTTTTATCTTATTTTTTATAAATTATGTACACGATTTAAAAGTTAGTTTGTTTTTTTTTTTAAGTTTTTTTAACTTCAAGTATTTAATTATTGCATAATTGAAGTTAAACCATTCAAACTAAAGTTCATTTTTCTTTATTTTATAAAAAAAAGGAAAATGTTAATTAATTTATCAATATTTCTAGTTAGCTAAAAAAAATTTAAAAAAACTTATTTTCAGTTATATTTTTTTTACAATAAACTAAACAGATTTTAATATTTTTATATAAACAAAGTTAAATTTTACTTTCCAATATTTTCTTAAGGAAATTGAAAGTTTTCTCTGTACTTACCGCTCGAATTTTCAGCATATGAAATGGTCACAACTGGTAAAATCAATAATAATTTTGTAAAAACAGTGTTCCAAAAGTGTAAATTCCATGAACGACAGTCACACTTAGACTTGAACATTGTCAGAGTTGTGTAAGTGTCCACAAAAGTTTTATTTTTAAATATCGTCGCAAAAAGTAAGTTAATATGAAAAAATATTTAAAACTTTTTTACGGTTTGAAATAAATTCTCAACGATATTTTTTTCTTTTTAAAATACCATCATGCCGTCCATACACAGAAAAAAAAAAAAACAATCAATGAGAGTTCAAAAGTTGTTAACTTTCTTCTGTTGAAGCGCACACGCTTAAAAAGTTTTTAGGCGAGAACAAGCAACAAACTTCTTTTTCTCTTTCTTTTTAATAAAAATCCATTTATGCGGGAAAATTAACAGATACTGCGCGCACTCTTTTCAGTAAAAGATTGTCCGAGTCAAGAGAACATGCGTACAGTGACTTCTTTGGAGGCTAAGAAATTTTATTTTGTTTTTTGTTTTCCGAACAGTCGGAAAATGGTCTAAAAATGCACACTTGCCATTTAGATAAACGTAAGTCACGCCTGTTAAGGAGAAAAGTAAACTGCTTTAATTAACCCCCACTCCTTCGCTTGTTTGATGACGTCACGACTCGGAACCGGAAGTAGCTATCCATCTCAACTTCTACGTCAGGCCTACATTATGGTGAGTGCTATTAACAAATTTTTGTAACCTATCAAGGTTTTTCTGGAAAACTTTAATTGTAAAAAACATATTTATAAAATTTTCGTTACTATCTTAAGTTCCAGATAAAATAATATTTTAAAATTACTTCTTTTTCCTTTAATTTGTCGATGTTCATGATAGGATTCGCATTTTGCTTTGTCATCGTTACAGTACACCGAACTACTCGAGAACGAGATCTTTTGTTTATATCGATGGAAATATCAAAGATGTAAATGTATTTAAAGTAAGATGTTTTACAATTCTCTTTAAAAAGATGTAAAACGTTTCATAATCTGATAAAAACGGTCTTTAAAACCTAATCTGTATGGTCACTTAAGTTTTTCTTTCGGAGTCAGACTTATTATTGTCTATTGCACAGCAGTTTATTTGTGTATTAAAGTGCAATTAATTTTACTGGTTTATATTTACTTTATGATAATGAAGCAGTTTCCATGTTTTCGACATTATCTTTGTGCATACTTAAGATCAAGATCACTACCCAGATTTTTTTTTTTTATTTCGACTCTAAATATTACAGCGGTGTTTCCCCAGAAAGCTTTCTCACTGAAAAAAAGAAAACATTTGGCACAATCGCGCGAACTTTAAAATACTTTAGAAAGAAATACACAAAATACATTTCGCTTCATTTAGAGAAACCAAAGTTTATTTATACATTTTTAATGTAAACGTTTATTAAGGATGATAATATAAAAATATTTGCTATTTCTTATTTCTTTTTAATGACAGAATTTTATGGAATTAGTTTAGTTGGGAACAAAATAACATCATTCACCGTTTTCTGCCTTTTTATTTTTTTACTGTATAAAAATTGGTTAAAAAGAAAGCAGGAGAATGACCCTCCTTGCGCTTGCATACAAGATATGATTAAAATAGGTATATTTCTTCACTGATTATTTGTGGCGGTAAAAAACACATGTTGAAATTTCCTTGTTAAACGTTTATATTTTCTCAATTAAAAACAAGAATTCCGACTTCTTTCCACAAGAATAAAACAAAAAAATCTTTTTAAAAAATATCAATGATTTTTTTTCACGAGTAAGTCTACAGAATATTTTATTAAAATAAAAAGTAATTAAAAACATTTGAATAGAAACAAAACAATATTCTAGTTTTATTTTCTGATTAAATTTCCAATCGATTTGATTTCTCTTAAGTTGGTAAATGCAATTAATTGTTCAATTCAAATTATATTTCTACATTTCAAAAAATTAAATGCGGTTTAATATTGGTTTTAAATTTTCTTAAATACCTTTTTTTTTTAAAATGTACCTCCACAGGAGGCACGGTGGAGTAATGGATAGCTGCTCGGATTGAATTCCAGTCGAATCCATTACATTCACTTATGTACTAATACCCTTGGGAAAGGTATGAATCCTCATCTTCTCCACCCAGCTATGGCTAAATAGCAGGACAAACCATGTTCTATAGCCTTGGATGGCAACTGGTCTACTGCAGAAAGAAATGGTAACCTACTGCAGGAAAAAAATCTGCCTCATCAGTCATATATCGAAAGATACATGATCGCCTAAGCGTGTATCACACATGGCACATAACTGACTGACCACCACAGAAAATGAAGTTTTAAAAAGGGGAAATCCTTATTAAAGCTTTTATTTTAGTTATAATTCCAAACTTAATAATTCTGATAAGGAAAAAAATATTTGCTTTATTTCAAGACTAATTTAATTTGACTGGAAGAATTATTCATTTTGAAATTGTTGATTTTAGCACCATTTTTAAATATCTTTCATCAGAATGTAATCCTTTTTATTAAAAAATTTTCAAAAAGTAAAATATACTTTTCAGAAACTTTAATTGAGGAATATTAATAATATTGGATATATCTGTAAAAAATAATTGACGAATATAATGTGAGCATCTTTTTTATATAATTTTTAAATACTCCGTAATTAATCTTAAAAAATTAGGAAAATATTCTCTGTAACGTTTTATTAATGAATTTTAAATACTTTGGTTTTAAATTTACTATAAAGGGATAAGTATCCAAAATATGTGCATTTTTACCATTGTTTACTCTTTTTAAACAGAGCATTTACTTAAATATTTGAATCAATAAAAAAAGAACATATAAACATAAAAATGTCTTAAAATAATTGTCAGACTTTGACCATTTCACTATTTATATTGTTCAGACAATTGTCCTCATCTTTATTGCCATATTCATGATGTTTCAGCCATTGTACGCTCTAGCCTACTTCAGGTGATATATGCTGGAATTTTGAGCCAAATCCTTTATTTAGTCTATAATTTTTTTTTTAATCAGAGCTCATATTACAATTTAGAACAATCTACCCCGACTGTTCTAAATTTTAATATGAGCTCTGGTAAAAAAAATGTTTACTGAGACATTAGGTTTATAAGTCCAAAAAATTCACTCACTGATGCCCCTAAGGTAGGGGTGGGCAAACTACAGCCCATTGGCACATTTGGCCTCTTGGTTTTTTTAATCCAGCCTGCCAAAGATTAACAGAATTATGACTGCATTCATTTGAACTTGTCCTGTAATGCCTGGCATTTCACTAGGTGACACAGTCACCTTATTTCCAAGCACCACAGAACAGCTATGCTGTGGTCACCAGAGCTGATCACTGCCACTAATATTATGTCCCAGTAGCGTCTCTCTGCACTGCAGCACAATCAAATCCATAGCAGTTCTATTTTTGATGGAGCCGTTGCTAAATCGCATCAAGCTCAACAGAGCAGATTGCACCAGACAGAAAATTCAAAACAGAATCAACACTTCTGCCCCTTTCTAAATAAAACACTACACAGGTCATATATAACTGATCACAAATTCACATAAACATTACGTCATAAGCAGTGACACCAGATCAACAGGCAATTGATCAAAGGGTGACTGACTAGCAAACTTAAGCATGGTAGAAGCAGAAAATTGGATAGATGGCAAGACGAACAGTTCTTCCATTTCAGAGAATCAAAGTAAGTGGTTTGTTGTTGTTGTTTTATTGTGGGATCTCATGGTCTTGTGTACATTCAGGATTATCATGTGAATACGACTTCCTTGCAAGGCAGTGCTACACTGTCATGATGCATCTGGTGGAGATTGACAAAGAAAAAAAAAAAAAAAAGAAACGGAGCAAAACCGTGGTGCTGATTCAATCCCTTGAACCCATCTGCAACAAGAAACCATTGCAGTTTTAAAGGAATACGACATCAACCATCACTTTTCCTCCAAGCATGATAATTACACTAACAACCAGTTAACGCAAAAATGGACGACTACCACTCAGATGCTGGCAGCTACTTTGCATGATCAGCAAAACACCTTTATCTGACAAACTACCATCCAAGAATCAAGCACAAAGGTAACTAATTGACGAAGACTTAGCTAGCAAGCTAAACAAAAAAGTGGAGTCATTTACATTATATTCCTTGGCACTGAATGAAAGTAATGGCATAAAGGACACTGCTTAGCTTTTAATTTTTTATCAGAGGTCTTAATGACAATTTTGAGATAGCAGAAGGGGACAATGTGGAGAGAGGACTTGTATGGCAATAAAGACAAGGACAACAGTTAGAACAATGTAAATAGTGTAAATAGTTACAATACCTCATTTCAGTAATATAGACAGATGTCAGTCTACTCTTGTAGATTAAAACAAGGATTCAGCTAAAATTTCCTTGTAATCTGGATTAACATACACCTGCTGAAATCTGGTAGTCATAACAACAACAAAGATAAGGACAATAGTCCATATATAAATAATGATGAATTCTTGTCTGAGAAATCCAAACAGAAATTATCAAATCAGTATGCACCTGATGTGATAATCAAATGGAAAAAATCCACCAAAAATTTGCATGGATGTCAAATCACATGACATTCCTATATAATTGTAGAGCCCTCAAGCCAGTTCCAGCAATAAAGCATAAAGGGTAGTGGAAAGATTAATGCATGCCCTTAATGAATGAAAGGATTCTCTATAACTACTGGAGGAAACATTAGCCAGAAGATGAATTCTCCAGACAGACTGGGATATTATTTAGTAGTATCAAATCAAAATCTAATAAGTCATACAATTAAGAATTTCAAAGACTCAAGACTAAATATGCAAATTATTCACAGATGATAGAACAAAGTCAGAATAGTAACAAGACTACCCCCACCCATACACACCATAGTTTGGTAAGAATAGTCACTAATATCAGGAATTGACAGTTGAATGCCCCTGAAGAATCAGTGCTAAATAAGGGTCTCAATCCACTACAACCATCAGGCATGTTCCATACTTAGACATGATAACTCCAGTTGAGGAGATTGCCTTAAAGATCCCAAAGGCCCAAACAGATGAGTTAAGAAAATTAGACAAGCAATAGAAAAGACAAAGCCACCTAAATCCAATATCACAAGAGAAGAAAGATTGTGACATTAGTATCATCATACTGCTAGCTGATAAAGGCAATGTTATGGTCTTGTTGGACAAATTGGAATACTCTGAGAAAGTGGTAAGCCTAGTTGGGGGATGGTAGCTATAACAAGGTGTTAAAAGACTGAAAGGAAGTTGTCATAAATCTCATAATAACAAGGACTGCCTTCCACTGAATCAACAGCAAGGTTACTTAGAGAGGACAGCCACCTGGTCATGAAGATTACGTTGTTCTTGGTGTAATGGGGTCGTTCACATCTCATCGGAGTGCCAGGGAAAACAGCTCCGGGGAACAGATGTCAGTGGCAGTCTTCTTCCAAAGCAAATAAAAAACAAGGTGCTGCCTATTATTGAGGTGTTTGTAGATGGAAAGAAGTGTACGGCCCTAGTTCACACTGGCTGCTCATGGACATTGGTGAGAAAATGTGCATGCTGCCATTGGCGACAAAAGTCCTAACTGCCGACAGTAAGGCTGTAACCCTGCCGTGGACCAGGCAGTATTACACTGAACATTGGTCATGCTCAATCCATGTGCATTGATGCCCTAATGTGGCTTGGCTGTGCTCAGATGGAGATGCTAAGCACATCAATTTGGCTGAGCTAGACATGACAATAAAGGGTATCAATTTGGCTCTTTGATGGCAGGTGTTGACATTACATCTCTTTACTGATTCTGCATGTGTCCACTACTGGATTTCAAACACCCTAACTGGTAGGGCACGAATAAGTATGAAGGTGTCTGGTGAAATGCTAGTGTGGAGATGGTTGGACACACTTTGCAAGCTTGTGGCTGAATACAGCTTGATGGTAGACATAACACTAGTCAAATCCAATCTGAATTGGGTGGGCTGCCTTACCAGAGTGCCATAGAGGTGGTTAAAACTACACAAAGAGGGAACTGAGCCAGTACAGTCAGTGTGTGCCACTATGAAGACAAAGTTGGATGCAAATCAGGTGGCTAATATCCAGTGACAAACTGGACACCTGAGCATAAAAAGGACCTTTTATTTTGTCAGGTTAGTAGATCCTTCAGTATTGACCGAATTTATAAAGTCGGTTGTCAAGGAATGTGAACCTTGCCAATCCATTGACCCGACACTAGTGCATTGGCAAAAAGGAAAGCTGAATGTAAGAGACAACTGTAGCAGGTTAGCAATGGATATTGTCCAATATGGTTGTAGACATTTTCCGACAATCATTGATTTCAAGGACTTTTTGAGTAATTGGGGCATACGTTTGCAATTCCGATGTGCCTATGCATTTCTGGGAATGACATAGAAAAAAAGTCATTGAAACATCAAAACATTGTGGTCAGAAAGCAGTGTTCTATACCAGAGATAGTCTACGGGTATAACATCATGCTTAAAGATAACCACTCATCTACGATTGCACCAGTTGATGTGCTTCATAGGTATCATACCCAAATACGGGGCACTAATGCCATGCTCCCTAAAGAACCTCAGGATACTTGAGAAGCATACGAAGTGGGAGACATTTGGGCAAAAACTCCTCACGAAAGGTGCACAAGTAAGTTTAGAATAGGAGACCTAGCAAAAGAGACAATACATGACACACAGCAGCGATGATTTGTTCCTTTGAAAATGGCATGAATCTCCACCCCACCCATTAGATTATTCCGGAAGTGTATGATTTTGTAATGTTGGCTTTTATACAACTTAGCGTGGTTCAATCAATAACAATTTGTGTGCTGATTGGTCAGACAACATTTGATAGTGTGACTGAAGATGAAATGAAGAATGCCGATTGGTCAGTCGACTGTGGTTTTGGAATAATAAAAGAGGGCTGAAGCAGTGAGAAGGGTGTAGCGATTTTTATGTTGGTGACGTGTGAATTCAAGAATGGTGTCTTGAGAAGGAGCAATTGGTGTTGTACTAGTGGCATTGGAGGAATAGAACCTCATTTAACTACATTATCAAACTTTCAAATATGTCAACAGCTTAAATAAACAGCTACTGCTATGTTAAAAAAATGCATTTCTGTGATTTTTTTTAAGCTTAAAGTAAATAATATTTGTTTCAAATCAGATTAATTATACATTAAATCAGCTAATATTCCTCAAATAAAGTTTCAGAAAAGTATATTTAATTTTTGGATGACTTTTTAATAAAAAGAATTACATTGCGATGAAAGATAACTAAAAAAGGGCGCTAATCAGCTATTTCAGAGAAAAAATTCTTCCAGTCAATTTAAATTGGTTTTGAAATAGAGCAAAGTATTTTGCTCATTGGACATATCAAATTTAATGTATCAGACTGAAATTAAAAGTAAATTAAAAACTTGAAGGATTTTTCATTTTTAAAAACTTCATTTTAAACCTTATGTATCGTGCTTTCAGTGGTGGTACCTAATTAGGTACCTCCACGAAATCGCTAAAAAAAGAGCATAGCTTGATGAAAAAGACGCCAAACTTGCCGAAAAAACTAAATTTTATTGTCTAAATGCTTATGTTATTATTAAGAGGAAAGACCAAAGTTTTTTTTAAATATTTTAAAAATTTTCCTTCTTTTAGAACATTCTAAATTTTGATTAAAAAACCTTTTTCTATTTGCATCAGCGGAACTAGTAAATAACAGACAATTTTAGCACGTTTTTTTTGGTATGACACACATTAATTTGAAAAATCTTGCAAAAATAAAAATAATTTTCAGATGTTAATGAAACTTTCAGAAACTATTCACAGATGATCGAAATTATTATAAATATGTTTTTTTATGAAAGTCATGGTAGAAATATTTTTTTTTAAATATTTATTACCCCCATAACTAATTTTATGAAAACGCTAGAAATTGATTGCATCGGTTTTAGTGATTACAATAATTAAAAAGCACAGGGCTTTGAGGAATGCAAATCATGTTTTTTTTTTTTTTAATTGGATCGCAGTACCTGAAAATCAGCTCTGAATTGTAACATACAAAACTCAATAAAACAAAGATATTATTTAATTTCAAATGCTTTTATTTGCTTTTAGTTGTTTTTTTATGAATATGGACAATATTTTCTGAAAGCAAAAAATTTTTTTTTGATGAAAATGAATTTTTAATACAATTATTTGTTATTTCATTAATTATAATAGATTTTTACATTTAAGTTGTTAAAATATTATAAAATTAGTTAAAAGTCAGATCGGCTTTCATAAGTGTCCTTATGAGATATAGATCTTTTTTAGCGCGTTGTAAATTGTATCATTTTTGACTAATCAGAAGATCCCCAGTAATTAAGAAATGTAATTTTGTTCTTATAATCGAGCTGTAATTATAAAATACGGAAGACCAACCAGAATATAATTAAGTTGCGTTATTTGAGAAGCATTGTTCTCCGCTGTTAAGGCCTTTACTTTTTATGAAACACGTGTGGAGAAGTTAATTTGATTTTCAATTTCAACTGAGAAGGGTACCTACAAGTATCAGTATCATCTTATGAAATTTATATGATCTTATTTTTATATTAATATCAGTTACGACATTTTTCCATAAATGAAATATCAAAATTAATAATAAAATGAATGCAAATACAAATAACAGTAGAATGTAATAAATGTACATAAAATTATAGTATTTTATGTACAATTCTGATAAAATTTCATAAGAAAGGTACCTATAAATTAATTAGATACCTTTCTTAAGAAATATGAAATTTAATGTCACTCTTAACAGTTTTATTTGAATTTCTTTACAATATATTTCCCATAAAGCATCATAAACGTAAAGGTGAATGCTAAGTACAAAAAAAAAAAAAAAAATTACGCTGCTGAAGGTTTTCGTTAAAAATAACGGGGTAAATAATTTGTTCAAGTAAATGTAAATTATTTCACTTTTCTCCTTCCGTAGAACAAATTAGCCTCATGGAATTAAGAAATATATCATTCATCACATGTCAAGAGACGCGAAAGTTTATGACCCGCTTTGTTTTATTTTCAAATTACATCTTTTTGACACAAAAGCTAAGTTAAGTTTGGTTCAAAATATTTTAAATAAACATTATAATTTCTGATTTTCTTAAAATAAGTTTTGAAAAAATGATAACTGATATTTAAAAAATTTCAAAGTCAGATTTCCAGTTTTTTTTTAAAATGGAAAAAAATGGTCAATTTTTGCTGACTCAAAAAAACTAAATTTTTAACGAAAATTTTGGACGTGCTAAAACGATTAAAAAATGGAAAAAATACCCCAAAAATACTTTTGACCTTTCCTCTTAATAATAACAAACATTTAGACGATAAAATTTTGTTTTTTCGTCAAGTTTACGTCTTTTCATCATGCTATGCTCTTTTTTAGCGATCTCGTGGAGGTACCTAAGTAAACTTGACCATGCTAACCGAAACGTTCCCCTGTGGCTAAATCGGTAAAGCACGTCAGGCTATATGACAGTTCTATGTAGAATACATGTTCGATTCCTGTCAGAGGATGCATATTTTCTATGAAAATTTCTCGAACATTCAGGCCGGTAAATGTCATTAATACTGTTTATTATAAACAGAGCATTTACTTAAATATTTGTATCTATAAAAAAAAAAAAAAAAGAGAACGTATAAACATAAAAATGTCTTAAAATGTAAATAGTGTAAATTATTCCCATTCCATTGCCCATGTCGAGAGATGTCTCATCTAGTTGTTATTTTGTACTGTTCAGTTATTTCTTGTGGTTGTGACAAAGAATATGACAGTGAAACTAGCCTGACCATTAAAAGTAAGGCTGTGGGAACATCAAAAAACCATGATGCAAGAAACAATGAAATCAGGAATTGCTGATCATGTATGGAGGGGAAGAGTTAGTCATTAACCAGTGTGGAATGAGGTGAAAATACTGGATAGGTAGGAACACCAGTAAGTTAAACATCTTAAAGAATCAGCACATATGCTGGTCTATGAGGACTTCTTTAG
The DNA here is from genome assembly GCA_903632075.3 of Acanthosepion pharaonis. NCBI lineage: Eukaryota > Metazoa > Mollusca > Cephalopoda > Sepiida > Sepiidae > Acanthosepion > Acanthosepion pharaonis. Next base: position 1,998,484 of record CAHIKZ030000401.1, on the reverse strand, counting down.
TTTGTTTAGTATAGAAATAAATACAATATGAGAGTCACTGATAGAAAAAGATACACAAATAACAACAAATCTTCAACAGCAGCTGTAACAAAAGAATGTTTAATGAGTGAAGTCAAGTATGACAATCAGCATTCATCAGCAGGCAGTTTGGTTCAAGGCCCCAAGTTTTCTGTACAGAATTGTCCCATGGAACAATAGCCTGGTAGATAAAAGCATTGGATTGTGAATTTTGTGATGTAGTAGTTATGATTTCAATCCCTGGGGTAGGTAGTGTATACTTGAACTCAGTGCAAATGGGGCAAGCAGTAATTCTAAATAACAATTAGGCAAGATATCCCTTGACATGGGTAGTGGAACAAGAACAATCTACACATGTAGATTAAATAAGGGGTTCAGTTTGAAATTCACTGTAGGTCATACAGATTGACATACACCAGATGAAGGTCAGTGGGCACAACAGCTGAGAAAATAACTCCTTCTTCCAGAAATTAAGTCAGAATAAGGCCTTGTTTATCCATTTTTGTGTAAATGTTCACTATTGTGATCTTACAACATAGTCATGCAGAAAAATCCAGAATCACCTGGCTCACATGTGGAAAGAAAAACTGTCAACAGCAGCAACAACAACAAAAGAGCCTACCCTGCTCAGCCATGATTTGATTCCCAGCTCTCCTGCATCCAGTTTTCACCTACAGAAATTCGCTATATAATCCACCTAGATTACCTCTCCAGTTTCTTAAATAGAGTATAAGTTAATTTTTTTTTTACAGTTCATAAAAATATTTGTAAAAAAATACAAATTTTAATCTATCTAGAAATTGTTTAGGAATAAAATCTCTCTTTATTTCTTTTAATAAATATTAACCTTCATATACAGAGACAAATAATTGCACATGATTTTATTCAGATAAACAGATATTTTTTGAGTTTCCTAAAAAAAACTATCAGAAAAAATCTCCCAATTTAACTGTAAAAGTAGTTTTATGCATTTTTGAACTGCTATTGTTATATGAAACTATTCTCTATGAAAATAATTCAAAATTCATTAAAATAATCATCTGTAAATATCAAAAAAGTCCAAATAACAGAACAGATATGCACTTTTTGAATTGCTATTCTTCAAACACTCCATAAACATTGAACAAGTAGTGTTTCAAATTGCTCTCTACACTATTTGCAGAAAATTTGCCATGTTTCACAGCAGGTTGCTGACAGTTCTAACAAAATACTTTGAAAGGTAATCTCCAGACCCATACCCACTTCGCTTTTATGAAAACCAAGTAAACAAGAATTCATCTGAAAAGCTAACAGTTTATCAAATCTCTTTTAAAGTCTGTCCATCTCAAATTCCTGTTGTTGTCTATGGTGAATAGTACCTGATTTAAAAAGTGGCTTTCTTGTGGCTGCTCTGCCTATGTGGTGAAGACACGGTATTGCTATTTTTGAACTGATTATTTTAATAACAAATGAAATTTGTTTATAAACTGATTTAAATATTAATTTGAGCTGATATCTTTGTATTATCATTTGTTTATGTAATAGTAATACTTAGCAAATGTTGTGAATGTGTTTCCCCTCTAACAACTGAATTGATTTTTGATTTATACTGTTAGCATTTTTATGTTCCCCATTTCACTTTTATTTTTTGATTTCTTAGCCAAGTAGATTGTTCAAATCCAAGTACCATGCTGTTGTTCTTATTCCATAATTAATGTACAATTTTAGAAATTTTCACATCAGATCAAATGCACATATTTTTTATTCACTTACTACAATATAAATTGAATAAAAAACATAGTTTCTCCTTTCTCACTTTTTACAAATAAACAAAAAGTAAAATTATTTAATGACTTTTCATTTTTGTTGACAGCCATTTCTCCTGATACTTTTTCTCTTAAAGATTTGAAAAGTTACAAAAACAAGTTTATTGTTTCTGTTTGGATGGATGTTTTTTTTGAGTTGCTTAAAAATGATTTCATTAATTTCTCATTTGCATAAAACATTACTTCAAGATTTAAATGTAACCTATGGTCTTGACATTTATGGATTAGTCCAGAAAGTAACAACAACAGTAAATGATTAAATAATTTGCTCTTGTCTCTTTTGTAATTAAAAGGCCAAGGAAACTTGCAGGTTTTTCAAAGATTTCTCTCAATTATTTCAGATTAATGTAGACTCATGGTATTTTGAATGACCTGAAATTTGTTGCCATTTTTATGTTAATGTCTGAAAAAGTTTAAAATAACTTTTATAATGGAAGATGAATTTTTTTTATAAGTTCACTTTCATGGTTTTAAAATGACAGTTGCTTTCTTTGCACGTGTGTTGAGTTTAGTTTATTTTTACTTTACAGCTTTCAAAGAACTTTTTACAAATGGTACACTATCAATGAAACCTTTCATTTTATATTTTATTTATGAAGTGGATATACATTTCTATATGTATGTAAGTATATATGTATGTATGTAAATACTTTTCCGAGTATATGCAATGAGGTGCTATGAAAACAGGAATGTTTCAGCCTATGATTTCATATTGATCAACTAAGATAGACAATGATATATACAAAATATAAATAATATTTATTAGTAAAGGGATTAGGGAATAATATTTGTAAAACACTTGGTAGATAACAACATTCCATGAACAATTGAACATCAATAATCCATTGTGAACACTTAGCAAGTTTCAACAGACATTTTCCCTTATTCTTCTTGGCTGAAATTCTTTAATTCTAATATATTCTTAGTATTTCTTTTCTAACATTAATTTTTCATTCCTAGGTTTTCAATACAATTTAGATCAGCTGATTGCAAAGACCATGAATTGTTTCTATCAATTCTGTCACAAGCTTTGACATATGTTTAGTATGTGGCAAACATGAGATACTGTCATCATTGCTGAAATGTATTACCTACTGTGATCACATCAAATTTTGTCTCCATAAATGTTCAGCAAATATTAAGAAAGCACTTGATAATGAAATCTGTTTTGTAATTTGTCACTATTTTATGTTTCAACTTGAGGCAACAGAAATGTGGTTCTACCAATAATTGAGAATACTATGAACAGAATATGTGAGCAACAAGGACATGTTAAGGAAATTAAGAAGAAGGAAACTTCAGAAAGAAACAGATGAAAATGAGGAAAGAGGGCCTATAGAATTTAACATTCACAAGATAGTGAAAGCAAAAGAAGTATGGGGAAACACCAAGTAACCAATTTAAAAAGTTTGTGCAAATGGATAGTAGAAAATGGAACAAAGAGGGATGGTGAATGGTCAATAATTACTGAGAGCAACACTAGACAAGTAGTTGTGGAGAGCCACGATCGCCTACATCCTGGAAAGACTAGGTACATAAAAAAAGATTGTGTTAACTGCTTTACAATCAGTCTGGACTAATTTTAACCATATTTTGTGTTTTTATTATATTATTCCCAAATAACTTATTTTCTAGGAGAAGCAAGATTTAAACTTTAAACTTAAGAAAGATATGCTAATTATCTTTGTTTAGTTTAAGTTTTAAATCTTTCTTCTCCAAGGAAAGAAATTATTTATATTGGAATTCATAACTTTTAGTTACAATATTGAATGGGTGATTATTTATAATGATTTGTTATTAGCAAAAAAAAAAAAAATAACAATAAAAATGAGTTTCATATGAAAGTGAAAAAAAAAAACATACAGCACTAAAGAAATCTTGTAAAAGATTAAAAATATAATTGTTTTAAATTTCTTTAATAATGCAGAAAGATTAGAATGGCTGAACTTTGATCATTTCTAATCAGTTTCAATTTAGTGAGGTTCATTACTGCTTTTTCCTTACATTAAACACATTTTGATTTTAGGTTCTTTTTTAATGATTACTATTTGTAATATGTGCAACTCATATTGATATTAATAATTTTTCTTTATATTATCAATCAACAGAAATCAAAATCATTTTTATGTAACTAACCCTTTAATTGGTGTTCTAGAAACAAAATCCTTCAAATTCAAAAAGTCCACCTTTTTTAACTTTCAAGATGGCAGCAAATTTGATTTTTTCTGCATGTATAAAATGTAGATGTCAAGATATTAAAACAAATGCTGAACAGAATAAGATTATTTTTCTAAAAAAATTAAAACATAAATTACTTTTTTTGGTTTAACATATTAATATTAAATGGAAAGGAATAAAAAATATATATCATCAGATGTAATTGTTCTGGCTTAACTACAGGATAGAATATGTGTAATAATGTGTAGAAATGCATTAAATTGAATTTTTCTTACTCTACATTTCTGTGAGTCTCAGTCTTGATAGATTTCATTTAACTTTTTTTTTCCTAAGTTTTTAAAACAATTTTGCTTGTTGCCTATACTTAAGTACGGATTTATCTGTAAGTCAGACCTTTCAATTTCTTTACTGTTACTCCCTTCAATCAAGTACTGTTGGTTATACTGTTTTCATTTTTATCTATTGACAAAGCTCTTCTGATTGGTATTAAACGACTAGAATTTTATAAACCTGTCAATTTTTTTTAATTCTTTGAATAACTTAAGTTGGCTCCACTTAATGAGGAGAAAGATATGTCTCTGTTTATTTAACAAATAAAGTCAATTGGTCCAAGTGCAACTAATGAAAAGTTTAAAATTCCTTTAAGCAGTAAGTGAATATGAAGCTGTATGAATAATGATTGTTTTTTCAACAATCACAATTAATATGGAATTTAAAACAATTGTCACCATGTTAATTATTTTTACATGTTTGTAATTAGATCTTAATTGTTAATGTTTTAACTATACCAACAAAATGTTTCATTTGATCAAATGTGAAAAAGAAAATAATCATAAAAGATCTGTTGATAAGCCTGTCTTGTTGAATCCACTCTGAAGAATAACTTAGTATCTGCTGATATATCAGGATGTGATAATGCGTGTGTGCTAATGTTGCTTTCCTATATTGTAAGAAAATATCTATGTGATAATGTGGGTATGTTTCCATGTTGGTTATTTCCTGTGATATGAGTTTTTATGTACTATGAATAAGCTACTAAAGATTGTACTTTTTAATATGAACAAAAAAAATTCAGACATACATTTGTAAGTATGAATAATTTTGTGTGTATATTTTTTAAAAGAGCAAATTATTCTTTTATTTTTTTCATAAATGTTGTTTCACTTTCATCTTGAGGTATCACTCAGAAAAAGGGTTTTTTTTTTTTGTTTTTCTAAAAGTATATTTCCCTCTTATGTGACTGACCTTTTGTTTTCTTAAAGCATTTTAAATCTAAAAATAAACAGGAAGTAACTATCAACTATATACCTCCAAGGATTCACTAAAAAAAATGAGTATACATGATGAAAAATGCCCCAAACTTAGGAAAGACCAAAGAATCTTTTGATTATTAAATTTATATTTTTTAACTCTTTTTAGAAACTTCAAAATTTTAGTTACAAATTTTTTTTCTTCCATCAGCAGGTGACCATAAATTAGTATAGGAAATTTTAGTGTCTTTTTGTGGCAAATTAGTTGTATTTTAATTAAATTTCCAAGACTTCACAAATGAATTAAATTATTTTAGAATTTTTTTTTATTTTTTTAAATAATGGTAAAAAAAATTTTGTATCTGTCCCCTTAATATTTATATTAGTTAAAAGCAGAACTCCTTGAAGAATTTGAATCACTTTTCTTTTTCTTTTTTTGTAGAACAGAAACACCATTTACTGAAAATCTGCTCTGAATTATAAAATAAAAATGCAATATGGCTAAGACATTATTTAACTAGAAAAGCTTTTGATTGCTTTTATAAATAAAATATATTATGGACACTATTAAGAAAAAAGATTTTTCAATGAATAATGAATTTAAAGTTTTAAATCTTTTAAAATTTGGTGTTAATTTGTTTCAGTTAGGTGATCTTGTTATTAAGTAAAAACTATATATTTACTAATCATAAATAGAAAGAAAAGCTTACTACAATTCAGACAAGTATTTTAAAAAGAATTTTGAATTTGTTTTGTAGATGTCAATTGTCCATACATAAGATTATCATAAAATAAGACCAGTAAAAGGCAAAAATATTTTTCTAGATTTTCAAGATTACTGGGTAGTTAATAATTATATATAAAAAAAAAATAAAAGTGCTCATGTTATATGTCATGTAATTCATTCAGATGTATTCAACATCAGCCTACCCCCCAATACCAAGGTAAAAATCAGACATATGACTATGAAGATAGTTGTCAACACCTCATGAAAACACCCATCTCCCTGTTAAAAAATATTTTTGTGTGATATTTTAAACTAAAAGTAATACTTGTTTAAAATCAGATTAATTAAACTTTAAAATCAGTTAATCTTCCTCAGATTTCAAGTTTCAGAAAAGTGATTTTGAAATATTTTTTAATAAAGAGAATGATATTGTCTGAGAGAATTATAAATATGATTAAAATCACAAAAACAAATTCATTCCAATCAATTTAAATTAGTTTTGAAATACAGCAATGTATTTTGCTTATTGGAAATATTAAAGTTAATCAATTAGCTTGAAATTAAAACTAAAATGAAAGCTTCAAGTAAGATTTTTCATTTTAAAACTTAAGTATCTCTTTGTTTCAGTTAGGTGATCTTGTTATTAAGTAAAAACTATATTTACTAATCATAAATAGAAAGAAAAGCTTACTACAATTCTTTGGAGATATCTACTACCAAGCTGTTCATTAACTTAAAATAATGGATTCTTTGGATTCAATGGATTCACTTAATGATCTTCTATATTACATGACAAATTTAATTATTGAAACTTTTTAATGAATGAACATTGCCAAAATCTGACCTTTCACCCACCACCAATTTTTAAAATAAACATGTGGTTTGTATTTGAAAAGGGTTCAAGTAAAGGTCTAGTTTTTGATGATTTTGGAAGCATAAACCTATCACCACAGTTCAAGGATACAGATGTAAATAAATAAATAAATATGGAGTGATTAATGAAGACCAGTTTCTGGAATGTCAATCCTAATCTCTGTGTAAATAGGTTGGCTTAAAAAGTTTCTTTAAAACCAAACAAGGATAGGATTTGTTGGGTGATCTCTCTTCACCGCCTACCTATTTCTTTCAACTGATATCTTTCTATCCATTCACCAAGTTGTTTATTTTACTCTTCTAAACATACTTTTCACCCTTTCCAAACAACTGCCTCATCTCATAAAGCCATTCCATTCAACCTTATTGCCTGCTGACTGGCTCCTATGGTTATTTTAACCTTGATATTTCCCCATAGATATACTGACAGGTGCCTATTGGACAAAACTGGAAGAACGCTTGAAAACTAACTGGAATAGAAATGTGTGTGGAGGTGTATGGTTATAAAAAATTAAACTTTTTTTTTTCTTCAAACCTATTATTATACATACAAAAAAATAATAATTTAGTGGGGATTCAATTTACAATGACTTTACATAGCAAACTGAACCCCCTTATTAGCTTTTGTAATATTTAATTATAAAAAGTGGAATATTCATGGTGCTTAATTTATGGTAATGAGAAGAAATTATGAAAAGAGTGATTTATTCTTGTCACAGTGTCTATTGTATAATGAAAAAGGCCCTAAACATGATAAAAACAGTGTTTTATCATAAGAATGTTTGTTATTCAGAAGAAAGATCAAAGTGTTTTGTACTTGTTTTATTAGATTTTTTAATCCTTTCTAGCATGGGTGAAATTTTGGTTAAAAATCTTGTTTTTCTTTGTCAGCAGCAGGGCCAAATATTAGTATGAGAAATTAAAAACACAGTTTTGAAAATTCTTGCCAAAATCAAATAATTGTCAGATTTTAATGAAATTTTCAGGACTTCTTCAGAAATGAATGAAATTATTTTTTTTTTTTTTCATGTAGTTAATTTTGTGAAATTTTGAGAAATTAAATTTTGATTCACTTACTGTTTATATTACTTAAATGCAGGACTTCTTGAAGAATTTATATCATTGTTTTGTTTTGTATTTTTAGTTTTTTTTTTCAAACAGTTACTCATTTACCGAAAATTTACTCTGAATTGTAAAATAAAAAATGCAACAAAACTATGATGTCATTTAATTATAAAAGCTTTTAATTGCTTTTATAAAGGTTTATTAAGGACACTGTTGTCTTAAAAAATTTTCTCAATGTTTTTTTTTAGTTGGACCACCTCTACCTGAAAATCATCTCTGAATTGTAACATACAAAACTCAATAAAACAAAAATATTATTTAATTTCAAAAGCTTTTAATTGCTTTTATTTATTTTAATGAACATGGACATTTGTCTGAAAACAAAAAGGTATTTCGATGAAAAATGAATTTTTAAAACAATTATTTGTTATTTCTGAAATATTTTTATTATTTTTACATTAAATGTTGTTAATTCTTCTAAAATTAGGGAAAAGTTTGTACAATGTAACAAATGTTGTTAAGTAGATATATATTTACAGATTATAATTTCCAAAGCTTCTTACAAACTAATGGACAAAAAAAATATAATTTGTGACAAAAATACAACTGCAAAACAAATCTACGGAAGACCGGAAGTATCATGCGTGCAATAAAAAAAAAGTCATGCGAGATGAGTTTCTGTCTAGTATTTAACTTAAATACTGAATTTTTAATACAATTATTTGTTATTTCTTTAATTATAATAGATTTTTACATTTAAGTTGTTAAAATATTATAAAATTAGTTAAAAGCTGCAGTCAGTTTCCTAAATGTTCTTTTGAGATAGATTTATTTTTGCGAAACATGTGTGGAGAAGTTAATTTGATTTTTCAATTTCAACTGAGAAGGGTACCTACAAGTATCAGTATCATCTTATGAAATTTAAATTTGTATTTTATGTACACTTCTGATAATATTTAATAAGAAAGGTATCTAATTAATTTATAGGTACTTTCTTATGAAATTTAATCTCACTCTCAGCAGACTTATTTTAATTTCTTTATAATATATTTTCCATAAAGCCTCGTAAATGTAAAGGTGAAAGCTAAGTACAAAAAAAGGTTAGAGCGCTGAAAGTTTTCCTTAAAAATAATGAGGTAAATAATTTGTTCACTTAAATCTAAATAATTTCATTTCTCTCCTTCCGTAGAATAAATTATCATGAAAATGACTTTTGTCACCTGGTAAGTGACGTGAAATGTTATGACCTGCTTTGTTTTATTTTCAAAATACATCTTTTTGGTGCAGAAACTAAGTAATGCTTGTTTCAGAATATTTTAAATAAACATTATAATTTCTGATTTTCTTAAAATAAATTTTTTTTAAAATTATAATTGATTTTTAAAAGATTTTCAAACTGAGATTTTTCATTTTTTTTTTTTTTTTTTTATAAAATGGAAAAAAATGGTTGACATGATTGATTATCTGTCAATTGTGCTAACTAAAAAACAAGATTTTTAACAAAAATTTTGGACGTGTTAGGAATGATAAAAAAATGTAAAAAAAAAAAAAAATACTCCAAAATACTTTTAATAATAACATAAATATTTAGACGATAAAATTTTGTTTTTGTCAAATTTAGCATCTTTTTCATCATGCTATGCACTTTTTAGCGATCTCATGAAGGTAGTTATGTTAATATAATTACTCTTTACATTTGAAATAGGAAATGAATGGACACAGGTTTTCTAAAGGAAATTACAAATATTTCTATTTTTTATGCTTAATTTACTTTAGATACTTCCATTAATTTGCTGAAAAAACAGCATAGCATGATGAAAAAAGGTCCCAAAGTTAATAAAAACAGTTTTATCATCAAAATGTTTGTTATTATTAAGAAGAAAGACTAAAGTATTTTTTTTTTATTTTTTTACTCCTTTCTTTATGCGTCAATGGTGTAACAGAACTGATAATGGAAATTTTTCACCTGTTTTCCAGTAAAATAACACATTAATTTGGAAAGTCTTGCAAAAATCAAATAATTGTAGGATGTTAATGACACTTTCAGGACTTATTTACAGATGAATGAATTTATTTTTGAAATTATTATTTTTAGAAAATCTTGGTAAATTTTTTTTTTTTTTACACTGTTACCCCTCACTTAGTTAATTTCGTGAAATTTGTAAAAACTATATTCTGTACTCCAAATTTTTTTTATTTATCAAAAACAGAAATTCTTAGAGAATGTACATCATCTAATAATTTTTTTTTCAAGCTATTGCTATTTTCTCTAAAATCTGCTCCAAATTTTGAAATAAAAACTGTCTAATTATTTAGATAAGCTTTTAATTGCATTTATAAATAATATATTGAGGACATTATAATCTGAACAAAAAATTATTTTGATGAATAGTGAATTTTTACAAGGATTGTTTTCTTTTTTTTTTTTAATTATAATAAATTATAAAGTTTCAAAAATGTTTTAAAAATTCTTCCAAACTTCATCTGTGTTAGGTTATTAAGTGAAGACCAATATTTACTAAGCAAAAATTGAAAAGTTTATTACAAATCCTCACACCCATATATTTTTCAAATAATTTTTATTTTTTATTTTTTTATATGTACAAACATGCCTATTTTGAAAGTATGGGTGGCCATGCACAACATTATCAGAAAATAAGTTCAGTTTTCAACATTTTTTAAGATTACTGAGTACTTTAAAAATTATATAACTGTCATTTTTTAAAATTATGTTTTAACAAATAAGAGCAATAATTAAAGTGTCAACACCTCATAAATCACTCCTCAAGTAAAATTTCTGTTTCAAATACACCATAAAGCATTTTGCTTACTGGAAATAGTAAATTTAATCTGTTAATGGTTTGTGCTAATTAATCCTGGCAACTCTATTAATTATTAAATATCTCCAATCTTTCTATGACCTTTAAATGATCCTCATGAAAAAAAAAACAACCTCATTCCTAAATAGTAAGTCTGACATTAGGAAGACCTACCTTTTTAAATAAACACTAGTTAATTTTACTAGTGATAGTGTGTGATGGCCTAGCTAGGGTTCAGCATAGATGAGTGTGTCCAAGAATCATGACTTATTGAACCGAAATGTCAAGTCATTTATTTACAACATGTCTATTTATAATCCCTGTATCTTTTTCTTAGTTCCTCATCTTTAGAGGCATCTATAAAATTGGCTCCAGTAAGGTGGTCATTTGGTTTAGAAAATCCCAATTTAATTTAACCCTTCCCTACTCTTGAACCATTCACTTAATCTCATTTGATATGTCACATTCCACATCAGCCAGAAGTATCTTCTTACTTATTGCTGACTTAAAAAGGCTACAACCTTTTCCTTTTTCTTTGGCACTCCTATTTTAGCATTGACCACCCTGGGATTTAGGGGATGTTTACCCCCACAACACACATACACTGTCTTGTCAATCACTTTATAACTGATTAAAAGCATCATCCTCCCTTCCTTCAAGAAGCTGCCCAACTTGATAACTTTATTTAGTAGAGCAAAGTTTAGTTTTTAATTTTCTTAAAATCTTGCTTATCTGCTCTTTGTATTTCATTTCACTACTTTTGGAATTGCCATTTCTGCTTTTCCTCACTCTTTTTTTTTTCTCCTCAGGAGTTTCAGATAAAACGTCACTCAATTAATTCAATCAAATCTAGAAATCAACTTGATAGAATGATTTCTTTCAGTTGACAAGATCGAATCAATCATTCATTTTTTACTAAGAAACATTATTGCTACTATAATGATATGCATTTTCCTGGAGAAATATCATGTAGGATTCAGTGTGGTACCTCAACAGATCTGCTATATCATGGTACAATTTGATTTTTGAAATGCCCAATAAATAAATAAAAAAAAGAGATAAATTTGTATTCTTTTTAGGTACCTCCAAAGAAACACAATACCTAAAGTTTAAAATGCATTTCTAAAAATAAAAAATCTTTCTTGAAGCTTTTATATTTTAGTTTTAATTTCAAGCTAATAGGTTAAATTTAATATTTCCAATAAATTGCATTGCAATCTGATTTTAAAATGATTGTATTTTTTTTAATTGCTGTTTTTAGCCATATTTACAATTCTCTCAGTACAGTTAACCTTTGTTAAAAAAATCTTTTGTACATAAAATATGCTTTTCTGATACTTTATTTGTGGAAGATTATCTGATTTAAAGGTTAATTAATCTGATCTGAAACAAATATAGTTTAAAATATTGCAGTATTGTATTTTTAACATGACAGTAAGTGTTTATATGGTTTGTTGACAGCCTGATATTTGGGAAATTTAATTTGTTGGTGGGGTAGGGGCATATCCATAAAAATTACTTGACGAATATAACATGAGTGCTTTTTTTTTTCCTTTATGAACCAGTAATCTTAAAAATTTAGGGAAATATTCTAAGTAATTTAATGGGTACTTTGGCATTTAAATTTACTATAGTTATCGCTCTTTCTGATAATGTCATGTATGGACGTCTCTATTTACATGTTTATATACACACAAAAAAAATTTCAAAGTACTTCTTAAAATATTGGCAATCACTGAATTGGAGTTAGCTTTTACATTTTTACTTAATAACAATCACCAAACTGGTACAAATTAATATAAAATTTAAAACTATAAATTATTGTAATTAAAATTTTGTAAAATGTGAAAACAGTTCTTGTAAAAGTTCATTATTCATCAAAATATAAAAAAAAATGGAGACAATAGTGTCCATAATATATCTTATTCATAAAAACAATTAAAAGCTTTTCTAATTAAATAATGTCTTACTTTTACTGCATATTTTTTGTAACTGGGGGTACTGTTTTAGAAAAAGTTGAAAAAAAAAAAAAAAGAAATGTTTCTAAAATAATTTCATTCATGAGTGAATAAGTCCTGAAAGTTTCCAAATCAATATGTTTTTCACTGCAAAAAGATTCTAAGATTTCCTATACTAATTTATGCTTGCCCACTTACTCAAGATAAAAAAATTTAAACACAAATTTTGAAGGTTTTAAAAAGGATTAAAAAATATAATTTAATAATCAAAATTCCTTTAGTCTTTCCTCTTAATAATAACATAAAGATTTTTATAATAAAACTTTGTTTTTATTAAGTTTAGGCCATTTTCATCATGTATGCTCATATTTTAGTGAATCTTTGAAAGTACATGCACATATTGATGTCAAAACATTGAAGTATTTATATTCTAGCAGCATAGAAGCTTTCAAATCATCTTCTACAATCAATGATTGGTTAACTTCAAATTGACTTTTGAGTACTTTTTACTTTGAACAAATCCCAGAAAGTCTTTCCTCCTAATCTTCTCTTTATGGTGATTTTTTTAAATGCAGCTTAGATGTGGCACAAGACCAAAAGTATGAGGCATTCACTGAGGATTGAACTCACTACTCAGTTGTAATTGTTCTAGGAAGACAAGGTTGCTAACCATTACACCTTGTTGAGATACCCTTCTTTCTCTCTTTATGAACATATTCCATACACTTTTGTCTGCAATATGAAATTACATATTCAGGCCAATTACATTTAATATTATGCATATCATACTATAAAAATTATTATAAAGCAATCTCATATGATTTGAAAGCAAGGATGATGCTTGAGAGATGAATTTATTAAAGGGTATATAAAAAGTTAAATTTAGCTTTTATATCAACAAAATTAGTCTGGGTTCAACAAATATTTCTGTGAACATTGCAAATAAGTACTTTCTCAAATACATATGTGATTCCATGTCTAGTTGATATTAAACCCAGATAATTTGGAATCAATTAAAAGCAAGATTTTTCTAATATTAGTCTTTTGATGATTGGTGTGTACAAATGAAACTAATATAGAGAAAAAAGGAATTACTTGAAAAGAACCAGTTGCATATTTTTAAACTTATTTCCTTTTATACTAATTGTAGTAAAATTATTTGATAATTGTTATCAAATCAAGTAATATAAAAATGGCTTTGACTAACAGACATGTTTCATATTTTTTGAAACCACCATCCAGTTTACTTTTGCTTATCAAAAAAATAATGTTTATTTTCTATTATATAATATAAAACAATATTAATTTATTGTCCACTCTAGTAAACTAACCTGTTTTAGATAAGTGTTTTTTTGTTATAGTAACACAGAATGCCTCCTGACAAGAAAGGCTTACAAATTCATACAGATTATAGAGTGTGCTGAAAAGTTTTCAGCCTGATCCTCTCCCTAGACTTTGAGAAGTAGGCTGGGCAGAGAGGTTTTAGTATCTCCTAGGATCATGTACCCATCTATACATAAATAATGTCAGTTTTGATGAGTACTATTTTCAATGCACATACACACTGAAGTAGAATATAAGGACTTAGCATAAGAACTAAAATTTTGCATAAAATCCAGAACTGTGAGACACAGTTTCCTCTAGCTCTATGTACCTTGGGTAGAATATAGGATTCTGGTCTCTGGTCTTACTTGCAAATGTGCATCAATCAGTAAAGCACTCTTAAAACTTTTAAGAATTCTTATAATTACTTTGCTGTCATATTATCTGGTCTTTAATTTATCTTTTTGGTTGTAGTTTAAATCTACTTTTTGTTCTTTTGAAACAACTCATAGTATTGAACTCCCTTTCGATTCCACTATATACACAGCATCAGCTTCTTTGGCCCAATTAGTTGTAGCTCATTTTATTTGCCTCACAATGTTTTTCATGCCACACTGTTGTAAAGTATCCCCTTTTCATGGCCCATTACAATATCTTTCAAAGACTGTACACAGATTTATGGTCTTTTTTTCCCTTCTTTCAAGATATAAGGTACAAATCACAGCAACTAACAAAAGTAGCTGGTGCAAATGTTTTTCAACACAATTTGATTATTTTATGTTTATTATATTATCTCCTAAATCATATAACATTTGTTTATTTTTCAGTAATCTCCTTATTTGATTACTATCAACCCCAACTAATCTACCTGAGCATTGTTCAGTGAGAAATCTCCAGTGCAAATTTTCACAAATCATTTTTGTTATATTTAATCATTCATTCATCATCTTTTATATGCCATGACCCTTCAGGTTATGGGTGATTATGGCTCTTTACAACTTCTATCATTTGTAACACTAAGTAATGTTTATCCCTCCATGTTCATGTTCTGCCATCTGTTTACACAAGCTCATAATTTATGTTATTTACTGTTTCCTCCTGCCACTTCTCCTTATCTTCAACATGTATTTTGTGAGTGTCATATTCTTCAACCTACTTTCTCCTCATGATGTGTCCCTAAAATTTCAACTCCCTTTCTGATCCTAAGCAAAAGTATCCTTTTCATTTTCTTTAAAACTTTCTCATTGCATTTTCTGTCCATGGTATCCTCAGTATTCTTCTATAGACCCACATCTCTGTTGCCTCAAGTTTTTGAGGAAATTGTACAGCAATCACTGCCATATAGACAGATTAATATTACATAACAGCTGAGGACTCTTATATTTGTTTCCAGTGAAATTTTCCTGTTTCTTAATCTTTTGCTGAAAGGCATCTTTTGCTATTCTAATGTGCCTTTGGATTTCAGCGTCACATCATCTGTTATAACACTTCCTAGATAGTTAAATTTCTGCTTTATTTTGACATCTCGAATTTGAAACTCGTATCATGGACTCTTTGTTTTACTAATGATCATACATTCTATCTTCTTAATATTGATAGTCCTTTCTACTCACTTTCCTTTGCTACTTTGTCTAAAAGTACCTGCAGTTTTCTTTCTATGTCTTCTATCAATATGGTATTATCTACATATCTTATATTGTTAAGGTTGTACCCTCCAATAAATAAATCCCAGTAGAATCACCAGCTCTCTTAAGATTACTTTGCTGTATAGTTTAAATAAATTGAGTGAGAAGATTATAAAAAAAATAACCCCAACATATGGCAAAAATGTTGCTTATCTTCTTCCATATTGAATAAGCATCATTAATAAACAAAAATATATCAATCTAAGCAAATTAAAAAAATACATGAAAGTTGTCACAATTCAAATCAGATTTTTTATTTTTGCATGAAGTAAAATCTGCATATTCTTAATGGCATCAAAGAAAACCAGTTTTGTTTAGATACTCAATACCAACAAGTTACAAAAATCTTTCATACTGACTTTCATTCTTCTGAATAGAATTATAACCATCTTATATCAAGGACAAAATTTAATTTTCTATTCATATTAATTTATATATTTAAAACTTTAAAAAATATTACCTTCTGTTAATAAATTCTCATGTTTTATAAAAGCTTTATGCTTGCATTTTTAATTCAAAGATTCTTTTGCATTTTTAAAAGAACAGAAAAATTAACATTTTTGTGATATTTTCATTTTTGTTTCAAAATGTTTCTATGAAGTTTTCCTTTTCATTACTTCTGCAAAATACACTTTATTTGAATTGAAATCATTATAGGCTATACAAACTTTTCACATTTTTTGCATGTGATAAAGCATATATTTACTTGTAAAATTCACAACAGAAATTCTTGATGTTGACTAAATAATCTTTGTTTACTTTTTTTAATTGCAAAAGGGCAAACTTGAGGTAAATCAGCAAAAAGTATCATTGCATATTTATACATTACATACATACATAGGAACATAAAGTCCTTTATGTTGCTTCTTTCCAGTTTATTTAGGAGTCCATGATGTTGAATCTAACCTAATTTTACTTAACTCAATCTGGCCAGAGCATACATACCAAGCATACCCCAGATACCACAATGCCATTACTGTAGACACATATTAGGGCTTTTAGTTGCTCTCTCTCACTCACCCCACATCTATTTGGCTATAGCCTCTCAAGCATTTTTTCAGTTTGTAGATAAATGGCTTACAAAATCAATCCTACCTGCAATGTAGATGGAGAGACTTTCTGTAGGCACATGATCTCGGTAGTACAAAACATCTTTTCTTGTAATTTAGGCAAACCAATGTGGAACTGTTGTTATTTTGTATATCTTGGAAAAGTTTAGAATATTTCTTTTAAATAGACATCATTAAAAATTAAACAAGTTTATAAATTTAATTGCTTTTAAACATTTGTAAATATTGATTTATTAGTAGGTCTCTTTGTTAATATGAAAAGTAAGAATATTTTCTTTTGTTCTTTACATATTACCTTGGTTCTTTGTTATGAAGATTTCTTTTTTCAAATATTGAACAAAGACTTATCATTTTTTTCTTATTAAGTCAACTTGAAAAAGCATTATGAATTACTTCTGCATGTATTATGCACTATCATTTATAATGGCATCATAAAATATATTTCTGTCTCTCATTCAAAATCCCTCTTCTCACAGCCAAATAAGATTTTTGTTTGTATCCGTTACACTTTCCATATCCAAAGAGAAGTTTACTGATCAGGGCAAATATCTTTTTTCTCTCTCTCTCACTACTGTAATTCATTCTCATTTTATTAAACTGTTAATTCTCTGATCTTGATTTTGAACCTAAAAGTTACCACTGGAACTTTACAGCAAATTATTTTCCCTAGGAAGTATTTATCTGTACCCCTCACCCTCACCCTCACCCTTTTATGTATTGGAATGGAATCAGAGGGAGAGATAAGTCTATAGCAACCAGTGCTGTTAGCAATCTCTTTCTTCAGTTAGTGGAATACATTTGCTTGTGTGTTCAGAGAAAAAATGATTTTAATACTATGGGTCCTTTCATGTTTTTATGTATTGTAGGTCTCTATCTCCTCTGTTTTCATGGACAAGCTCTGATATATTCCTTCCATCTTTTTAATATATTTTCTTTTTCTATTACAAATGTTCCATTTTTAGATTTTCTTTTCATCAAAGAACATGTTTTCTATCCTGTTTCTGTTATTTTGTCATCTTTGCCATCTCTGTTCTGTAATTTATTTAATTCTGCACGATTCTCATTGAGTCATTCATCTTTTGCTTGTTTGTGTTTGTTTCTAAGTCTTTACTTATACTTTGTGCCATTTCTGCTTTCTCAGCATCTAGTTTGCTTCTTATAAGAATTGGTCACTGGCTTTGGAAAAAACAGTGATTGCAGTTAATATGTGATCTTAGCTAAAGTGTGCATTTCACATATCTAGCAACACATCATTTCTGGACTCTCTGTACTTACACTCCTGTGTACCAAACTAACTGATTTTAGAACCCTTTTAGACTCCATTGGGGTCATAAGGCTCCCACAGTGCATTATGAGGTCAGTTGCCTGCATTTTTCCAAGAGTGGTCTAAGGGTGCCAAATAACAAGATATGTCTGTGTACCTTAAAGTTACATTTCTTAGGATGGATGTGTACACATGATAACAATGACAGATTGAGAAAAGAAGATGCCTAGAAATCGTTTTCAGCTCCGAGACTATTTTTATGCAAAGTTGACCTATCACTCAAACTACAAAAAGTGCTTGACAAAGTGATGTAGCAGTGCAATTTCGGGTAGTAAACAGGAGACGTGTGGTGGATTGTTTGGCTTGCATGGCGCTGTTTGGTGAACGAAACAGATTAGGTAATTTTATTCCAAGCTTGACGAAACTATCTACAGAATATTTCTTCTCTCAGTTGAAGACTAGCCTCTTTAAAACCCAGTTGCTGTGTAGATTTGTTGAAAGTTTACATGGATAATGTTTTACTTTGGGAAGCTGCTTCTATCCGTGGCATCATGAGCTGTTCTTCACAAGAAGCAGCACAATGTATTTCTGTGTTTACTAACCATAATATGAATGGTTATTTGGGTAACATGAATGAAGTCCGTGGCAATTTGCCTCACTCACTCTCTGTCATATAGTCATCTGCTTTAAGCACTTATCTTATGGTTAAGATCAGTGTGGAGAGAGTGAGTGGTTGTCTTTATCAGTTCTATTGTGTGAATGAAGCTAACTTAAAGTGGTATCTTAAAGTCTCTGGTTTGGGATTTAGCACTTCTTTGAAAGATTTGTCAGCCCAGCACAGTTATGGTAGCTGCAATAGGTTTTTCTTTTATTGAAGCTATTTTAACTTAGCAAGGAAATGTATGCCTATTGGTCCATTTTATTTGTTTAATTCTCTCACATTTCTGCTATTCACCCCCCCCCAATTAGATGACAGGATAAAATTCTCTGGCAATGTGGGGATGCATCTCTATTTCCATTTTTACAGTCCTTTATTGCCCACACACTCATTTTGAATTTTTAGTCAGCACACTTTTCTATAAATATAATTTATTGAATTCAAATCATAGTGGGATTTTTTTAAAACTATTATTTCTGAATGACATTGTTTTACTCCCCCTGCCACGTACACATAAATTGTAAACAGGGATTTTATTTAGAATTTCCATTATGATTTTTTGGTGATTGTTGCAAAAAGAGAAAATATTTTCTGCTAAAATGAAATGAAAAGATTCTATTGAATCAATTGCTAAGTCTGCTGATAGAAAAGTTGGTTTACTGTGTCGTGCTAGATAATTTTTCTCACCAGAATCTATCTCTCATATTTATAAGTCTACCATCGATCCTCCCTTTGAATATTGTTTCTGTATTTGGTTTAGTGCTCCTGCTATATATATTTAGAGATTTGTGATAAAATCCAAAGAAGAATCTTCATTGCCATTGGGGTACTGACCTGGCATATCAACTTCAGTCACTTTCCCACTGCCATAACATAGATTCACTGGACATTTTCTAGAACTGCTTTCATGGTAATTGTTCTCTTGAGCTTTACTCTATGGTACCTAGACTTTATGAATTTAAGTAATAAATTTGTCACTACTTCTCATCATTTTACAGTTGAAATGGCAAAATGTAGCCATAAGTTCTATGCTAACAATTTCTTCTCTCGCCCTTCTCACTTGTGGAACTCTCTTTCTGCTTCTTGCTTTCCAGTCAACTTTGCATTTAAATTTTTGAAAGATCAATATCAATCATTATTTTCTATCTTCTTGATTCCTGTTCTTTTATTGTTCTCTCTCCTTAATAGTTTTTTTTTTCTCTTATATTCTCTAACACTCAGCCATCCCTTGTGTCTTAGTGGTTTTATTGCCTTGCTTGGAGTGGAATGATTAGAAAAAAATTAGTATAAACTGACAAAATATCAATAAATATCTACAATTACATAGATAAAAAAAGAATGCCTATGCTAGTAATATGATTATTCTTTACACCAAAGTTTTGAATATTTAGTTACTTTGCTCTTCCTTTCTAATCAATATATATCAACTACAGGGGCTCCCCAACTTACCTTGAGGTGACATAACCTGATTTTTGCCGTAGATCAGAACTCAACAACATAGGCACCCCTGAGTCTGCCTTATACTTGGGAGCCATAATGAAGAGTAAAAAGTTCCTAAAAAAAATTTAAAAAATCACAAACAAGTGAATCCCATCTTCCTTATATAGCGCTGCATGATGATTATTACATCATGAAACGCCATATACCAGGACCTTCTGTGTGTGTGTGTGTATATATATATATATATATAGGTTACAAACTAAGACACTTACATTGATTTTTTTTCTTTTAAAATTACTTTATTTTAAAAATAAACTTGCTTTATCATTAAAACAAAATCTTTCAAGGCTTCTCTTAATATGATGTAGCTGTGATTTCTTTTCTGTTTTTGTTTTTTTCAAATAGAAGGAAAAAATTGCCTACATCCTGAATAAAAACTAACATTGGTCTGAAGCAGTATGCAATTGGTTATAACCAATCAGTATTTTGTAAACTAATCTTGTTACTACTTCTTTGCTTCCTCCATTTGTCCTTTGTTCTTACAATCATTCAGGAAATGAGATCTTGTTGCCATGCAATTAACTTGTTGGCATGGCTCTCTGCATTTGGATTAAATTTTTTGTTTTTCTTTCTTTAATTTTTTTTTTTTTTTAATTTAATTTTTGCATGCACAGCAGGGCTTAACTGTTGAATTATATAATTTTTTAGTTTTTTTCCTTAATCATTTGTTAATTCTAATTCCTGTATCATATTTGTATTTTCATTCTCCATTTCTCCAGAGTCTGGCAACTCTTTGTTTAAAGAATTTTAAGCATTTGTAGATCCTTTTTCTTGTTCATTCACATCATACTTGTACTTTTTAACTAATAGACATCAATCTATATTGACCCTTAATAAATATACATCTGCAAATTTAACACATTGTGAATTTTCAAAAAAATCCTCTTTATCATATACATAATTTACAAAACTGAAACTTTGTCTTTGAAACTCTTAAAATGGTTTAATTCAAAAGTGATTATTTTAAATTATTTCCTGCTAAAATTTATGATAAATAGTATTTCAAATGCTTACGCAGCACACATACAAACATAATAATACAATTTTGATAATTTCAACAATATTTAAAAACACTTTTTTATTATTATACCTCCAAAGAAATGTAATATGTAAGGTTTAAAATGAATTTTTAAAAATGAAAAATCTTGAAGCTTTTATTTTAGTTTTAATTTGAAGCTAATAGATTAAATTAAAAAATGGCTGATTTTAGCCATATTTACAATTCTCTCAGCACAATGTAACTATTAAAAAAATATTTCAAAAATATACTTTTCTGAAACTTTATTTGAGGAAGATTATCTGATTACTTTTAGCTTAAAATACCACAGAATAGCATTTTTTAGCACACATGGGTGTTTTTATGAGGTGTTGACAACTCTATTGATAATGTGATGTTTGGGAAATTTAACTGATTTTTTTCTATGTGGGGACATATCTGTAAAAATTACTTCAAGAATAAAACGTGAGTACCTTTTTTATATAATTTATTAACTACCCAGTGATCTTAAAAATTTAGGAAAATATTGTAAGTGATCTAATGTTTTATTGAATTTTAGGTACTTTAAATTTGCAATTGTTACCACTATTTATTTTCTGATAATGTTGTGTATGGATACACACAAAAAATTCAAAATTCTTTTTAAAATACTGAGGGTTACTGAATGATAGTAAGCTTTTCCATTTATAATTAGTAAATATAGTTTTTACATAGAAATTTCACATAACTGGTACAAATTAATACAGAATTTTCAGTTTATAAATTATTCTAATTAAAATTTTTAAAAAATGAAAAAGATTTCTCTTAAAACAATAGTGTCCATAATATATAATATATCTTATTCATAAAAGCAATTAAAACCTTTTTTTTAATCAATTAATGTCTTGATTTTATGGCATTCTTTTTTCTTTTACAATTCAGAGCAGATTTTCAGTGACTGTGGGTCCTGTTTTAGAAAAATAAATTGATGATTTAAATTCTTCAATGACTCCAATGATATAAACATTAAGCTATTCAAAAATGAATTTCTCATAATTTCATAAAATTAAATAAGTTAAATATTTTTACCAAGATTTTCTTTAAAAAAAAAAAAAAAAAGAATTGTTTCTAAAATAAGTTCTGTGAGTTTTATTAAAATCTGACAATTATTTGATTTTTGCAAGAACTTCCAAATCACCTCGAAAACACCCTAAAATTTCCTATATTAATTTATGATCACCTGTTAATGCAAAAAAATATTTTTTAACCCAAACTTTGAAGGTTCTAAAAAAGATCAAAAAATATTTAATAATCAAAAAATCCTTTGACTCTTAATAGTGTAAAGATTCAGACAATAAAACTTTGTTTTTATTAAGTTTAGGGCATTCTTTCATCATGTATTCTCATTTTTAGTGAATTTTTGGAGGTAGTTAAATCTTTTATAAATTTCACACAGTTAAGACTTTGTATGGTAGTTATTCATAATAAAAAGTATGTTTTAGTTTTTAATATTTAGTTGGAATTACAATCTGGTTATAGACGTTTTTGTTAGTTTTTTTCTTTAAAATGACAACAGACACTACATAATAACTCCTGGCTAAGAGTTTTAATTTAAAGAAAAATAAATTCATTTTTGCTCACTGGGGTAAACTAAATGAGCAAAATGAATTAATTTTTATTTAAATTAAAATAATTGTTGCTCTTCACAAAAGTTATGAGTTTTTGTTATTTTTTACAAGTTGAATCCAATAAAGCCAATCTGTTTTTGATCTTGTTGCAAAAACTGATTTTGCATTGTAATAGCTTTTTCCTTATTATTCATTAAAGCACTGGCATATCTCAATATTCTAACATTATTGATTGTGATTTTCACTTTGCATAGATTTAGCATAGCCATCTAAACATATGAAAAGGAATACATCTGAAATGGTTTTGTACAAGTTTTTCTAATTATACTGAAACTACTCTTTGCAATATCTAAATCTTGATCTTATAAATGTACACCTTTATGTTTTTTATTTTATGTTTCTTTTATTCAGCCTTGATGCCTTTCTGACAGAATGACATAGCCCCCCCCCATTTCACCAGTGCCAAATGTCATTGCCAGCTCTCTTTTCAGATAATCCTACTCTAACCTTAAAGATTCTATCCAATTGACAATATCCCCCACCTTCTTCTCTCTTCCCAGCCCTCTTACCACATAAGAGATATAATTTAGCTCTTTTTCTAACCCTACAAAGTTGGCTCAATGTCATATTTGTATAGGGTTTCCATACTAAATTATAACAGAAAAAAATTGTTGTTATTATTTCTTTCTTTCATTCCTTCTTTACTGCAAGAACAGTTTTCACTGTTATTGTTTACATTTTTTCTCATTATTTTTGTCTTAAAATTTCTACTTGTTTTACCCTTTCATTACACTACTAATAAAAAATGTAAATATTAAAATGTTCGCTTTTCAAAGCCAAGATTTAATCTGAAATTCTTAAGTTTGTCTTTTCACTGATAATTTTACTAAATTGCCTGTCAAATTAATCATATTAGTTCTTTTTCTTAGTGACTGTTGATTTTGAGTATCATACAAAATAGGCTATTACTCTCCTAATGTTGACACTATGTTTTCAAGTTTTAAATAAAGTCAAGAATAAGTATTTGACTTTAAAAAAAAAAAAATGAACAGAATCAAACTGGCAGAAATATGTATGTTATATTTACCATAACCGCAATAATTTTACTTTCAATTTAGTTTTAGATAAGTTTTGTTTATATAATTTGATTTTTTTTTAATGACCAAAGCATTTTATGACTAAAGGAACATAATTTTCAGGTGATCAGGGAGGTGCAAAGAAATAAACTTTTCAAATTTATCAAAACTTCAGTAACTAAATTTGTTATATACCATATATTTGGCTGTACACATATAGCAGTTATTGATACCAAGTTCAGATTCCAGCTGGAGTTGTTGCATTCATTTTCCCATAAATATACTTGGGAAAGGTATGAATCCTCTTCACCTCACAACTTCAGGTTAAATAGCAGGGCAAACTGGGCTCTCTCACCTTGATTATCAATAAACCTAGGATAAAGACAACTCTCAGTTTAAAAAATGCAACAGTGATGGAGACAGCTCAATGGTCTGCTTGCTCAGTCACCGGAGAAATAATGTTTTAATGGCTAAAACAAAATCTGTTGTCCCCAATGGAGTTGAATTGCCACCCAACAGTCTGGCCAGTAAAAGTGATATCTTCTAAAGACACAAGAAAGAAAATGAAACTGGCAATAAATTAGGATATTTTTTAAATATACCAAATACTTTTAAGTCAATATTATCAAGAACACATTTTAATCATTGGAAAGAAGAAATACTGTTTCTGATATTGAAGACACACTTTAGGGAAAAAAAAACTTTGCTTAGATTAAATATACATTGTCTCAAGCACTTTAAAATGGTACTCTGAATGTGCTCTATTGATAATTGTGAAAAGGACTATAGTAAAAGACAAAGCACAAATTGGATTATTTATTAGATGTTCTGCAATCAATGCATTAACAAACTTTTGCAAATTTTCATACTACTATGTACAGATCTTAGCTTGTATGTGCTGATCAATTTTCACTTACAACCTCCAATTAGTTCTGCCAATACATTCAACATCACACTGTTATTTAAAATCTTAAATCACCAAACATGATGTGTAGGTGCAGAACGAATGGATTTGAACACAAATTGGGAACTGAAAATAAGCTATGGATTGGCATAAAAATGACAAAGCTGCATACTTTGAAAGATTTGCCTAGTGAATCTTGTGCTAACCTCACCAATTCAAAAAAATTGCAAATAGATGAGTTATCTTTCCAGCTGAAACAACTGGGAGCCATCAATTTGTACAAATCCAGCCCAAATGGTAGATTGCACAGTATCAAAAAGGTATCCATTTTCAACTAAAACTCTAAATTTATTCTAGAATAAACAATTTGGGGCCATGGGGAACTAAAATCTTGATCAAATTTAATTTTTGTTGTTTAGGACAAAAAGAGCCCCACTGAGTACGATAAAAGTAAGTTTACAGTACATCCCCACCCCAAATAAAAAAAAAAGAAGCCCTTAAAGTCTGGCCTGTACACTAGCATATCCAGAAAAAAACAAATGTGCTTTGTTCCTCTTCAAATTGAAACTCCAACACTGTATGCAATTCATTCAAAAATCAGTGAAAAAAATGCAAACCACTCCTCATTGTCACATACACAAAATGTCATACACATATTAAAAATAACATTGAGGATTTTCAATATGAGCAAGTAAATCATGCTTGTAAAATTCAACAAAAAAGTTGGCCATCCTAGGACCTAAAGGGCTACCATCTATTTGTCTCTACATCATATTGTCAAAACTAAATTCTACAGACATGGTTGTAAATTACATGCACTCAATGAAGACAATCTCCAATTGCAGTCGGTGGGGAACAAATGCCTCAGTACAAATTTCAACATCAGTACATATTTCAATAATTTCCCTTGACAGAACACATAACACAGCTAAAAAGAGTTTTAGCCCCCAATAGCTTATTTAATATTTTTTTCACTTCACAAATTGATAGAAACTTTTAATATGTTTACTTATAATAAGTATATTATAAGTTTGACCATAAATTTATTTTTCCTAAATGCAATATTGGTATAATGTGAACCTGTTCTGTCTTTATTTATTTTGACTTTAACTCTCTTATTTTTAAATTTGACAAAAATACTTTTTCTTCTACAATAATATCAAAACAAGCGTATATTTTTATTTTATCTGCTAGTTCATAAAAATTACAAGTGAATTAAAAAAAAAAAATGATTTTGTGCAGTATATTATGTATATCAGTGTTTCCATTTTGAAAAACTGTGTCTTTTTTTTATTTTAGAATTTTGCTGCCTTAGATAAGAACAACATGTGCTCTCCAAACATGCAGGATGTCACCCTGCCTAACACTGGGGAGTATGGCTTCTATGATATGATGCTCACTGGGTAAGTTTCACATTAAGTTACTTTGTTAGTTTATTTCTGTCATGAATAATAGGTATCCTAAACTAAAATTTTCTTTTTAATATATCTAAAAACTTTTAAGACTGACATAGAGAGTTTGACAAAACATAAAACATGGTACCAAACTGATCATTCAAAGTTGGTCAGAACATTTTGAAAATTTATAAAATTTTCCGTTTTGTACCTTACTTGGCCAGAAGCCAATTTTACCTTTGTATAACTGAAGATGCTAGAGTTTCAAACAGGTGAAAATTATTATAAATTTAATGTCATAAGGTAGTCTTGAAGTAGAAGAAAGATAATAGTAATAGAATCAATAATTATTAGATCAGACCAACCTAAACATTGAGGAAAATTGTCTTCTCAAAAATGAAATCATTAAAGAATGAAACAGAAGGGCACATTTGACTTTTTATATAACTTTGATTTTAACTGTTAATACCTTGTAACTTCTTGCTATGATTAGCACAATAAAGATAAACCTAAATTTTTCTTCAGTACTGCATCAATAAAAAAAAATGTAAATACAGCCAGAAGTACAATTTGACAGTAAGGCAAAAGTATACATTCCTGAACTTGCCATAAAAAAGTATCCATTGGTGGATTACCAATTTTTGTATGTGGAGTTTGTTATATTCCATGCTAATAGGAATATATACTTGAAAAACAAGGTGGAGAAAATAAGTAAAGGTTTATTGTAAAACAGTAGAATCAGAATAAAGGTAACAGGCACAAGATCATCGCAAGTCAATCTAATAGTGAGTGCTACTATTGGAAGTTCAGTAGTTCTTGTGTAAGTCTGAGTCATACTCAACAGATTCCAGCTAGACTCTTATAGGTACTTACTACCTGAAGTGTAGTCTCTCATGGGGGTGACAGGTTACATCAGAGTTCAACAAAACAGCTCACTGTAATATGAATTAGATGCAATTTTTAACTTGTCAAAAATAGACATTAATGACTACAAAACTTAGAAATTCTTTTCATTGGTCAATCCTTTAAAACAAATGTTTATAGTAAAGCTTTAAACTAAAAAAAGAAAATGAATGCAAACACATTTATTGGAACTGATGAAAAAAACTTTCTGAACATTTGAAATGGTCCTCCTGCATTTCCTCTTCTAAAGGTGATTTATTGTCTGAATTTGTTGATAAGCCTCTGCTATAGTCCCAATATTCCTGGAACACTCCATATCCTATCATCACTTGAAAGTGGTATTATAGCAAGGTCCCGTCTAAAGACAAATGTTGATGCCACTTGTGCAATATTATCCAACATAGTCCATCAAAATAGTCTTTGGTTGGAACTAAACTTTTGATGACAGCCTTTTCTTCCTTCCTTTTTCCTTTTAGAGCTGGAGATGAAATTCCATTAGAAGTTCTATCACTGTAATGTCTATTCCCTTGATCACATAGTTTTTAACATTTTTGATATATATTACAAGGAATTTTGGGTCTTCTTCAGCCTGTTTTTCCTGCTTAAAAGCAAACTACTTCTCAGGAAATTGAGTTCATCACTCATGTAGGGGTCTCTGGCATGGAAAACATTAATACATGGAAAAACAGAAGAAAAAATGAACCAATACCCATGTAAAAAAAAAAAAGAGGTTATGCTTATCTTCTATTACAGCTTAAAGAAAATAGAATTAAAAGACAATGCATGGTTGCAAAAACTGAAGAAGTATAAAATGTATTTTTTTTTTTTATAAGAGAAAATATATAACAATTTCATTTTAACCTTCAAAATAGGACCCAATCCTTAGAATTAGTAAACAGATTATCATTTAAAAAAGAAAAGAAAAAAATAACATTTTGAAAATTACCTCCTAATTATATTTCAATTTTTTATGGGCCAGTGCTCCAAAGTTAAGTTTAAACAAATATCCAGTTCATTTTTTATTTTATTTTTTATAAAAATGTATCAGTTTCATTTTTTAAAAAAGAAAATGTCAATAAATTTTTAGTTTAATTCCCAAATCAAGAATTAGAGAAAATATTGCCAGCCAAGTTATGTAAATGAAATGAATGACCATTAAAAGGAAAACTGGACACTCTTTTTAAAATTTTATTTTAATTTTTTATGAACAAACATAAGTGCAAAATTTAAAGAACTAAAAATATATCCAGTTTATAAATTTTTTATTTTGTAATAGAAATTTTGCTTTATGTTTCCTTAAAAATATGCATAAAAACAACAGTCAAGGTGAAAATAATTCAAACGTGACAGTTTGGACGAAATACAGTTTTATAATGCATCATATAAAAAGATTTAAAATGTGTAATATCCATCGATGAAACAAGACTGATTTTAAATGGGATTGAGGTGGCAATGTTCATTCACTTTGTCAGCTATACAAATTTTAAAGCATCAAACCCAATGGTTTTGCAGAAAAGCTGAGACATTGGTGCAATTTTCATTTATTTAAGAGTTGAATTTCTTTGATATTTCATCTACTAAAGTTTACAATTTAGAAATTTTTTGTGAAAGACTACATTAAACCTTATCTTAAGCCCACCAAATTTACGAGAATCTTTCTCTCTTTCTTTAAGGTCGGATGATTTTGAGATGTTTATGGAAACACAACTTGAAATGCAACAAGTTTGAAAAATACTATGAACTTATCCATTTTGAAAATATCAAAAAAGAAGCACCTGTCATTAAAGTATTAACATAATTTAAAGAAACCTGGAGTAAATTTAACCAATAAAATAATTGTATCTCTATAAAGAGAAAAAATTAATTTTTAGTTACATTCTAATTTTATCAAAATAACCTTAAAAAAATTAAACAGCAGTTGAAATTGAAGGAAAATTACCTATTTTGACAAATTTTCACATTGTGAAGTAGGGTAGTTTGTCATGCCAATTAATAATGTGAATTAAACTTATCTTATGTTAATTCTTGTTGCTTTCACTGATCATTTTTGATGGGTAGATATTTTTTCAATTTGCCTCATTCAGTTGAGGGAACATGAAATGACATGAAAATATTCATCATCTTGAAAATTAATATTTCTAAAAGGCAGATTTTGTGTCATGGCTTTTGCTTTGCAAATATTACTAAAAACTTTCAACCATTTACAAGGAAATTCTGGTCAAAACCAGTAGCATGTTCATCAGTTAAAAAAAAAGATGGAAAACTATTATAACAATGGCATCCTCATTTGAGGGTTGTGCCATTAATTTTTCTCCTCAATACATCTTTGATCAAGAAGGTTACAGTTTCATCACTGACATATCTTTCAGTGCAAAACAAGATTATATCATTACTTGAAATTCATTGAAAATTTTTTATCATCATAAATGTATATTTTGAACTATCATCCAGAGTTTCTTCAGGCAAATCTGTTCTTCATCTCTCACCTGAACAACAAATATGTCTCAGTTTATCAAATTCATAAGAAAATCTATAATTAAATACTTTGACATGTAGATAAATTAGAAACTTATACAAAGCTTTAATTTCAGTAATTATACTAGGATACTTAGATTGTTTTTTTTTTTTTGTTTTTTTTTTAATTACAGAAGTCTGCACTTTGAAACAGGACACTGTCCATTGATCAAGCACTTATTCACTCTCATGCATTGTTTTTTGTTTTTCATCCTTTTTGCCCACCTTCATATGCTCCACTAAGTTTCCAAATTGTACAGGCATTTCTATTATCCTCCTCTTTGTGACTCATTATTATCGTTTGTAGCACTGTAATAACAGGCTGTACCCTTGTTCCTCTCTTTATGTGCACTTTTATTATTGCCTCTTAAAAAAACAACTTCTACTTAAGGGTCATCTACCAATCGTCAAAAGTAAATGTTAATTTAGAATTATAGGTTGCTACCTGCTTGGAATTTCCTTCCTTATAAAAATATCCCCCCCCTTCTCTCCATAGTTTAAGATTTACTGAAGGAATAATTATACAACAGCAAAAAAAAAAAAAGCCATATTTCATAAATTATTTTCTAGTTTGATAAAACTATCCAAGCAGTTTTCTGATTCGAAAAATTTTTTTTTCTTTTTTTAATCATACATAATTAATCTTGCACAAAGAGAAACTTGAAAATGCACAAAAAGGCAAATAAATTCCATTAAAACCTTTTATTATACATACATTTTATTGTCACAATAAATTGGTATTAACCAACCATTGTTGGTATAATTTATATGCAATATATCATGTGAGTTTCAGTTCATAAAACATAGATTTTGTTTTCTACTTTAACATTATTTGTAGCAGTTCTTATTGCTCCCAAAATCTTCTTTGCTTAATTATTGTTTTTTATTCTGAAATATATATATATATATATATATATATAATTAGGTACCTCCCTCAAAAAATCTTTACCTAAGTTTAAAATGCATTTTAAAAATGAAATAAATCTTTCTCTAATTCCATTTATAATAGATAATATTTAATATTTCCAATAAGCAAAATACTTTGCTGTATTATTTAAAACCTGATTTAGATTTATTGGAATCTTCTTTTTTCTTATCAGTAAAATCTATAAATTAATCCATATTCACAAAATGACACAAAATAATTCTCTTTTGTTAAAAATTAAAAAAAAATAAAATGTACTTTTCTTGACTATCTGTCTATATTTCTGAGATGAGGTATTATTATTTACGTTATTCGGACTATTGTCCTCATCTTTGTCACCATATTTATTACAACGTTTTGGCCGTTGTACGCTCGGGCCTTCTTCAGGTGGTTGGAATGTCAAACTGAACCCTTAATTTCACTCACTGGGGTAGACTGTTCTAGTTCCACGTGCCATGTTTAATGGATGTCAGTTATCAGTTATCTCCTGTTAATTTCCCTCTGAAAGTTCTCCACTGCCTTAACCGGGTATTGAACTCACACACTTTACATTTCTTTCCGCAGCTGTACGGATAGCATACACACAGTCTTTGGTCATGTTCTCCTCTATGGGGGGGGGTCTTACTCGGGAGAGATATCTGCAAAGTGTCATCAAGCTTTTGAAGGTTGTCCTGATGTTATATGGACCACAGATCCTTTGTATTTTCTATGATAAGCCCTTCACATAAGGCAGGCAGACTGTTTTCTGAGTGTTGTTGTCCTCCTCTTGTACCCACCTATCCCAGTTTTGGGGGGCTGGTGCCATGTACTGGCCAATTCTTTATCTAATGTCTCTGGGTCACCACTTGACTTTTGCTTGGTGTTGTAAGCAGCGGATGATCCCTTTTTTTACGCTGTATGGATGGTGGGAGTTGAAATTGAGATACTGTCCGGTGAATGTCGGTTTACAGTATATGGATGTCTTGAACCCATGCTCTGTTCGAGATATAAGCACATCCAGGAATGGGAGTGTGTTGTTACTGTCTTTCTCCATTGTGAACTGTATCAAAGGTCTTATTGAGTTCACATAGTCCAGTAGAACCTGAACATCATCCTGGTGTGGCCAAAGTATGAAGTGTGTCATCTATGTACCTTAACCATAGAATTGGCCTTACAGATATAGATTCTAATGCCATTTCCTCAAAGTATTCCATGTATATATTCACCATTGCTGGTGATAATGGTGAGCCCATTGCTAAGCCCTCATCCTGTCGATATATGTGTGATCCCATTCTGAAGTGTGTTGTTTGTATACAGAAAGTCAACATCTCCATCAGATTATCTATTGGAATACTGGTCCATTCTTCTAGGGATGAGTCAGAGGTCAATCTGTCTCTGACTACTGAGAGTGCCTCTACCATGGGTACCTTGGTGAACAAACTCACCACATCCAAGCTCACCATCTGGTTGGATAGGATGGGAGCATCTTTGATTATTTCCACAAAGTGGGCGGAGTATCGGATATATGAAGTAGACTTTCTGATCAAGGAAGCAACTCAGAGGGTGGCACACAGAGCCTTAGCAACTAACAATCGGCCTGAGTGGAATACCGTCTTTGTGAATCTTAGGGAGACTGTATATGTGAAGTAGCTTTGTGTAATGCTGCGATAACTGCCTATACATCTTATTTGTGAAGTGATCCTTGTTCTTGATTAGTATCTGTGACAGTTTGCATTCCATTTTCATTGTAGGATCCTTTTTTATTTTGCTGTAGCTACCATTGCTATTGAGGTCTTCCAGCTTTCTCGTATAATCTGATCTGTCCATCACTACAGTTCCATTGCCTTTGTCAGCCGGTAATATGATGATGCTTTCGTTCCTTGATCCAATCGCCAGCCTCTCCAGTTTTGTTATGTTAGACCTGGGCAGCTTGGCCTTCTCCAAGTTCTGTCTCGCCTTCTATCCCAGTTTATCCACCTGAGCCTGAGGGATGTTCAAGGCCACCTCCTTGACTCTGGCAATGATGTCCAAGTATGGCACTCACCTGATGGTTGTGGCGAAGTTGAAATCCTTATTCAATACTGACTTCTCAGAGGCACTCAGCTGATATTGGCTGATGTTTACTACTGCTTTCACTGGTGCATGATGGAACTTGTGCATCACCTTCTGATCTTTCAATCTATTTAATTTTTGTACTTGGTGAGCCTTGACTACATCGAATTCATGTCTGAAGGATTTATCCAGGTCATTTTGGATCCTTCTCTGGTCTTCTTCATTAGTAATTCTGTTGAAGAAATCCTCGAGCCTCTGGAAGATATAAGCTTGTAGTCTCTGTTTTATCCAACGATTGTACTGGGTTCTCTCTTGGACAAGAGCGTGTCCCGCAATTTTCTGCGACCAAACAGGCTCTCTTTGAATTAACAGGAAGTCTTGGTGCCGAGCCTGGGGGGATGAGTTGTAGATCTCTGCATCGGTGTAAGAATGTCAGATGGTTTGATATTCGTGCCAGTTTCTGATAGGATTTTTCAATTTGTCTCCATATTTTTGGTATATCGGGTCTGTACCAATCCTTCAGTATCTGTCTATATTTCTGGGATGAGGTATTATGTACATTATTTACATTATTTGAACTATTGTCCTCATCTTTGTCACCCTATTTATTACAATTATTATATTATTATATTTTTATATTATTATATTATTATATTTTCTTGACTGATTTGTGGAAAATTAGTTGATTTAAAGTTTAATTAATTTGAAACAAATATTATTCATTTGATAGAAGATAACTTTTGAAAATTTTAAAAAATGGAAACAATTCCTGTAAAAATTTATTATTCATTGAAAAGAATTATTTCTTAAGACAGTAGTGCCCATAATATATGTGTATATGTATGTTAGAGATTTTCTAAAAAGAATGTTTAAAAAATAATTTAATTAATTTTTGTAAGTTTCATTAAAATCTGACAATTAAGTTTTTTTGCAAGAATTAAAAAAATGTTTTTCATTACAAAAAGGATTCAATTTTGTCCAAATTTTAAGGTCCTGTGTTGATAAAAAATGATTTTTAATAGGTATCACAAACTACCCTGGTTTACAATGAAAACATATGTCAAAATAGTGAAATTTCCTTACAATTCAACTACTGATATCTCATTTATGTTTTAGCTTATTTTGATAAAATATGTAAACAAAATTTCGTCTATTCCTGTTTCTAAAGATAAAATTTTTTCTCATGTGTAATGATTAGTTTTTATTTCATGTCTCATTAAATTGTCATTATTTCAATGATTAGCAGCAATTTTCCATATTTTCAAAGTTAAAGAGTTCATAGTTGTGTCTTTCAAATTAGTTGTGCTCAAAGTTGTGTCTGTCTGTACATATCAAAATAATATCATTTTAAAGAAAAAAAAGACACTCATCAATTTGGTGGGCAAACCATAAGGTTTGAAGTTGTCTTTCACAAAGAATTTCAAAGTTGAAAATTTTGTGGATAAAATAACAAAGAAATTCAACACTTAAAAAATGAAATTCATGCCTCCTTGTAGAGTAAAATATTTCACCTTTAATAATTAGTTAGTTTCATAAATCTGCACCCACACACTACTCAAGGTGCACACAAATCAAAAAGAGGGTATACTGCATTTATTTCATCTGAAACAGTTGGGTCCAACACATCAATATTTGTATTGCTGACTGAGAACTTCACCTTCTGAATCCCATTTTAAATCAGACTTGTTTAATTGATGGCTATTACAGTTTAAATCTTCTTTAATGATGCATTTTAAAACTATAAATAATGTAATTATTTATTTTTAAAATGAAATCGAGCCGACAGTTTGAACAAAATAAAACAATATTTGATTTTTTCCAAACTATCAACTCAAATTCTATTTTTTGATTAAATGAAATAAAAAAAAAAATAAACTGGATATACTATTCTTTAAATTTTGCTCATTTACATTTATCCATAAAAAAATTAAAATAAAATTTTTAATGCTCATTTATACAGTATTGCAAAAAAAACTTACTTAAGAAAACATTAAAAGGCATATTGAATAATTTAAATGACCTCTTTGAAGTTAAATTATGTTTTTATTTTAAAGATCTTTATTTTATATATTTAAATAAAATTTTAACTTTTTAAGACATTCTTAAAACATTACTATGGTGACTCACCAAATCTCCATTTTTGGTGAAAAATGAAAATGACAAATTTAAAAATCTCCTAAAAATACAGTATTTACCTTTTGTTTCAAGGTAAATTAGTAATATTAAGAAATAACTGATTGGATTTTGTAAAAATAATACTTATTTTTTTAATTAAATCATAGTGAAAATAATGTTTATTTATACACAGTAACTTTTGAGCTATCATAAACACAGTAGCCTTCTAATTTTAACAATGAAAATGGTATTTACATTTTTCAATTCTAAAAACATATCTTCATTTAATAGAAAAATCTCTTATTGGAGGAATTTCAGAATTCTGGTGAAAAATTGCAAGTAGATTTTTTAAAAATAGATATTTAATGTAGTATTTTTTTTTTTTTTTTTTTGTCAAATGTGAAAGAAGATATTTTAAATTATGCAAGTACCAACTCTCAACTAAAATGTGTTTTGAGTTTTATTAAGATATTTTTGGTAAGGTTCATGATGAACTTTCAATTTTCATGGTTGAATTTGAATATGGTTTTTTACTCAAGTAACATCTTTGGGGAATTTTCTTTTATGTAAGTGTAACACCCTAAAAATTTCAAAATTTAAATGTGTTTATGATATTTGCAAGTTGGGATAGAACTGACAAAAAAAATATTACATGCATCACTTCAGCATTGATCAACCTCAACCTGCTCAAGCACAACTAAACCACAGCTTAGTCTAAAGCAAAATCAGCAACTGAGTGACAATCAGTTCTTGGCATTTCAAGAAATCATGCAAAATATCTGCAACAAAGACACAAGCAACAAGAAGTACTTCTGAAACTTTTGTTGAGACTAAGCTGCTGCTTAGAAACAGGGAATCATTAACCCAGTCATTAAACATGGTGGTCCAGTGAAATCTATTAAAAATGTACAACAGGCAGTGGTGTGGAGGCACTGAAAGATCAACTTAAATGGTTCTCTTTGGTATCAAGATCAGCACCAGTGGAAGTAAACCTCAGCTGGAAGTTGCTCTTTGGAACTACATGACGACAGGGAAAATCAGCTGACTCATCTCCATCTCTTAGACAAAGGAAAGAAGAAAAGGCACTCAATGATTCTTAATATTTAAACAACTCTACCAGTTGTTATGAAGAACCACCACCTCAAGTGACCTTCAGCTATGAGTACCAAAGCTAATGGGTTGTAATATATTATGAATCCAGATTTTACATTGGCCAAGTCATTGATATTATATCTCTATTCAGTGCTCTGATAAGGTTTTTAGCTCCAACAAAGAGCAGAAATGATTATTTCTGATGGCCTTTGTCAGGGAATCAACATTTGCCTTAAGATGGGACTTTGAAACAATGCCAGCTTCAAGTGATAGCTGGATATGAAGTGTTCCAGAAATATTAAACATATCAGAGGCTTATGAGGAAATTCAGTTGGCAATTCCCCATTAGAAGTTCAGGAGAACCATTCACAATGTCCAGAAGTTCTTTTCTATCAGTTTAAAACGTTATTATAAAAGTATTTTGTTTGTTTTCCGGTTATAAAACAAATTTCTAAGTTTTGTAGTCCTTGCTGTCCTGTTTTTGAAGAGTTGAAAATTATATAATTTCATGAAATATATTGCAAAAAGTATTGATATTACAGGGAACTTTTTTTTTTTCTTGAATCCATCATCCCAAAATTAGTAAAGTTTCAGGTATGTATCACTAATGGCAAATTCAGTATGGGATACTTTTGACCTGTTTTTGTTCAACTATCAAATTGTGCTTCTGGCTGTTTTCATATGGTGCATATAGTTTTTTTTTTTTTTTTTTTTTTTTTTTTGAAGTACTACTGAGGAAAAAAATTGCTTCATCTCTGCTATGAAGTATAGGAAGAAGTTGCAAGGCATTAACAGTTGTAATCAAATTTATATGATTGGTCATATTTGCTCCTCTGTGTCATCTTTTTATGATTTTATTTTTGAGAACAAAATTTTCCCAATGTTTATGCTGATCTGATCTAAGAATTATTGATTCCATTAGTATCATCTTTCACTTCAAGACTACATATATGGCATTACATTTATAATAATTTTTAATTTGTGTCTTCAGTTACCATGAGACAAAAAGTTTTTATGAACTTTGAATGGTCATAACATGTTTGCTAATTGACCTACTGAGATAAATTTGGTATCATTTTTTTATGGCATGTCAAGATCACTATGACTGTATTAAAGGTTTTAGATATATAAAATTTTAGTTTGAGATACCTATTTTTAACCAAATTTTTCAAGGTTCTAAAAAGGATAAAAAAATAATTTTTTCATAAAAGAAATCCTTTGATCTTTCCTTTTAATAATACCACTAATAGCATTTTTTTTATCTCATCTCTCAAACAGTTTTTGATTGTTAGGACAAAGGTGCTAAATAATGAAAAGTATAAATGGAAGATATTTCTGGCAAATAACACATTACTTTTTCAAAATAGACCCACATTTAAAGGTTTTGTCTTTCTCTTTGAAAAATTATTTCATGGGAGGTTCTGGTTAAAAAAGCAAAAAAAATATGGCTGCTTTACCCTATGGTAAATACAGCATTTAATTTCTTACTTAATATCAATGTTTTAACAAGAAACTGATAAAGGCCACAATTGTACTTGGCGTTATGAAAACTTACATCAGGTTTATGTTAATGTGTAAATATGCAAAATGAAAGATACAACATTCTGGTGAAATATCAGTTGTATTTAACAATTGCTTTCTCAAATAATGTTAAATTATGAAATAACTTTGCTATAATTGGGTAATAGAATATCAAGGTGATATCAAATGAATTTTCTTTCACTAGTTAATATGTTACACACACACACACACACACACTGAAATGGAGATATTTGAAAAATGTCTTATGATTTCCAGCTGTGGTATTAAATTAAATTTCCACAGGGGACTCATTCCTTCCCAAATTTTGTAACTCAACACTTTTAATAGTTAACCCAGAAATTGTTGTATGATAGAACTTTAAGTAAAATTATTTAAAATATCTTAGTACCAATGGGAGTTTTGTGTTTAATATAGTTTCTTTGTTTACTTCTTGTATAGACCTTTGGGAACTTTTTCATGTTTTTTTTTTATGGGTATTCTTTTAAAGATCTAAAACCATAACACTTATTTTTGGCTGGCTTGATTTAATGTTACATAAGTCATCATCTGCCAACTTTTTTTTCCTAACGATAAATCTAACTTTTTCTTATTGGTTACCAAAAATGTACAACAGATCTTTATGGCATACTCACTTTCATGTTATGCCTTATAGAAGATATTTTGAAATACATTGTTGATATTTATTTTAATTCCAATTTTTCTCTTGCCCAATTCATTCTTGAGTTCTCTTCAGATTAAATTTGATCTGGTGCTGGATCTGTTGCCAGTTCTGTAATCTATCTGTAACATTTAAAATGATCATAATAAACTACATAAAAGAAAGTTTAATCTTTAAAAAATAAAAAAGGATTAGTTCATTTTAAGTAATATGAATGTTGGTGAAACAGACTTTTACAGATGATTACTGTTCTTTCATTTCTTCCATAAAATCTTCAATAAAAACCTTTTTTTATTCTTTTGCTACTTTAGTTTTTTTTCTCACTAAACAGTTTGGCTGTGTTAGTTTATTTTTTTATTTTATTTTTTTTTGTAATAATGAAAGTTTGTCCATTGTTTAAACTTTTCTCTTTATCCTACTTTCAACTGCAATTGTTATATTTTCTCATTTTAACCACTATACAGACGATCACAAACCATTACACAAAGTTTATTATATTACATTTGGTGCAGTAAATACTTACTGGCATATGATGAAAACCTATTCTTACTACAAAGAGTTCTACTATCTTATGAATGAAATGAAAATATAATGGCCCTTTTGTTACTTGCGTGGGAACCATATATGCTCGTGGGGTTTTCTCTGGACAACTGGTATAATGTATGCTTATAAATATGAAATTAAAAGAAAAATATTTCTTGAACTTCCAAATACTGCAATGGTATGTCAATCAGAGTGAAACCAGGAATTGATAATTTCTATTCAGTTTCTTAAGGAAATTTATTTGCAACAATATTCATCATGTTTCAGTTTGAACTCAATGTTTTCTGCTAACTTTTTGCATTGTGATTGTTTTGCTTTAGTTTCTTTGTAGACAGAAGCACATGCAATGTTCAGTAAGTTAAATTCATAAGATTTACAGCTAATACAAAGGACTGTTTTACTTACATCAGTGTCATTGTCAACAGCTAAGCAATTGCTCTCATTACTTATGGCGACAAACAGGTCAAATTTACTGTTAAAAAATCTCCACTTTTTCTACATTCTTTGCTATTATATAATGTAACATTTCCGGCTGTTCAGTAAAGTAAAATTAAATAAATTTGGTTTACTGTTCCAGATTCTTTACGTGAATGTTTAGAGAGTGTTCTTTTCTCTTAAAGGTTTCCATATTTTTTTATTTAAAATGTTTTATTTTCTTTAAAAAAAAAAAAACATAGCTTTTTATTTGTTCAGAAGAGAAAAATCTTCTTGCTTTATTACTTTTTCGAATAGGTAAATTGATTCTTTGCATTGATAATTCTTGTTGGGACAAAATACCTCTCCTACTTTATATTTGATATAAATGAATGGCTAAAACACAATGCACTGATATATTTATTTTAAACTATACAAAACTCCAGAAATGAATATCATTGTAGTTTGGATTCAAATGAGTTTACATGAAGCACCAGTATGATAAAGGATTGTGTGATAATTATAAGAATAGCAACATAAACAACTAAGAAATCTGTAAGGTTAACAAATTTTAATTACATCTTTGATAACCAAAGAACAGAAACTAAACCAAACACCTCCCTCTTAAAAGATTATGCATTTTATTTAACATTGCTTTTTATCAGATGAATATGAAAATGCTAAAACAACAATGGTCATTAGCACTTTAAATGTTCTTTTCATTTTGTACACCTTTCTACATGCCACTCTCTTGGTGCAATTACAATTTAACCCTCCTTTTTGGCTCTCAATAACTAATGGTTTTGGCAAAAAAAGAAACCATGATCATTTGTTTTCAACAATTTTCCACTTTGCTAGTCCTAAGCTATTGAAGAGTATTCTCTATTGTTTATTTTGAGGCCAGAAATATTTTTAATAGAAAAGTGTTTACTTTTTGTCT
Organism: Acanthosepion pharaonis; assembly: GCA_903632075.3. Classification (NCBI taxonomy): domain Eukaryota; kingdom Metazoa; phylum Mollusca; class Cephalopoda; order Sepiida; family Sepiidae; genus Acanthosepion; species Acanthosepion pharaonis. The sequence continues at coordinate 1,958,636 of CAHIKZ030000401.1, read as the reverse complement.
TGTTTTTTTTCCCTTACAGAATACCAAACACTCGCAACAAAGTGGTGCCATGCCACCCAGTAGAAGAAATTCAGAAAAATGTAAGTATTGTTTTCATTTATGCTTTCTCTTTTTGTTATAGATTTTTGAAAATGGTATTGGCTTGATAATTTTTCCAAAATGTCTTATAAAAAAAAAACATGTTTTTTTTAATCATTTCTACCCAAGCAAGGCAATAAAGCCACCAAGGCGCAAGGGATTACTGAGTGTGAGAGAATATGAAAAAAAAAAACTCTAAATAAACTCTGCAATAAATGCCTCACTGCTTCTTGCTTTCTTGTTTGTTGGAAATCATCTTCTGTAGTTCCAGTCTTTAAGAACTTGGGCAAACCATTTGATCTTTCTATCAACCAATTTATCCTTCTACCTCTTTTTGGAAAAGTAATTAACTCTGAATTGTTTAAGCATCTCACATTGCAGGGTCTTTTTTCAGATATGGCTTTTGCTTCTCTAGGCCAACAATTATTGCTGAAAGAGTCCTACAAGCTTTAGATAAGGATGTTGAAGCTCAGGCTGTTGTATTGGATATCTCAAAGGTATTTGACAAGGTTTGGTATAATGTTTTTTGGGGTTTTTTTTTCACAAGTTGAAAAGTTATGGTATTTCTGAATTAATTTTTGAACTGAATCAATATTTTTTTTTTATTAAATCACGAAATGAAAGTGGTTTTGAACAGCCACTCTTCTAAATCTTTTTGCATTTGCAGGGTGCTATACTTGAACCTACTTTGTTTCTAATTTTTATATATGACTTTCATGATGTAATCAATTATCAACTCTGTATCTATGCTGATGACACAACTATTTACTAGTAAGTCTGATCAGTTTGATAAAGTCAAATTGGCAGCTGATCTTAAAAATGACCTATAATTTGTTGTTAAATGTGGCAAGGAGTGTCTTGTTAATTTTTACACCTCAAAAATGAAACCACTCTCTTTTAATCATATGAGAGAATGCTTTTTACCTTCCATCAGAATGATCAGGAGAGTGATTCATTGTGCCTGCTCAGCCTAATGTTTTCCACTGACATAAAGTGGAAGTTTATATTAAATCAATTGCTAGGTCTGCAGCTAGGAAAGTTGGTTAACTGTGTCTGGCTAGACAATTTTTCTTTCCAAAATATTCATAAGTTTACTATTTGTCCTTGTTTTGAATATTGCTGCCACATCTGGTCTGGTGCTCCTGCTATATATTTAGTGGTTCTTAATAAAATCCAAAGAAGAATCTGAAATGTTATTGGTTCTGACCTGGCATCTCAGCTTCAGTCCTCTTCCTACTGCCATAATGTAGCTTCCCTGTGTTTTTCTATAAATACTTTCATGGTAATTGTTCTGATGAACTTCCCTCTACAGTACCCAGACTTTATGAATTTAAACACTGTGCTAGATTGGCAGCTTGGTCTCATTATTTTACAGTTGAAATGACTAGATCTAACTGTAAGTTCTATGCTAACATTTTCTTCCCTCTCACTTCTCACTTATGGAACTCTCTTCTAGCTTCTTGTTTTCCAGTCAACATTGATCTTCAAAAATTTAAATGCAATGTCAGTCGTTATCTACTGTCTCCTTAAATCTTATTCTTTTATTCTCCTTTCTCCTTAACACTCAGTAACCTCTTGGGGCCTAATGGCTTTATTGCTTTGCTTAGGGTGAAATGATTAAAAAAAAATAACTATTAAGGAGAGAGAAAATAAAAGAACATGGATTAAGAATATAGAAGATAACAATTGATATTGAATTTAAATTTTTGAACAAACTTGACTGGAAAGCCATTTTAGCTGTAAAATGATGAGACCTTGCCACCAATCTAATATTATGCTTAAATTCATGACGTCTAGGTGCCAAAGAAAAAAGTTCATTAGAACAATTATGATGAAAGTATTTATAGAAAAGGCACTAGGAAGCTATGTTATGCAGTGGGAAAGTTGCTAGCATTGCAGATTCTTCTTTGTATTTTATCAAGAATCTCTAAATATATAGCAGAAAAACCAGACAAGATGTGACACAGTATTCAAAGAATGAATGAATGGTAAGATTGATATGTAAGATTGATTCTGGCTAGACAATGAACCAACCTTCCTAGTAATTAATTCAATATAATTTTTCAACTTTTAACAGAAAATGTTTCCTCCTGCTGGACGTTAGCATCAGCCATGCTGATGGAAGGTGAAAAGGGCTCTCTCAGGCAATTAAAAGGGAGTAATTTTTTTGTTTTTTGTTTGAAATTAAGAATCCACTTCTTGCCCTTTTTAACATCAAATTGTAGGTCATCTTTGAGATCCACTACCTTTTACTGTATTGAACAGATCAAACTAATAGTTGTATCATCAGCATAGATAGTGAATTGAGAACTGTTGCCATAAGGAAAGTTGTTGATGAAAATTAGAGAGAACATAGGTCCAAAGATAGAGCCCTGGGGATACCTGCATTAATGCCAAAAGATCTACAAGACTGGTCATTCAAGATCACTTTCATTTCACGATTTGATAAGAAAGATTGAATCAATTCAAAAGCTCCTCCTGAAATGCCATAACCTTTCAACTTGTGAAGCAGTTCAGCATACTAAACCCTATACAATGCTTTCAAGATATCCAAAGGAACAGATCAAGATTCACCATTTTATCTAAAGCTTGATAAACTCTTTCAGCAATAATCATTAATACACCAGCAATGAACCTAGGAAAGCAAAAGTTATATTGCTTATTTGCAAGGCAAGATGCTTAATCCATGCAGCGTTGATTAGAGCCTCTAGTATTTTGACAAAAATAGGTAGATGGCTAATAGGTCGATAGAAGGATCAGATGGTTTGTCTGAGTTCTTAAAGACTGGAATTTACTCAATTCTTCTTTCTTTCAAATGTCTGTCTTGTTTTCAATGTTCTTCAACATTAAATGCATTATCAAAAAATTGGATCTAGTATTATTTTGAGCTTAAAATAAACAATAGACTGAATGATATATAAATGCCTATCTCTCTAATTCACTTTTGGAATCTATATATTTGATGTCTTTTGCTGAATCCTTAAATACAAAGCATCTTTGAGCTTTTCAGACTTCCTGGAAGAGTTTTTTTTTTTTTTTTTTTTTGTTTGTCTGTGTAATATATATACATTGACTGAATTTGTTTCAACAATTTCAGAAATTGCTCCAAAAAATTAATCTTTCAAACAGGCCAATTAAATTAGCAACATAAATACAATTGCTGCAAAGATGGAGTATCTATTTTACTAATTTCTTTTTAACTAATTCACCCCAAGCAAGGCAATAATGCCACTAAGACACAAGTAGTGAAAGAGATTGAAAAGACTTTAGAAGGAACCAGAAACCAAATCTTAAACAAAGAACAATAAATAAACCTCTACTCCTGTTCAAAAGACCTTTACAAAAGAATCTGTGAAATTTCCAAAAAAATAGCTCTCGCTATCCACACTGGGTAAAGAATCAACCAGCTGTTGTTTGCATAGAATAAAAGTCCAAATGTTTGGTAATACAATATACTTCTCTTTGAGATTTGTCTGACATCAATCACTGAATATGCAGGCCATATAGATATCATTTAAATATGGTGCAACAATATGTGGAAGATGAAAATAGGCACATATGGTTTGTGTTAGCACTTAATTTTTTTTTTTTAAAAGAAGTCATTTTATCATCGATGTTAACATGATTAATTCATAAATATAAGCACTGGCAACATTAGAATTATGAATTTTGGCATGTAATTCACCTCATTATAATGTCATCATTACTTTTTGTTTTTTTTCACTCCCGCAGTATCATTCAGCAAATGAATGTAGCAACTTTCGAATGTGGTTAATCTATTGGGCATGCATTTTGTATTACACATGAGTTTTGTAAAGAGTTTCATTGAAGATTTTGTATTATTACCACAAATGAATTTTAATCGTTTTTGAATTGTACGATTTAAATAGATTGTTAAATAGAAATTAGAATTCGTTATACATTCAACATTTGAAGAGTTAGAAAAATATAATAGCTAATTAAGTAAAACCCATATGAATAAATGCGAAATTGGATCTCAATTAATTTATAGTAATTTGGTGTTTACTTGATCCCACACAAGGTCGGTTTAAAGTGAGGCACCTGAGCGCATACACTCGGGCTGGGAACGAAAATTCCGTAAGTCCCCGCAGCCTTTGGCCTCGGTGCAAGCACTGATCCAACTGTCTGGTGCAATGAGACAGCATGGCCTTGGGAACTGTTCCCCAGGGTTTGGCACCTCTCAGTATAATTTTCCTCAGTTGCAACAGAGCTGCTCCTGAGTGCACTCTGCCCAAAGACAGAGATGCAACTGAGAGATGATAAATAAACATGTTACAAACTACTTTATAGTAATTTACACGCATATTTACTTTGCCTCCCCATTAAGACGAGATACATCACAAGGTGGGGACCTGAGCTTGTACACCCGAGCTAGGAACAAAAATTGCCTGAGACCCCACAACTGTTGGTTGTGCTGGCCTTGGTGCAAGCACAGATCTCTCTCTCTCTAGTGCAGTGAGTGAGCACAGTTTAGGCAGCTGTTTGCCAGGGCCGGGCACCTCTCAGTATAATTTTACCTAGTTGAGACTCTGTCCTTTGATGGAGCCACTCCTGAACACACTCTGCCCAGAGATGTAAGTGAAAGATGATAAATAGGGTGCTACAAACTACTTGAGAGTATAATTTACTTAACCTCCCACTGAATCAGGTTGTGACACAAAGTTAGTTTTTAACATGTGAACCTGAGTGTCTTCACTCAGGCTGCAGGTCTTAGTAGGTCATAGCTTGTCCAAGCTAGTCATAGCCATGATACTACCAGCACAGGGACGGATCCTTGAGAGCAATTTATACACTGTATTTACTCTGTTACCCCACTAGGACGAGATGTGACACAATGTCTATTTTTAGGTTAGGACCCGAGCGCGTACAGCCGAGGCAGGAACAAAAATTCCCCTCAGCCCCCACAACCATCGTTTGCACTGGCAACTGTCCTTTGAGAGAGAAGCCCCTGAATGCACTCTGCCCAGAGACAGAGATGCAACTGAGAGATGATAAGTCTGCGTTAAAACCCCTCACACACTAAAATCCCTCCAAAGAGTAATTTACGCAGTGTTTACTCATTCCCCCACAAGAATGAGATGTGACCACGACTGGGCAGGGACAAAATTCCCAGCCCCAGCCCCCATCCATGTTGCACTGGCTCTCGTCGAGCACCAATCCCTCCCTCATGTGCAATGAGAGGGCATGGCCTCGGGCAGCTGTTCCCAAGGGCTGGGCACCTCTTCAGTATAATTTTCCTCAGTTGCACTTCTGTCCTTTAACAGAGAAGCCCCTGAGTGCACTCTGTCCAAGGACAGAGACGCAAATGAGAGATGATGAATAATGCGAAATCCTCCAAGGAGTGATTTACACACTAAAAGAGTAATTTACACAGGTATTTACTCGTTCCCCACTAGAACAAGATGTGACACAAGGTCGGTTTAATGTGGGCACCGAAAGCTGCGTACACCCGGTAGGGACAAAATTGCCCTCAGCCCCCAAAGAACTGGGGTTAGGTTGGCCTCAAAGTAGCACCGATCCTTCCCTCTTGTGCAATGGGAGGGCGCGGCCTCGGGCAGCTGTTCCCCAGGGCTGGGCACCTCTTCAGTATAATTTTCCTCAGTTGCCCCTCTGTCCTTTGACAGAGAAGCCCCTGAGCGCACTCTGTCCAAGGACAGAGACGCAACTGAGAGATGATAAATAATGCGAAATTACCCCAAAAGAGTAATTTACACACGAAAAGCTCAATATCTGTATTATATATTATCTACTTCTAGGCAGTATCACTGTTCAGGTTTAACTAATTTGCATATTGAATTTAAAAAGCTTATTTCATTAATTAACTGTCCTTCATCACTGTTCTTTTATTTGAGGATTGTTTTGATTTTCATATCAAAAATAGTTCTGTTTAGGAATATTGTCTCATATAGTGCAGAAAGATGTTTAAAATTTGCATTTTACTTGACCTTCAACAAGTTGGCATCTATTTGTAAAACTTCCCTTAATGATAACACGCCAATTTATGAATGAAATGTTCATTTAAAATTTTTGTTTCAAAGATTTCAAGTAGTGAATATATCTTACTTTGCAAAGTGATACCAAGCAGGTGAAGCCTGCTAGTAACCAATAAATCTTTGAGCAAAAATCTTATTTCTACTTATTAAATGTATTTTAATATTGGTATGCCTCATGTGGTGGTTCAATATTAAATTGCTAATGTATTTTAACAAAAGAAATGAAGAAAATTCACTGAAACATTTCTTTTGCATGAATTTATAAACTAAAGAATTCTTATTGAACAAATCAGTAGTATATATGCTAGGCTCTTATAACCTCCTCAGTAGACCAAGCATAGAATTAAACAGCCTATACGGGAAACCTTTGATTGGGAACAAACAGAAATGGAAGTTACATCATAATTCCATCTAATTGTTATATAGGTAAAGTGTTTAAGTTTATATACTTTTAGTTCATGTCAGATAATGAAATTCATATATTTAACTTAAGTGGAACATAGAGAAACAGCCTGAAAAAGATTAAATTAACTGATACAAGTTGTCTCACCTCTACCATGGATAGCAGGATGAAAACACTGTCTAGAGATTTAATGTTGTATGAAGGGTTTGGTTTGAAATTCCTAAAACATTACCTCACAATCATCTGAAGAAATCCAGAGGATACAAAACCAAAACATTGTGACTCTATCAAAATAAGAACACATCAGTTTTTGAGTAAATCAGTGTATAAGGTAAGAAGAAAAAACAATCTATTCAATGTATTCCCTCTCAACCTGTATTCTTCTTTAGCAAATTTTTAATATACTTAAAGACTTCTTCATTCAAAGAACTGGTGAATTCTTTGAAAGATTCTTAAATTGATTAAAGAGAAATTCTTATTTGTAAGGAAATGATGTAAATACTTGAAAGAAATGGTGATCCAGTGAAGTAGTGGCTAAGTTTCCATTTTTGACAATGTTAAACAATCTATTTTCCAATTACCTAAAAAATATTTGATTAGTTTATTGCAAGTTAGTATAGATAATGATTTTTTTTTAATTTAAGATGAGCAGAATGTATTCTAATTACAAAAAAAATTAATAACTGTTGGTGTACACAATTATAAAAAGATGACTTTTGGTCAGTTGACATTAATACATAATTTTACAATTTTTATTTATATTATAAAATATATATTAAATGTATATTGACAAATACCTACCATCACCTATTTTTATTATACTTATAATTATAATTAATGCTTTATTTTTATAAACATTTGATTGCTTATTTAATCAACTATTATGTTTAAGTGACTAAGATTATCCATCTTATAAACCAGAAATACCATTTTGACTTTAAATGCAATTTTTAACTTTTTCAGTTTTTTTTATGTATATCTAATATTTAAGACACTGATCTATTATAAGTTATTTATAAATTATAATTTATTTAAGCAGTGTAAATAATGAAAATTACTCTTGTTATAAAATTCACTTTTAAAAATGTTTCATATATACATTGTAATTTTAAAAGAGATAAGGTAGAAATGTTATTAAAATTATATTTATAAAAGAAATAATTACTTTTCATTCAAGAAATAATTACTTTTCATTCAATCAGGAATAAGTCTTCAAGCATTTTTTACAAACATATTTACTTATTTGAAAAGTAATAAAGTAAGCATAAAGTTCTTTTTATTTTAGGCAAATGAAAAAGCACAGTGTACCAAATCTGTGAAGAGGCCAACCCAAGGAATCCTGTCTACTTTATTAATAAACATCTCTATTGTAAAGTTGTCCTGCTTAATTAGACTTACATAGCAACCACCAGTTGCTATAGGCTATTTGGCTCCATCAGTGTGTCTCCCTCTTATAAGTCTTATTTATTCACTCAGTATATAGTAATAAGATTTTAGCTAATCCATACAAATGAGTGCATATAGCACTAGTAAATTTCATCAGCATGCCTTCATTAGTGTCACTGATTTAAGAATCTAAGCAATTTTTAGAAGATATATGACTGCTTGCTTTTGAAAACAGAAAATCTAAATTGGGCTAGGTTTAATGTCTCCTTGATGCTATAAATCTAGGTGACTTGATTTCAATCTAGTTATTTTGTTATCCAAGATTTTACAAGGAAATAAATATTGATAAGGAATACAACCCTTGAAAGACTCCATTACTGGACCACTGTTATTTAAGCTGTCCAGATTCTAATATCACCAATCATACCTTAAAGTCATTTTTTGTGTCAGTTCTAAACTTCTTAATATTGTTAAAAAAATTATTGAATAATAGTACAGTTTATAGTACAATCTAATAAGAAACTAATTGTAGTCAAGAGTATAAAAGAGCTTGTAAAAGGCATGTTATAAAATAGACAACTGCTTGATAAATTTTTGTTTTTGCTAACTTGAATTTTGCTCTGTCTGTTTATGAAATAGATTTTCTTTTGTATTTTAGGGTACAGTCTTAGCATGAAAACTATTTCTTATGTTAAGATTATGTAGCATTATCAGAAAATCCCTATAAACTGCAAAATGTTACTCAATTTCATAAAACCAATATTACTATTCAAAGCTTCCTAAATAAAAAAAGAAAAAAAAATTAGCTGTGTTAGTTTTCCTAATAGGATGTCAATAAAATCTGTCATTTCTAATCAACATATTTGGTTCAAAATCAAATAACTATTTGCTTATTTGTGTTTATTTTGTTAACTTCAGTACTAACAAGTATGAATTACAGTTACATGACCCATGTAGGCATTGGTTTATCTTAAAATCATATTCTTCAGGAACCTTCTTGATATGTGATATTTAAATAAATATAAGAATAACAGAAATTAATACGGGTCTAAATTTGGTTTGTTTATGATTACTTACATTGTTAACATTTTTGTCTTCCTCAAAAAAATGAAAAGGGGAAAATATAACAATGATAATGCTAAATATTGGATTGGTAGCTTAAAATAAACACATTTTAAAAATTCAAAGAAATAAATTTGTTACTTGATTTTTTTCATTTTATTCTTTTTTATGCTCACAATGAAAATATTGAGTTCTTTTAATAGTCATTTTTAAAATTATTCAGTGATTATTCTTTTTATCACATGCTTTTTCATTTGCTTTTGTTTTTCCTGAATTTCTTTCAACTTTATGGAAACTGAAATGAACTTTAATAAATGTTATTTTAACCATTTTTTTTTCCCCCAAACATTTGTTGATCCTCTGCAAACCCAATTCTGTTGAATGTTGTTATCAAGAGAAGTGTGTAATCAAAAGGGATTCTATTTTTAAGTTATTTTGTTTCCTTCTGAGAACTTGTGAACATTACTTATTACTTCAATGATATTATGAAAAAAAATCATCCCAAGTGTATACCATTTAATAAAATCTGTTCCACTGGGCTAGAGCATGTTCTTGATAATGGCCAGAAGTAACATAAAAAATGTAGTAGAAAAGAAAATTGATGGAGAAAAAGAGTCATCAGTGCAAAAGTGAAATTAAATGCCATCATTTCTGTGCCAGAGATAAAGTGCTTTGATTATGGAAACAGGTAAAAAAATATAGTTATGAACTTAAAAGAAATCGTTAGAGAGAGAAAAAACATGACAGAATATTCAATTTTCAGACTGTTATCTGTTTTACAGGTTGTTCTGTAAATGGAAATTTCTTGTTAAATTTACAGTAGATATCAGGAAATAGTGAAGATCCAAAAGTATAAATTATAAACTTTATGATCTGATTTATAATTCTGTGTATGAAGGATTTTTCAAGTACACAAATTGAATGTATGATGTGAAAGACTTGCTCAAGACCAACATTTCATAGACGTAATTTAACTTATACTAATTTAACTAAAGAATCTATTCTCTAAACCAGTCTTGAGCTCCGCTTGCAAACCTTGCAGTTGAAACATTAACTGCTTCAAAACAATTCTGTTTTCATACATTATAACAACTCTTAAAATATCTAAATTTTTGTTTCTTTCTTTCTTCTTCTTCTATGTGCTGTGTCTCTTCAGGATGTGGTTATTATGGTTCTCTACAATTTCCTATCCTTTGTAGCTCTAAAGCAATATTTGTCCTCTTACTATCCCTCTCAGTCCCTGTTCTGTCATTGATTTACACAAGTTATTTGCTGTTTCCTCTGCTCCTCAATATCTCCTGTGAATGTCAAATTCTCCAAGCCCTCTTAACTCTTTATTTGTCCTAGAAGTTTCAACTGTCTCTTTCTGATTCTAAGTACAAATGTCCTTTTCATTCACATTTTACTTAAAACTTCATTATTTCTCACATTTTCTGTCCATGGTATTCTCAACATTCTTTTGTAGAACCATATCTCTGTTGCCTCAAATTTCCTCTTCATCTTTGAGAAAATTGTCCAGCATTCCCTGTCATATACAATGACTGATATTATATAGTAGTTAAGCATTTGTTTTTTTTTTCTTTTTTTTTCAGCAGTAAAGCAGTCTTTTCTTCATTTTTTTCTTTTTTGTTTCTAACAAAATTTCCCTATTTCTTAATACATTATAGAGTCTTTGTAAGGACTTCTAGCATGGATTATTCCAATGCACCTTCAAATTTCCATCTTGCATCTTCCATGATCTGTGATAACACTTCCCAGATAGTTAATTTTCTGTATTTGGTTTGCTTTTGACTTCTCCAATTTGTAGCTCACATCTTTGCTTATCTCTCTTTCTAACAGTCATATATTATGTCTTCTTAGAATTCATGCTTATTCCTTTCTTCTTGTTTTCCTTTTAATACTTTGTCTAAGACTCCCTACATTTTTCTTTCTGTATTCACTATCAACACTATGGAACCTACATATCTTATTAAAACTGTACCCACCAGTAATAAATCCATAAATCTAGTTGTGTTAGAATTGCCTTGCTGTAAAGGTTAAATAAATCCATTGCCTCCTCCTTAATATTTTTGTGTACTTACTCAATTCATTTCCAGTCCATGTGTAAGCAGTTTGTTTCTAGTAAATGTTCAGGATTAATTTAATGTTTTCCTGGCAGTTCAAATAGATCCTTGTGTCATACTTATTCAAATACTTTTGCATAGTCTATGAAACCAAGCTATTTACATTTGTACCATTTGCTCTGATATGATTCTGATTATAAAGATTGTATTTCTTTTTCCAGTTTCTTTAATGAAATCTCACTGTTCTTACCCTGCCCTACTTCTCCTCTAATTCTGTTACATGCTCTACACTTTTCTATTTTACATATAATACATCCAATATACTTTGTGGGATTTATTTTTTCCACTTCAAAAACATGAAAAGATTTACCTAAGCTTCTAAATGTGCATTGTTCAACTATTTTTATTTAAATGGTTCTTAATTGATTTCAATCTGACCTTCAAAACATTTCCTCTTATATTCTTTAGTAAAAGCTACATGAAAAACATTAAGTTTATAAACATACTCTCAAGAAAAGAGCAGTAGTGTATGCGAGAAAGTCTTTATGATATAATAATGGTTGTGTGTATGTTGTTAAAATGATTGCAATTAAACCAGGTGTGTACATTATGATATCCTTAATCTTAGTTCTGTTTCAGTTTGAAAATACCACATATATACAGATGATGTCTCTGTCCATTGTAATTATACCAAGTTTATTTAATTTTAGTAGATAATACCAACATTCTTTAAATGCATTTTTACTTGATTTATATCATTTATGACACTTTACAGATTTTACAACACTGCACACTAAGAAATCACATCTTTTTTTTCTATCCTTATCAGGTATTTATTAATAATACTAAATGCTATGTAAGATTGAGTTTTTTTTGTTTTGTTTTAATGTTTCCCTATCATAGAGCTACCACTGAAAATTCTTTTACAATTATATTTATTAATTTACCAGGTTTTAGGAAAATTAATTACTTTCATTTTTTTATAGTTCAAACAGAAAAATGAGGAAATGAACTTTTCAACTCTTCGAAAAATTCAAGGTATCCATGCTCCTTTAAAACTCAAGATGGAAAGAATAGCAGTTTCCAAGGTAAGTGAAATTTTCAGCCAATCTAATCCTTGCTTCCAATTTCTGATACAACAAATAATCTTAAAATATTTTATGGCCATTGAGCCAATATTTATAATTATAATTAACAATGATATCTGCATGAGAAAATTTTATTTTTAATTTGTAATACAATATAACTTCACTGTGTAATATGTAAACAAGGAGGTGCTCACAAGTTCTTGGCCTAATGAAAAAGCTATTCCAAAAGAATAAAATTCTTATGATTGGTCATTAATTACAAAGAGAACATTATCTGTATGAATACTTATCAAAAGTATTTTATAGAAAGTTTTTTTAAAAATGTAATTTACATTTCACAAAAATCATTAGAATTATTTGTAAGTGTATGAGTATATTTATAACAATTTTAAATAATCCTATTCATAATATGAAAAAGAAAAGATTCCCAAGTTAATTATTTCTTCTATATTTTGAAAGCATATTTTCCATGTTTATAATAAATGTATGTCAACAAAAATTCTACTTTTTTATTGGCCTGGCAGTCCTTGTAATTGCAATTAAACATAATTAATATACAATTTTATATGTTAAAAAATGTTAGCATAGTGTATTACGTAAATTTATAGAGCTAAATATGGACTTTGTTGTCATGGTTGAGACTGTTCAAATTGCTGAACTGAATTTATCCAGGAGTGGCTGTGGCATTCTGATTACCTTTGAGTTAATATCTCACTTTGTTATACCAATAGTAGTTACTTTTAGTTGTTTTATATAATATGTATGCCTGCAGTAAGATTTGTGGTAAAATATTAGGGTCACATGTGATCCTACTTAGTAACTTTTATATATGGAAACATCTTACCTCCAAAACCAGCACACATTTGGTAGTTTTAAAAGCCATCCAAGCAGAGAATATTCTGTTGATATTATGAACATTTTGCTAAGAAAAACTTTAAAATCATGTTTTACTTAAACATTTGAAAAAAAATTTTCTTTTATAATGAATAAATACAAATATGTCTGGATATGTTATTAGGCTTAGACATGAGAATTAACCAAAAATGAATCCTAGCATTTCTTAAAGAAGGACAAAGAACCAACTTCAAAAAAAAGAATAAATTATGTTTATTAAGCAAGACATTGTGTAAATTTAAAGTTGTTTACATTTTAAGATTTTCATTTTAATCAAAAACTTCTTTTTATATTTTAATAGGAATATTTAAAAAAAAAAAAAAAAAAAAGAGCAATTTAGTGAGGATAAGAATTTGTCATAATGAATCTGGGGATTGTTTGCTTGATTGTATGAATCTTATGGGTGGCCAAACCATGAAAATTAGTTTGCAAAAGTAGCTTGATATGAGAAGGAACATGGGATTGACCTCAGTGACCTCCAAGGTCACTAAAGGTCACCACTGTTTAACTTAGGGTGGAAGCTACTATTTCCAGCCAAATTGATATTATGAGTGGGAACTCCAAAGCAAAAATGTTTCTCATCTTCACAAACATTTTGATATTATCAGAAGGTTTGTTTTAAATGTTAGAATTTACACAATAACCTTAAGTCTTGATTATTTTTTTCCTCAGCAATACTAAATACCCAATCTAGTTATTCATTAATTTTACAAATTTACCCTAAGATATTCAGAGAAGTTTTGTTGTATGTATGCCTTATATAAGTGCTTAAAATAAAGATAACTTGCTATGCATAAATAAACAGGCAGAAATCTGTCAAAAAAATTAAGAAAATGTTTTTTTTTTCTTTTTTTTTTTTTTTGTCCACTAGTTGCTTTCCAGTTTAGATTCTTTTGATAATTAAAATGTAGAGTTAAGATCTGATACACATGTAAGTCAATGGAGTACCTAGAAATCAGCCAAGTATTTCATGTTGTTCACACATGTTGAGGTTGACATTATCTTACACCAACAAGTCATTTTTTTTTTTTTATAAGCATAAAATATTTCAAATAGTTTACAGTGTGTGTGTGTGTGTGTGACCTGTCAATACTTACTCCAGTTTTTACTAATGGCTTTTGTGAACTGCAACAGAGCACACACACCAGCTTGCCTAACATCCAGCTGAAAATCTAGATCCACAGCCTCACACAGTCGCTTCCTAATATAAATCCAACCTTTCTGGCTAAAAGAGTTGGAAACATGACTCATCTTACCATAGGTAACATGAAACCAGTCTTTGGTCTAGTTGATAGTATCAGCAGTCATACTCTTGTTGGTCAAGGACTATAAAATTGCAAAGGATACAGTATACAGTGCATTAATTAACAGGTTGAGCAATGTCAATGTTGAATTGGGATATGATTTGATGCAATTTCTTTGGCTTGTTCCCATCCTTGCTAGAAGTCATGCTATTGGCGACCACTGTTTTCACATACTGCTTATGCTTATCAAGAATTCACATATTTCTGGTATACCTTTGCTACTATTGCCCAAGGAAGAAAAAAAACTCTAGCACTTGCAACCTCAGAGGCAGTATCTGATCTTTCTAGCCTAACAATCATTCTGTGGTGAAATATTGTTAAATTTTGTTCATTTCTCATGGATACCACAGCTATGCTACCTATTTACCTACATTGTCTAAGTTCATTTCTACAAATAGAAGAGAACAAAAGTATCCACTGTCTGTAAGTTTTGACATCCCAGTTTATTTGTTAGGTATTGTAGTGTTTCTTTTTCCAATTACATTGTTGTAACTGAGTTATCAAAAACAACAGTAGAAAACCGGAATTGGTTTAACAAGTTTATTACCTTTTCGTACAGAGAAACATAATGTAGAGTAGAAACTAGGGAAGAGAATGTTTAGCCATGAACTGTTTTCAGCAAAGGATACTGCTGTTCCTGCTACTCCTCTTGATGTAGGAGTATTTTTATGTCTTTTGTCCGACAGCCAATTCCAAACTTGTAAGGAAAATATTCTCCCTCACAACACATAGCAACAGGAATATGGTATCTAATTCTGCAATTATAGGCTAATATTAAATATGACTTAGCACCAAAGAAATTGTCATTTTGTAAGTGGACTATAAAAAAGAAGTGATTTATATTAAAATTGAAAATATTTGCACCATTAACATTAATTGTTCAATTTTAATTTGTCAAAAAATATTCAAATATGATAGTTGATTTTGAATAGTCTTTTTTTCCTATATAAGGCGGATCTGCTATTTATTAATCAGTATACTTAAGATTTTGCTGTTTAATGTAATCTTTTTGCAAATAGATTTTTCAAGATAATCATAATCTTATAGATTAAATCTAGTTCTTTTTCCCTTTTATTTTTTTTTTTTAAATATTTTTTTCAAATGTCTCTTCATTTTCCCACTGTTTTTATTCTTTTTGCTGTGTTCATTTAACCCTGCTCTATTGTGTCCACATGACTCTTTTCAATATTTCTGACAGTCTCCATTCTTCTTCACTAATTACTATCATTAACTCACTGTAAGAAAGTTAAAAAAAAAAAAAATAAATATAATTGCTATGTTTTTGGCACATACTCTTCTCCTTCTCCTCTAAGCTTTTAAAACAAAATTTCTTGCATATCTGATACACTCTGATATATTTGTTGATTGAATTTAAATTACATGTCATTAATAGAGACTTTCACTTCACCTGTTACATAGGACAGTTTTTAAGCACATTCACAGGTTTTATAATTAAACTCAATGTTTCAATAATTCTTAGAATATGTTTTTTTTGTTTGTTTTTTTTAATGAAATCAGGGTTGCATTTGCATTCCTACATATTTGTTTTTAACATAAAACACAGACAATATTTGAGCTGGTTAATCAAACATTAAAAAGTTTTCAAAATTGAATCAATTCTGTCTTCTGATTAAGTATTGTGAACAACATTAATAGTTTAATTTTTTTTTTAAATTGCTCAAAAGTATGTATTTCTGTTGTCCTATTTTTATATTGAAAATTTTTTATGAATTTACATGGGGAGTGGGTGCTAAAAAAACTCTTGGTTCAATCAAAAAGGAGTATTTTCATGAGCAAGCTTCAAAATGTTCATTTGGGGAAGTGAGTTGAGATGATAACTTTTCAACATTCCTTTATATACCTGGTATATACATAAGTTTTGTAAAATAAATATATGCAACTTCATGCATATATTTCATTACAAACTGCATGTCCTTTTTCTATGATTGAATAAAATAAAGAAAAATTAAGTACTTTTCTATTTGATAAGCTTAACTTAGTTTAGTACAAGTGCAGATGGAGTCAGGGGGGAATTTCTGAAGTTAGGAATGTCGTGCCAGATTGTGTCAGATTTCCAAGAGGATGTTGTCTTGATCAACCCAAACCAACAATGAGCATTGGTAGGAAATGCACAGCTACCTCACCCACCAGACAAACCTAGATGTCTTAATAATATATATTTGGGATAGATTTGGTCAGATAAAATAATAGAATTTAGACATATAGGTATTCTTTCTCTGGCATGTATTTTAATGCACAAACACATGTACACTTACTAAATAAAACTGATTTTGATTATTTACTGATATATAAATTGTAAATAAGATGAAGACTAAAATGGTTTATAAATAGAAATATGAAAAAAACTTAATATATAAATAAGTTTAAAATTACCTTTTCATTTTATGAGTCTTAATGTTTTGATTAATCTTCAGAAAGGTTTTAAATATTAGGTTGTTATATAAATTCATTCATTTTTATAATTTATTTTACTACTTATTATTTATAAATAGTTCTAATGAATCATTCAATAATGTATTCCCCCTCATTGTTGATAACCTCCTACCAACGTTCAATGCCTCGATGATAGAAATCACTAGGTTTTGACTTGAAAAATTCATTAAGCCCCACATCATTGTTGAATGAAACACTCCTCAAGTTGTTAGACAGTAACTGAAAAAGTTGGTAGTCTGAAGGGGGCTAAATCAGGAGAATTTGATGAGTGTGGCAGAACTTCTCAGCAGAGCTCTTTCTTTGTATCCACAGATAGCCTGGCATCGAATGAGTAAACTAGAAGCAATGGAGAAATGCTGAAGTTTATTTCTCTCTGTCAATTTATGTGGCACTCGTGCACTATGTTTCTTGACCTTACACATTGAATCAAGTTGACAAACAAAAGTAACATGTGAGTTTGCCATCTTCTGAGATAATTCCCTAGAGGTCTGGCACAGGTTCTTCTTTAGTCAGCACATGCAATTGGTTCTCATCAAATTGAACAGGTCAGCCAGGACACAGATTGTCTGTGAGTTTGAACTTCCTCTCCTTGAAATGGAAAAACCATTTCTGTCTGTACACAGCACAAATGTCCTGAGCAGCTTTGGTAGCTTTGTGACCTTGATTAAAAGCAAAGAGATGATGTTGCTTATTCTTGTCTACTTAGCATTTCATCTCAAATGGCTCTATAAACTGAAATAAAATTTTAGTGACATTAGGCAATAGTTTCAAAGGACAACCAGAGTTACTAAGAAGCAAAATATGCTGCAAAAGATTATTCCTTGAGATCAGTTGAAGAACATCAGGAAAAAAAAATGAATGAATATATATATAACAACCTAATATCAGTTGAAAAATTATCTTATTTTTCTTCTTTTTTTGCTAATTAAAACAATGAAATCTGCACAAAATAATTTGGCATTACCAAAGAGAAAATTTATAAATTTAACATTTGTTGCTTGATGTTATATAATTCTGTTATTTTCAATATGATAATATATAAGATCCTGGAACCACTCTGATTCAAAAACTGTGTCTAGATTTCTTTTGCTATTAAAATGAGAAAATCTCTTTTCCTTTTCAGGTTGGTCATTTGCCCTGTCTGCCCAGTTCAAATCTTATGTTGGACACATTGACTGGCCAAGATGAATTGGTAGATTTCGGTGACATTCTCAATGGTAAGCTGTTATACTTTATAAATCATGCTAATGTGCACTGATTTTTTTTTTTTTTTTTTTTTTTGTTTTTGTTTTCTTACAGAAAAATATGATCTACAAATAAAAAAATTATCGAATTGCATCACTTTTCAAATCAGCCAAAATTAAGTGACTCTATCAATAGGCTTTTTTGGTTTCGAAAAACATTTGCTACAGGTTTTTAGCTGGATATTGCACAAAACAGAATTTGATAACTGAAATCTTATAAAAAAAAAAAAACTATAAATAGAATATTTGATAAATTATAATTTCCGTAATAAAATAATCTTGAATAGTTTAAATCACTGAATAGAGCTATTTACATTTGTCATATCACTATATATACAAATAGACTTTCTGCATTTATCTCTGTCTCTTCTTCAATGAAAATGACTGGAGAGAAAGGATATCTGGAATAATATATATATGGGTGTGGGTAAAAACATTGTGTATCTGAAAATATGTGTGTGTGTGTGTGTGTGTGTGTGTGTGTGTGAAAAAGATATGTATATATGTGAAAATAGATTTGTGAGTGTAGAAATATATGTGTCTGTGTGTGTGCGCACGCATGTGTGAAAATATATAAAATTAATGAATAACTAGATTAGGTATTTAGCATTGCTCAGGAAAAAATAATCAAGACTTGAGGTTATTGTGTAAATTCTAACATATTTAAAACAAACCCATCACAATACAGAAATTACTATGTTTCGAAACTGAACTTTAAACTTAAAATACTAACTTTAAAATAGATAAAATCAGAAAGATATTACATAGAATTTAAATGCCTAAATTTGAAAATTACTGTTAATACAAAATTAAAAAAATATAAACTTCCTTGATATAACATTAGATTTAATGAATAACATAAAAAAACCTAATGCTAATCTTTTGTATATACATCCCAAGTCAAATCATCCTCCATCTATAATAAAGCACATACCTTCATCTATTGAAAAAAGAATAAGTATAAATTCTGCTAATGAAAAAATATTCTATGAACACAGTAATTTTTATAATAAAGCTCTAAAGAATAGTGGCTATAAATGCCCTAACACCAACTATATAAAAAAAATGATAATAGAAACCAGAGAAAAAATAGGAATAGAAAAATCAGTTGGTACACACACCCATTCAACCAAATGGTTAATAGTTAGGACAAAAATTTCTGGCTGTAATTGAAAAACATTTTCCTAGAAATAGTATACTTAGCAAAATTCTTAATAAAAGTACCCTAAAATTAAGTTACAGCTGTACTGAAAATTTAGAAAGCATTATAAAAAAAACAACTAATATTAAAATCTTAAATAAATACTTATGCCAGAATCAAAGAAATAGAGATCCTGAAATAGGAATAAACAATAATAAAGAAAAATTATGTAACTGTAGAAATATTGTCCTTTGAGTAATGAATGCTCTACAGAATCCGTAGTTTACCAATACACTATCTCATCCACTGAGAATCTTAATGTTGTGAAAATCTATATAGGATGTACAAAAAATGAATTTAAATTAAGATGGAGACAGCATTTGACTTCCTTTAATAATATTAAGTATCATAACCAAACATCCCTATCCAAATATTATTGGCAATTAAAAAAAACAAATAAAACACCAACAGTAAAATGGAAACTAATAAAAAAAAAAAAAACAAGAACTTATAGATATTTGGATGACCCAAGTCTTTTATGTCTACATGAAGTTATATATTATTAAGTTTCTGAAAAATAAAAATTTATGAAATCAAAGAAATGAAATAGCAGTTTTCTTAAAAATAATTCACATATTTATATCTATTATTTGATCATAAATTAAATAATTTATAAATACTTAATTAAATTCTAATTTATTACTTTTATAGTACCATATATAGCCTATTAGTAAATTAAATAAATATAGTATTTTAGATATGAATAAATAAAATGTAAGTATAAAAATATGACTTAATTATATTTGAATACCCCTTTAAGAAAATCCCAATGTAGTTTTAAAATGAAA
This sequence comes from Acanthosepion pharaonis, assembly GCA_903632075.3. Lineage (NCBI taxonomy): Eukaryota > Metazoa > Mollusca > Cephalopoda > Sepiida > Sepiidae > Acanthosepion > Acanthosepion pharaonis. The sequence continues at coordinate 1,938,657 of CAHIKZ030000401.1, read as the reverse complement.
ATAAATAAATAAAAAATGTCAAATATATTGTAGCGTAAATCTTAAATAAACCAGACAATAACAGCTTGAAAGAGAGTCAGTGTCACTAGACAGAAATCATAACTCCCACCCAATCTTAACTGACTTTAAATTTGCTACACAAAGATACACTTGCTTTATACATTCAAAGAAAAGCTAACACCCCCCCCCTTAATAAAAAAAAAAAAATGGGAATTCTCTTAACACCACCAACTTAAAAATCCAATTTTTTTTATAAGTTATTCTTAACATCGCTTGAGAATGGAACCAATCTCAGAATTTTAAGTTTAAAATTTAAAGTTAAATTTTAGGATTTAAGCTTTGGTTTTGAAACATCATAATTTCTCTGTCATGATGGAGACATATTTTTAAAAAAATGATTATATTATGCTCTACTTTGTATCAAGTACTGTTTTTTTTTTTTTTTTTTTTTTAAATAAAAAATTGCTAAAGAACTCTGGATTATAAATCTGACTGTTCTTTCCTATTATTTGAATATATATATATATGTTAATAACAATAATGGACTCTCCTGTGAGTTTCAACATATGAGGATCTGACAACTTAACCAATTGGTTCACTTATGAAATTTTGTGTGATAACCGTAAGTGACACTTAAGACCCGCTAGCGATTTACAAAGGAGGCCGCATATGGAGCAGGAGTGAGGATTGTGGGATGAGATCACTGTTAGATTGGCTGACCCATTAGATCTTGCTCTCGCTTCTTGAAGGTGATCCAGACTAGCAGATTGAAAACTGCTGAATCCACTAAAACATGTTGATCTCCATTCTACCCGCCCCAAGGCTAAGTGCTTGAGGGTGTTATGAGGTTTATTGACAGCTGACAATTTGCTCGTCAGCATGTCTTTGTATCTTAGCCATGGGTGTCCTACATTCCTGTAGCCCTGATCTAACTGGCTGTACATTAGGATCTTGGGTATCCTGTCATCAGACATTCTCAAGACATGACCAGTCCACCATTACTGAGACTGTATGAGAAAAGCCTTGATTCCTTCAATATTACACCTGTTAAACAGGTCTACGTTAGATGTCCTATCTTGAAAGTTAACTCCACAGATGGCATGCAGACAGCTTTTATGGAAAACATCCAGCTGGTGTATATGGTACTTGTATGGATTCCACGAATTTGAGCCATGCAAAAGGATGGCAAGGACAAAAATCTCTGTAAACCTGAATTTTTGTATCCAGTCAAATACCCCGCTCATTCCACAAGTGATGGCAAAGTTTGCCGAAAGCACTGGTAGACTTAGCAATCCAGCGCACGATTTCATCATCTAAAGTTCCACTATAGTTGACTTTGCTACCAAGATAGGTGAAAGACTTTACATAGTTCAGGGCATTGTCTTCTACTTTCAATGGTCTTTCTGGAAATTTGTAGACTGGTGGTTTTTGTTTCTCACCACAGAATTGCTTCAGAGTAGGACGAGGTTGGTGCACTACTTCAGTTTTCTTTATGCTAAATGCAAGACCAAAGGCTTTGCATGCAGCAGAGAAACGATTTTGTAGATGTTGGGCCTCCTTAAAGGATGTCTCAACAGAAGTAGCATCATCAGCAAACAACAAATCATGAATAATTTGTGTACATCAATTGAGCAAAATCCAGAAATTCCGGAGTTGTCTTTTGAACCTACCTATCAAGAGGTAAGTGACTTCATCAAGCAAATCTCATCTGGAAAATCACCTACTCCTAAGGATCCTATTCCACCTGAAGTGTATGAGCATAGTGGCCAAAAGTTGGTAGAAAAGTTACATCTATTTTTCGTGGAGACATGGAAGGCAGGCTGTGTCCCAAAGGATTATAAAGACGCCTCTATCAAACTCCTCTACAAAAACAAGGGTTCCAGGTGTGTCTGTGATAATCATCGAAGGATATCACTACTTTCAATTGCAGGCAGTATCCTAGCTAGACTGATTCTAAACAGAATCATTATACACCTTGTTGACATCTATCCTGAATCGCAGTGTGGTTTTCGGTCAAGTTGTGGCACCATTGACATGATATTTTCTCTTAATCAAGTTGCAGAGAAGGTTCGAGAAAAACCAAGAGTTGTACATGGTGTTTGTGGACTTGACGAAGGCCTTTGACACTGTGAAACGAGAGACTCTTTGGCAAGTTTTGAGGAAACTCGGCATCACAGAAAACATGCTAAAAGGGATCATCTCCTTTCATGAAGGAATGAAAGCTAATATCGTGTCTGATGGTATGATATCAGAATCCTTTAATGTCACAAACAGTACCAAGCAAGAGTGTGTCATGGCCCCTGTCCTTTTTTGCCCTTTTCTTCTCGGTGATGCTGAAATATGCATTCGCAGACACAGAGAGCAGTGTCAAGTTTCAGTTTTGAACAACTGGTAGTCTCTTCAATCATCATCGCTTCAAAGCCAAGACCCACCTTCGTACACAAATTATTTGTGATATATATACATACACACACACAGTTATAAGTAACATGATGAACCATGCTAAAATAATTCCTTAATTATTTTATGCAAAATTAAGCAATATAAGCACTTATCAACAATAATTTTCAAAATTAAAAATTAGCACAAGCAATTATCCTGATATAGACAACAATAAACATGCCATTTACTTATTCTATCATAACCAGATGCACCCTGCCTAAGAAAAAGAAGAAAAAGCCATTAAAAATATAATTTGGTGGTACATATTACTTAACCATCTGAACATATACCTTAAATTTATCATTTACTATAAAAAGTTTAGCACATCTAACCTAATTATTATCAGTAACTGGGAAGCTTAAAAATCTTCCTGTGCAAAAACAATGTTATTTATGAATTGTCATGATCTTTGTGAGTTTGCATCTCCAATAAAAAATGATCAAAAAACATTAAATTCTTACATTGGACAAACATGCTTCACATTCACTTGTAGGCTGACTTGTCACTTGTTGATATTTTCATGGAATTCCTACAAATATCAATCATTACATCACAACATAAACAACCAAAAATATAACTATCAATATTGCATATGGTATTCAATGCAAAAGAAGACACCAAATCCTAGATGCTATTGTTATACAAAAAAAACAACCAACATTAAATATCTTTCTCCACAGGAGACAGTATCCAGACGTATATGTAAAATATTTAATGTGTACAAAACAACAGTGCATATAAATATTTGATATATGCTTTTCCATTTAACCATTACACACTTTGGACTGATTCAAATTCCAGTGCTGTAAAAAAACTGATAGTGCACCCAAGTACTTGAACAAATCAGAAGGAAACCTGAACTTTAGACAGTTTGTCTACAATTTTGATCTTATTCAATAATTGGAAAAATAAAATAAAAAATTAAGTAGACATTTTCGGCAGAATTCTAAATTCTGAATTAGTTTTTATATAACTAAAACAAACCAAGATATTGGTAAACCTTGCAAATGCAACCCTGCCAACACAAATGAAAACAGCTGATGATGACAAAAGAAAATAAAGACAAACTGAAAAACAACAAAGACACCAACAAAATAATTACAAAAAAGAAAAAGGACACATAAACAGAAAAGAAAAGACAGACCAAAAGTCAGACCACTACCTCTATGCAATAATCCAAATTGCTCAATGTCTAAATCAAACTCAGAGTACCAACTTGAACAGAGTCTCTTTTCTTCAATGTCATTGGTTAGGTTTTGAGTGGATCATAAAGAAACTAGATGTTAATAGAAAAAAATGATGAAAATTGTGATGTAAGTTGAACAAAAGCTTTTTAAAAAAAAATGAGAATCATAGCCTGAATAATTTAATGAATCTCATCTTCCCTATTCACTTTTTCCTTCTCTATCTTTTTTAAACAATGTAAAATTGATTTCTCCTGCAATAATGAATTATTTGTAATTAATCCACTGCCTAATACTCTTCCATAAGGATTTTTTTTACTTGGTTACAACTTCAAAATTATAAATAACTACATAGGATTCTTAAATATCCTTATTATTAGGACATCTAAACTGCTTGTCAAAATATTTGTAATATTAAATGCCATAAAATTAAGGTCATTTTATAACCAAGGACATGACATTGTATAACACAATTGTATTCAGTATCTCAAATAGATTTTCAACTCATTGCTACATTTTCTGTACTAACACTTGACGACAAGCATTTGATTTGTAATAAATTTTGTTCTACACTTAAAGATCTGCATGTTTTATTTATTTTGTTCCCAAAATACAAACATCCATGTGGTACCGAGACTTTTTTTTTTTGGATCAATACTCATGAGATTTTAATTTTTAGCTTATGAAAGATAAAACTGATTTATATCTGTTGAGACCAACACAAAATTGTGAAGAATGTTAATTGAATGTAACTTTCAAGCTAAATATCCCTTGTAATGCCATAGAATCAGTGACTATTAAGCCTTGATTTAGTTTGATTTATTGAAATTATAGACATTTCTCTGCAAAATTTATCATACAAATGTTTTGATTAAGAAATTAAAAATCTCCATGAGATGAAAATGTGAGCTCAAATTAATATGAAAATTAAATATTCTTTTTGCAAAAATGTACTTTGCTAATTAAGCAATGATATTACAAAGTGCCTGGACTGGGTCTTAAAAAAAAAAAAAAAATGAAATGTTCAAGTCACTCAAAAATCTGTATTCAACCAAGAGAATATTTGCCAAAATATTTCAAGAATTTTGATAGTAGATCCAGTAGATTTAAAAGTCTGGGTAGCAATGGGTTAGCTACATATATATTTACATTGAAGAATACAATCATGGCATGTACATCCTGAAAAGTTTCTGATATCACTTCATATTGTAGCTTTGTTTCAAAAGAAAAACTATCAAAATAATTTATTATAAAGATAGAGCAAAAGAGAAGAAGACCAAAATCCCTGTTGTGACTTGTCAGAATCTGGCAATGACTTTTTAAGAATAATTTTACAAGATCTGGTATCTAGTAAAGTCAAATTGAAAATAATGCTTCAGTTAAATACAGTTTTTCTCTATATTCCTCATGCATTGTTTGTTTCTTTCTTTTTATGTCAGTCAGGATCGAAAAAAAAGTATTCCTTTTATGAAAGTATTTTTTTTAAATCACAAATTTTTCAGAGGTATGAATAATTTGGGGCTTAACTGACACATGCACGCACAAGCACCCACACACACACACACTTATGTGTATGCGAATTTGTTTATATTCATTCTTTATCTTACATTTCACAACATCAGTGCTATATTTCTTTAAACTCATTTTCTACTTGCATATATATTTGTGTATCATGTGACTTTTAAAGACCCAATTTTGAAGCTAATTTTAAGGGGGTTGTATTATACATGCGATATAAAATTAGCATATGTACTACTGGCCCTGGTTACGGCCTTGACAAACAATATATTCATTTACTGTATTCAAAAAGTATAGCTGTATTTAAAATAAACATTATTTTGATAAAACTGATATTTTATGTAACTGTATTTTATAATAATGCCTGTAATATTCATATATTAGTATCGTATTATAAAATACAAACATAGCGAATATGCATCTTATCTATTGTTTACATTTATGAGATGTTAGGCTGTTTCTCATTCGGTTGTTTATGGCTTCATGCATTTATGCAACAAGTAATGCTATACTTGTTGCATAAACACGTAAAGCCATAAACAACTGAATGAGCCTAACATCTTATAAAGGTAAACAATGGATAAGATGCATATTTACTGTTTGTATTTTATAATACGATACTAATATGTGAATATAGCATTACTCAACCTACTGCAGGAAAAAATCTGACTCATCAGTCAGGTATCTTTTGATACATGATTGCCTAAGCATGTATCACACATGGCACATAAGTAATAGCTTTACTAATGATACTTTTATCATTCTCTTCTATTTTTTTAACTTTAATGAGAAGATGGGGTAATGTGATGGAGAAAAAGCAGTTAGTCTATTGTAATTTGGTCTCTCAAAAAAGGAACTGGCATGATACACAAGATACATGATAAAATCATTTTTTATAAGTGAAAATTTGGGGATTATACAATACACAGGATCACACATTACATGAGTATATATGGTAATTTTCTTCTGATTTCATTTTTTAATCAACCTTAAATTCATGTAAAATTAACTGGATTCACATGTTCCATTTTCTTTAAATATCAATTACATAAACATTGAAGCAACCTTTGGAATGTCAGATTTTTTTATTTAGCATTATCCCAGGAATTTCCCAAATGCTTTATGTTGGTAACATTGCATGCATTCTTGCAATGATTGATTTAACTATTCTATATTTCTCTTAAGATTTGGTTATGTTTTTCTTTCAAAAAGATCAGTTAAAATATTTTAATTGCTTTCAATTATGTCCATTTCTTTTAGTCTCTCCTATAAAGGTCAGTAAGTATTTCATGATATACAGTTGTAGGTAACAAGTAAAATTGCGATTATATTTTGTAATATTGCTCATTATAATAATTAATTACGATTTGCAAGCTTATGATTATTCTTTAGTTGTCTGTTGAGCCAGGTGGATCCTTCTGGAAATTTCAAACTGAAATTCCAACAGAAAGCCTGCATATTATATTGTGTAACCTTTGCTGTTGTTTTGCCTGTTATATTTTTATTGTCATTGGTTCAACTTTGGGCCTAAATATTTTGACCAGAAAAAATGCTTTCTTGCTTAATTCTCACATACATTTGTATATTTATAAAATCCAACCAAGAGGCATCTATCATGTCACTGTGTCATAATGTCTACTCTCTGGCCCAGCTCTTTGTATTATTTGCTGTTATTTTTATTGTACCCTCACAGATTGGGTTCAAAGGTCATGACTATCAAGAGATGTCCCATGCATTGTCTTTCATGTATACTTGCCTTGTTTCTCTGATTCATTTTCCACTTTTGACCTCTGCTTTGACTTTGCCTGCCCTTTCCAAGATGCTTCATTTCCAGCCACATTAACTCTTCTGGTGTTAGTGTGGCTGCTAAGGCACTACATCCTAAAGCTCTTATCCCTGCTCTCTCTTTCACCCTCTCTCTGCACTCTAAGAGGACAACTGTGCTCTGACATGAGAAAAAAAAGAAGAAAAAAAATAATTTTTTTCATAGGTCACCAGTGGACACTTGTCACAACCACAAAAGACACTACAATTTAGCAGAGTATCAAAAGCATGTGTTTCTTAATTTAATTTTTTTTAAGTTTTATTAATTGATAGCTTTATTATAATTTTTACTTTTGCCAAGGCCCCTTCATGAAAAGAAATCGGACTCATCTGAAAAATGAGCATGTTCTAATTTATTGGGTGTTAATATCATATAAGCCTGAAGGTTTATAAAAATAATTAATTTTCAGTTAAAACTATTTGTAGATTTGTCACTAGCTTCAATCCAACTATATTTCATAACGGTAAGGTATCACAATTTATCTACTAAAAGATGAATTTCTCCTGCATCCAATATACAAAAGAGCGGTAATTTGTTACCAATGTCTCCTAAAATATACTCTGCTAAAAGGAAGATGTATCATTTGCTTTTGCATCATACATTCCAGCAAATATTTCTTTCAAAATTTGATTGAAATAACATTTATTCTGTAGTTTATAAGAGCATTAGCTTTACAAGGAATAAATTTTTTACTTAAATTTATAACAATCTTAATTTAAGACTAAATTATTATCGGCTTGTGAAATTTAAGTGATAATGATCAATTAGTCTTGTACATAAAAAGGACTATTTTTTCTTAATTTCTTACTTTTTTTACACATTTTGATTTCAACTTACATTAAGATTTTAAAATACTTGCAAATTATTAAAAAATTATTATTATGCCCCTCATCTTTTATAATATTTTTAAATGGATATTAAAACTATTCAGAAACAAGAATTACCTTTGTTATTAATTGTATGATTTTCCATTATCTTATCTGAACAATTGCTTTAGTTCTTAATAACATTAGCTCATGTATTTGAAGCCTTTTGTAATTAGTTTAACTCCTACACTTAATGCAATTCCCTTTTTCGTTTGTACTAAAATCTCTGTCTATATAGATTTGTTTAGCAAAATAGTTGTAAAAAAAAACAAATCATTTTGCAGATTTATACACAAAATCAAATGAAATAAAATCATTTCTCTTATTTATGTACTTTTCTCTTCATTTGATACAATTATTCATTGCTATAGGTTTTTTTTTTCCTTTTTTCCAATTAATTTTAATGATTGGTTTATAATTATTTTATCAAATTGTCATTCAGCAACTTTCTGCCAAACTTTGTCAAAATAGAAATTTCTCAAGAACATTAATAAGCAGAAACTACTTCAGCCAAAGTTTGAGCTCTGGATTGGGTCTGCCCTCCCTTACTGTTAATCATTAAACCACTGATCACCTCTTGTTTATTTTAAGTTTTCAGTTTATTCATTATTTCATGAACAATTAGATTATCACTTTTTTTTTCTTTTACTTAATCTTCAGGCTGTATGAAAAAGCTCAGAAATCATTTCAGATTTCAAAATAATGATAATAATAATTCTCTCAAATTTCTAACCTAAATATCTAATCAGTGATGAGTCAGTTTTTTTTACTTTTTTAATGCAACATTTTTTAAGCATTAGCTGGAGGCCTTGTACTGGTGACATAGAAAGTTAGTTAGTAGTGTCTAATTTCAAAAAGTGACTTTGTAAATGTATTTTGCTGTGACACAGTCTGAATTTGATTATATTCTTTCCAGTGTCCACATGAACTTTGAACCCTTCTTGAAGACTGGCATTCCTTAATTTCAGCATTTGTTGAATGAACTTTTGCTGAGTATTGTGTGCCCTCTTATAAACAGTCGAGATTAGGCTATTACTGGACTTGAAAATGTCAAAGTTCTAATTTAACAAAAATATTCAAGAAAATGATATCAAAAGTATTTTTTTTTTTAATGTTGAAATCTTCAAGCTGCATATAACAATAAAACTGCTCTTTTAGTTATGTCCATGTTTGACACATCCCAATATAATTTAATAAGTTTCAAAACACTGTTTGTTGCTCTTTTTCAGATTATATGTGAATCTCATAATTACACCTAGCTTCCCCAAGAGCTATCTGTTTTTTGTTTTTTGTTTTTTTTTTGTTTTTTTTTCTTTTCTTTTTTTTTAAATGTTTCTCTCCTGGTGGAAGGGACTTGTTATGTGTGTATCATTTTTGTTTATTTACTGTTTATGTATTAAACCATCATGCAGCTAAAGTTTTATCATTTATTTTTTTTTTTTTTTTCTGATTGAAAATAATTTTTAAAAATCACATTTTGATTCACAAATATTGAGATCTTTATTTTATCTATTAATTTTATATTTGCTTTTAATGTTAAAATGTATAAGGAAGTTTTAGGTTTGTTTGTTGTTTTTTTTTTTTTTTAAGTTTTAAGTCAGAATTCTAATTTCTCAAATATTCAAGAAAATTAATCAACAGATCTTTCTTTTTTTATATTTTGTCTTTTCTTCAAATTACAAATAAGTTGTTCTTTTAGTTTTGCCAGTATCAAACACAATCCAATATATTTGTATAAATATTTTAAAAATCAAATAGACCTTCAAATCCTTATAATTGAAGGCAAAAATGTTGAGTATTCTTAAATCTAATTTCCTTTTCTGTTAATGTTTTATCTCCTAAATAGTTAATTTGTTTAGTGGCTGGCCATGTTACATTTGCTTTTGGTAACTTTATCTGACTTGCTACTTTGTACGGCAGTTATCAAAACTTCAAAATAATTTAATTCCTAATTCAGTAATGATAGGATCATTCTTTTTGGGATATTTTTATGCCAGTTTTCACCTGAGTATGAAATGTACATTCTAGGGAATAGTAGATATTCTGGTAAAATTTTCAAATTCTTCAACCATCTTATGATGTAATTCATAAACAGAACACCATCTTTGTTTGTGCTATAGACAATGACACATGTTACAATAATGTTCAGTGTAGAGGGAGAGAGAGAGTCCAGTGCAAGCAAATGTCATGCCACAAAGTTGCACATGTGCTCCTTTTGTTCAGTTAAAGCCACTTGACAGAGGTTGAGAGGTTAGATTAGTCCTGTTCAAAAATGGTTGCACATATTGAATATGAGGCATTAGTGATATTTCAGTCTTGGCCATGCTAATTAAATGAACACTTTTCTATAGATTAGATTTTTGTTGCCATCACTTCTTTATTTTTCTACTCTATACTTGAATAGATTTTACTAGCAATACATGTGAAAATTTCAGTGTTATTTGAATTTCCTGATGAATTTTAATTTCTAAATGAATGATTGGATAATCTCCTTTCAAGCTCCACAACAATAAAATATGCCTGGAAATTCCCTAATTGCCTTGTTAAATATTTGAGCTTTAACAACATTAGAATAACAATCATAAATATGAATGTAATTATTTAAAGATGTAAGAGAGTAAAAATGAAAAAGGTTCAAAGTTGACAAGATTTTCCATTTCACTGAAGCAGGTGCCAAATTCATGAGTTTTACTACCTTCTCTATCTTTCCTTTCTTTAAAACCAAACAGCACCTTTGCTATATCTTTTCTTCCGTCTGTGGGATGAGGTTGAAATAATAGAGAAGGCACTGGAAAATATGAAAACTTAAGGAATCAGCACATATGCTTGGCCATAAAAATCTCCTAAGCCAGCCAAGTATAGAAATGAATACAATATGGGGACTAGTAATACAGAGTGCTAGAGAAAAGCAATAATAACAACAAAAATTGCATTATGAGTTCTGATAAAAAAAATTATTTTTGAGACATTATGTTTATAATTCCCAAAAATGCATGCTCATGGCCCAGTGGATAATAAGCATAGGTTGAATCCAGTGACTTGGGACTTATAAACTTAATGTCTCAATAACCATGGGGTTGTGTCAGGAAATGGTAAAAGAAAATTGTAAAAACTGATGGAAACTGAAATGGCAAAAACTATATTAGTTTACTATGTCTACTTCTGCCAGACTACGAAGAAGGAGAAATTTTCCAAAATGAAGGTTCTCCCTGTAACACATCATGTGCAACAAAAAGGTTTTAGGTGGATGAAAATGCTCAATTTTTGTAAGACTCACCAGCACAGTACTGAATACAATATAAATAAACCACTGTGATGGAAACCAAAGAAACAAGTGCTCCAACAAAAACCAATCTCCAAGAGCTTTGGGATTATTGCCAAGAAGAATGAGGGAAAATTACCATGATAAAATCTGGACCTTGTCCTATTCAGTGGCACATCAAATTGAGGCATTTATTTGAGCTGAAGGCAGCAACATTAATTACTAGCTCCAAGCTTTGATGTTTTGTACTTTCTCTAATAATAAAGATCAGTTTTTGCAAAAAGAAACCTCCTTTTTAACCTAAGAAAATCACTCTCAATTTTGGGGGTTAAAATTAACAAAATTAATTTAACAAAGTTGCCCAAAAGTCTTGTATGCCTGTATGTATATATAGTGGGAGGGGAGGTCATTCCATCTCAAATCAGTCAATGGCCACAGGAAAAATCTGGGAAAATTCACAGATGTTCCTTGATCAAATTTATTGATAAATCCTAAATATTAAATCTGTATCTTTTTAATAATTTTAAAATCAGAGTATCTAGAAATTTCACTGCATATTCATAGCTTCAAGGATATTGCATGTACAGATTTAAAACTTGGTGACAATAGTTAATATTTATTTTTGATTATAAAAATATAAACTGCTTAGGAGTGTCTTACATTCTTTTATTTTTATGAGGGCTTGAAAATGACCTAAATGTAAAAAAAATGCTGTCCATTTTGAGGGCTTGTCATTTACAAAAGTATGTCAGATACAGCATCCAAATTGTTTTCCCTATCATTTATGACCTAATAGATTATTTCTATGTATTCCCCATATTCATTTCTGTTATAGGGATATAAAAATCATTTATTGGCCCTCCAAAGAGCTGGAGCATGATCCAGATAAACCTTCTGAATGTCTTGTTTCAGATTGAACACTTACTCCTTTCCAAAATTCATAATGCATAATATGATGAAAATGCAACTTTTCATCCTCCATCTTTAAGGCATTCACTTGTGGACAAAATGTCAATATTCAACAAAGTCTGATTCACAACTGAATGATGAAAGGTTTCAATCTAGAACACACCAGGAATCAGCTACTAAACAAATACCAGTTGCAGTCATGTTATATTAACAATGAGAATCAGGCTCAAACTTTTGCAATGATCTGATAGTTAAACAAAACAAAATAAACTTTGGACAGTCTATCCAAAATTTTTGAATTTTGAAAAAAACATTCAAAAATTGGGGGGGAAAAAATTAAATAGAAAATTAAACACTGACACCTTGTGGTGAGTTCAATTTAATAAAACTTGTTTAAATGAATTCTTGCTGAATATATATATATATATATATATATATATATATATAAAGTAAACAAGTTATCATTCACCTATTATTATCTTAGTTTCACAAATAAATAGCAATGATAAGGATAAAAATAATAATAATAAAATGATATTACAGGGGTACAACTTTTATTAATGCAATAAAACAAACCTTAAAACAAGAACATTTATATAAAAAAGGGAAGTAACAAAAATATATTACCATAAAATGATAATATGTACAACAACAAAAACAAATAAACCTAAACTGGATCATATCGTCCTCTCTCATCAGAGCAAAGATCATTTAACACTTATAGACTAATTACCTTTAAGCCCACCAATTTGCTCCTTCTGCATGCAGAGAGATGTCTGGTAAATAGATTCCAACATTTTTAAGTGAAATTTCAGTAAGGGTAATTCCGAGTTTCACTTAAAAGGGTTGGAATCTGTGTATATTACATCCTTCCAGCCATCCCTTTGTAAGATGTATTAGTAGAAGAAAGATAATGAGAGAATTAACCTGGAAAAAACTGGATTACTACAGATTTATGCTCCACTTTTATTGGTGGAAATGGCTATGGCAACATTTATGAAAGATGATCTCCTAATGTAAGGACTGCATGTAGAAAACTACTTCCTTATTTCTAATTTTACATTTTTTCCCTCGGAAAAATTATATTGTGATTACTAGTAACAAAATAATAACAGTTAAAATGTTTTGTAAATTATTTAAAAAAAGTACAAAGCATTTTAACTGTTATGCAATCATTTCTTTTTTTTATGTTTTTGCCTGCATCTTATTTTTTTTTATATAGAGGTATTTTTATTATTTTCATTTAGATGAAACATTTTTACTAATATTATTTTATTAGTGTCATAAAAACAAACTTCTTACAAAGAGATGGCTAGAAGGATGTAAGTCATCAGAACTGATAAAGTCATAGATAAATTGCAGAACAACAATCTACAAGACATTTTATGTTGGGGTGAAACAGACAAAACATAAACTTTTTTCTTTTAGAGTTTGTCTGTTTCACCCCAACATAAAATGTCTTGGAAAAATGTATCATTGTTTATCTTGATTCTGTTACAGCAACAGTTTCTTCTTTGTTGAATAAACATCACCAATGATCTGTAACAGCAAGAAGATTGTTGATTGTTCTGCAATTTATCTATGACTTTATCAGTTCTTTTATTATTTTTTTTTAAAGAGACAAGTGTCTATCTATCTCCGGATCTTTTTACTAACATGATCCCCTTGTTAGTCCTTTCTTTCTTGCAAGCAGTATTTTCTCTCTCTCTCATCCCTATGCATTTACTGTAAACTATTGCAAGCATTACAAGCCCATCATTGCATTTTGTTTTCTTAGTTTGTTGTTTATCTGAACAATTATTCTCTTTAAATTATGTTTCATATATTGTAAACATTCTAAAATTTGTCTGGTGGAATAAGCAGATGTGTTTTGTAAGTGGGAGAAATTGAAGAGTTTTGGATTGCATCTGGAAATTCCTTAATATTCTCTTTGACATTTTTTATTCTGCTCTTAAGTCTAATAAAATTGGACAGCATATGAAATCACAAGTATCATACTTGTGATTTCATATTCATACATTCTGTCCAGATCGCTGAGCAAAAAATGTACAATTTGCTGATTTATTCACCAGTTTGTCAGTTCACTGTGTGCAGTTTTCTTCAATTTTCTCACTCTTCAACAGCGTTCTCTGTTTTTGATTATGGACCTCAACACAGCAACGATCAATGTAGGTCCTTTTCTTTCATCAACTATGATCTAACCTATTAGATTGGGTGGGGGTATTTTTGTCAAGTCTGATTTTCAGGGAATAGCTGCTTTTCCCTTGATATTTTCTTCCACATTCCTATGAGAATGCCTAAAATGTAACCATTTGTCAACTGAGGGATCAACTCTAGTCAAGAAATTTGACTGTGTTATTGGGCAGGGAACAACTTGATGTCCATAAATTCTTTGGATTCAGTCAATCATAAACACACACACATATACATATATATATATATATATATATATATATATATATATATATATATATATATATATATATATATTTATTTATAGCAAACAATGTTGTAGGTATCTCGGTTCATTTGCCTATTTTCCATCTTAAAAGTAATATAGAATGGATAAATGTTACTTTGGAAGTTGTTACTCATATAGCATTTCTTTTCTTTTTTTTTTTGTTTAGTACTAATTTTTGAAGGCAAGAAAAGAAACTTTTTCTTTATGGATAACTAAAGACTAGAATGACTATATTAGCACCCAAAATAGGTTCATTAGTCAAAACAGCCCTTTGCAGTTATCATGATTTTCTCTTAAAATTATGGATGTTACCATTATGTGATTTAATCTCTTAATGGAAAAAAAAAAAAATAATCATGTGATGCATTCAGCCACTAATATGCAACTCGAATAACCAAAGATGTCTTTACAGATTTTAATACCATCTTATTAAAATTAATTCTTTTATTTTAAAGTAATTTTCTGGGTTCCTATTTACAATCATTTTATCCATTTCTTTGAAAGTCTCATAATTTGAAATCTTCTTAATAATGTCCTTTACCAATGGAAGACTATTTTAGTTCTAATGTCATTATTTGGAAATAAGTATTTTTAGTGAAAATTAATTCATTAGAAAAAATAATTTTTACAGTATTATTATTTTAATATAGATTATTCTTTTAATGACAACATTAAATTTTTAAGTTAATACAACAATATATCATTTTTCTTCACCTAAACTAAAATCACCAAGAAATTACTAAATCATTTACAGACATCTCAGATTTGCTGCAACTTCCTTTCATAAAGTTTACTGAAGTTTATTAATTTGCAGCAGTATAGTTCATTCTAATTTCTATTGCAAAAAGTTATTCATAATATTCAATATTAGATTTTGTTGATATTTTTCTATTTAGTAAGCAGCCTATTGTCACGATAGACATAGTTTTAAGAATATGTCAAAGTTAAATCTAAGGATTTAAGGAGTCTTGATAACTCATTATGTTTTTATTTCATCTTCACTTATTCTCACTTAAATATTTTAATGGTACCTTTCTTTTATTTATTTGTTTTATGCCATGTAAGGCCCGAGAGTCACTTGAAGTAGTGGGTTATTGAAGGAGGTTGTTGCGTGAGCTGTAAGAGGTGCAGTTTATGAGGATATGTAAGAACGGTAACAGTTAACCGTAGACATGAACAGGTTATCTATTTCTTTGTTGAATGTATGGTATATATTACTGATTATGAACTTTATGCGTACATACATAAATATGTAGGCAAATTACCTTTTTGTAGTTAAGCTGTTAATATTACCTTCCTGGAATATTTTTCTCCTCAAAAATATTCTAAATAATTGACAAATTCCAGAATGTAAACTCTAGACTATAAACCTTTTTTCCCCCACCCCCTTTTAATCAGAGGATATGAAATCTGTATTTGACTAAATTTAATCCAACTTGATGCAATACAGAGTTTGAAAGTAGTGTTGATAGTTATTTCAGCAGCCTTGACCAAGGTGCTGTTGAGTGCTACTTGTTGATCCTTAGTTCTCATTTCTACATTTACTCCAGCTGATAAAGTATTGACACATGAGAAACCTCATGTAAACAAACTTGCTTTCTTTTGTAAACTTAGATTGAATAAGTAAAAAAAAAAAAAAGTGTGCCTCATGATATCTTGCTCTTTTTCTTACTTTTGGTTCTCCTTTTAAAAACATTGCATTATAAAGGGTGGCTCTGTCTCTGTTTATAAAGCATCAATATTTGTTTGGTGGTTATAATTGTTTATCTACAATTTGCCAAAAATACCAAACATTTCCTTTGTAACTTTTTTCTCTTGACTATATGTATCACTGATGTAACTTTTAATAATAATCTAATTATTTGTATGAATTTCACTCATAAACTGTAGAAGATACCACAGATGGATCTTAATACATGATTATGATAAAGAATAGATAATGTAGCAGTTATCCATGCAGGAAGTGGGCTCAATCAACAGAGTTCATGTTTTAACTTCATCTGTTGCATTCACTTTCACACAAATACCCTTGGGAAAGATATGAATCCATTTCTTCTCTCTCTCTCTGGCTATACATTAAATAGGAGGCTTCAATGGTAGCCATTTGAGGTGGAGGACAGCTCTGAATTTAAAACTGCCAAGGAGGCAACAGGAAACCACTCCACTATCTTTACCAAATTATAGCAATTCAAAAATAATAAAAAAAATTCTATAAAGTATTATGTTCACCTACATCATAAAGGAATATGACAATTATAAAAAAAATCATATTCAAGTTTTGTTGATATACACATTTTCAATTAAGATTTTTTAAGTTCTACTTGGGCAACATGAAAGTAAGAATGTGAAAGACACTTTAAAAAAATGAATTCAAGCATTAAATTTTCCTATTTAAAAACAACTCTTGTAAATAATTTTCTGAAAAAGTCTGAAATATTGACTTCATTTTTCCCCCTTGTCCTTTTCTTTTAGACTTGTTAAATAAATCAGTGAAAAAATTTGGGCAGTAATTTTTTTTTTTTAGTGAGCCATGCTACTGATATTCTGAGTTTTAATTTATATTAGTTTTAACAATCAAAAATCAAAACTTTATAATTTGTACTTCTTTAACAATTTTATTTTACCTAAATTCAAAATGTCTCAGTTGGTTCCTTGTTTTTTGTTTTTTTTTCCTCTTCTTCAGAACAAAAGACAAGCTCTTTGATTTTAGACATTGATTTCCTCATTTTGAAAATTTTATTTTAATTCAAATAGAAAAGCAATATAACGTCTTGCTGTACTGTAAATTAATTTTATAACACTGATTTTTACTGTGACACATAAATAAAAAAAAATTAACCTCCTTGTGTTAAACATTATGAAAGTTTGTTTTAAAAAATGCTGTAATTTTTAAATTTTCATTTAATTTTACTTTATGATCAAATCTTTGGACAAATTTTCATAGTTTGGATAGAATGATTGCAATTCTGAACCTATGTGCATCATTTTCTTCAACATAAAATTGTTATTTTTTTCTTTCTTAAATTGTTTTATGGTTTTGAAATTCTTGCCCAAGTTTCTAGTGAGATTCTCTTATTTTAATTTATTATTGTTAAAAATTGCAAAGAAAAAAATTAATCTATTTCACATTGATGTTTTGTGTGCAACACAATCAATACTATATAAAATATTTTAAATGCTAAATATAGAGATCTAGAAATATTACATAAAATATTTTTTTTAATAATTACTATGATATTTTGTTTTCTTTTGCTTGCATCATTTTTTCTTTGAATCTTTATCTTAAAACAAGTAAATATTCATATATCCAATTCAGTATATTCATACTTTTGTTTATTTATTAGATTTGGTTGACATTAACAGTCTTTCTATGATTTCCCCCACCTCTCTCTCTCACTCTCTAATTACTCTTGATGTTAAGGGGATATGTCTGTGTGTGTGTGTGTGTATATATATATAATATATATATATATATATAGAGAGAGAGAGAGAGACACACTCTCTCAGAGTCAGTTACCAAGTGGCTGTGTCACCCTCTCTGGTTCCTGTTACAGGATCTACATCCTTCCTGCTTTCCATTGCCTACTCATTTAGCTTACTAAATGGACAAACACTGCCAGCTTGGTAGCCAACAATAACCAAAAACTTCAGTTGTAATGCAAAATTATATATAAATATGTATAAATAACAATGGTTTTTGTTAGGCTTTTGAGATTTGACTCCTTATTTTTCCTTTCATAAAATCATCAAAACTAAATAACCTAAACCTTTACAAAGTAGAATACTTTGTTTTGCCTTAACATTTTCTTTATTAAATCAAGTCATGTATTCCTCAACAATCAATGATTTCAGACTATAAAATTGGAAATGATTCTTTATTAATAATTTACACATACTTATTTCAAAGTCCAAAAGCATTTAAGATCATAAAAAGAAAGTAAATGAAAATTCCATAACACATTTTCATTAGTTGTTCTCTTTTTTCTTTTTCTTTTTCCACGTAAAAATCTTTCTCTCTTTTTCCCATTCACCTATATCTGAATTCCTTTTCCCCTCTGAAATTATAAAACTGGTAAGCATTGGCTTATTTCTTAAATAATATTTCCTGATAATTTTATTATTTGATTTTAATTTTAAGTCTGATTGGTCCTTTAAAATTATTTCATTAAATGAAGAATTGTCAATTTTAATTTGAATGGATTCATTAAATAATGTATGCCATTTAAGATTTGCAAGGAATTTTAAGGTATTCTATCAGTTTTTAAATTTTATGTTTTCATTTCTTTCTTGTAGTCAAGAGACTGACATCCTTTGTCCAAAATACCAGCTGAAGTTGATTGGATGGATATTTTTAATGGCTTGACAAAAAATGTTTGTTTAGTTTTGCATGTTAGACAGCATTAGGAGCATTTAGTTTTAACTGATTCCATTAAAAAAAGGTCCTTATTTATTGTGCATTGTAACAGCAGGTATTTTTTTTTTTAATTTTGTCAAAATTGACATACTTTTTGTTTATTTATATATACATATATATATACTGGGCCACACATGTGATAAGACTGTCTTACTATCTGATGCTAAAATACCTGTCTAATAAATTATGCAATCACTCTCAAGTTAAATGAAATTATAGTATCTCAGGTGTACTGGATCCATGAATCCAACAGATTTGACTGAATATCATGATTGTACTTAGATTCAATTTGACATCATTAAAGGAAAGTTTTAATGGCTTACATTATGACCTGTGTGTGTATTTTGTTTTTTCCCTGTCTAAATTAAGAAATACTTTGTTTCTTCTAAATTTAGATATCTGACTTTTTAAAAATCTAATATTGGATACTGGATTGCATATTTTGAATGTCTTTTTCTCTCAGCTAATCCAAGTATAAGGTAAACATTTATAGAAAGAGAGAATCTTTCAACATCTATACAAATTATCAAAACCTGTTTATCTAGTTTTTTTTGTTTTTTTTTCTTGTCTCACTCTTTCAAGAAGGAATTTGCCTTGCAAATATATTTGAGCATTTTTCAAATGACAATTGTCTCTTTATTTTCCGCTTTAGCATTTATTTTTCAAGTGTTCCCATTCCTGGACAATGCCGCTATAAGTTTTCTGCCTATATTTTGTCAAGGAAACCACTTGTAGTGAAGCCATCTTGTCCTAAATTCTTTATTAAAAATATAGAAATCTCGACATATAATATTGAGGCCAACAACTATTATTTATCTTAAAAACCTATTTTTATTTTTTTGTAAGCAAGTTAGTAATTACTATACTTGGACCTGTTTTTCATATATTGCATTCAGGTATGTGTGTAACTTTTTATTGTGGCTGTATAAACAGAAAAGTATCTCTTTTCAAAACTTTCTTTGTTTTCTTAAATCAGGTACAAAGTAAACATTCTCCCCATTTATATTTTCATTATTTTATTTCTCTTCTTTTTCACCTAGAAAAATACTATTATGCTATTGTTGTTTTTAAAAGATTTTTTTATTTCTTATATGTGCACATTCATTCACATCATAATGTTGTCAAATATAATGGCTATATATATATATATATATATATATATATATATATATATATATATATATATATATAAAAAATTTTTATGAGTCTTTTTGAATTCTGAAATATTCTGTTTTGGGGGGGGTATTTTTTAGGTTCTTTTACCCCAATAAAAAAAATTGGGTATAAATATTTATGGCTTTGTATTTCAATCTATAATATATTATCTCATGTTACGTTTTGGTTCTTTATTTCTCTGAGATTTTACATAGGAAATAGGCCAAATGTTTCAAAAATTAATTTAATAATAATTACCAGATTTTGAGATTTTTACTTCTAATATCATTTGATGAGATGACATCTCTTTTGATTTTAAAAGTGATGGGCCAAATTCTACTTCCCATTCCACTCAAAAAGACATTGTCTCATGAAACAATTTATAAAGAATCACAAAAATATGATTAAAGATTACAGATATATTCAGCTAACAAATTTGCTTTTTATTTTTCAGCTTAATAAAAAGAAAACAAAATTGTTCTCTTTTATTTATTTAGTCTGCACATATTAATTTAACTCCTTGCATCCTGAGCTAACAACTTAAAAGTGTTTAATCTTGAATCCCCTTTCCCCTCCTAAAATGTTTATATATGACAGTTTCTCTTAATTCTTTTTAATGTCATTTGTTTGAATAAGACATACAAGTATCTTTTGTGATCTACTTGATGGTTCTTTTGTTATACGTTACAATAATTAAATACAGGAAAATACAGAATATTTGTAATTTATTCTTAATTTTCACATCAGTCACCAATTGAGTTTTGCCAGTGATTTGTTTTGTTTCTACCTTTTTATACGTTATTTTCAAAAGTGAATTAACTATTCTGGTAGAACTCCACATTTTGTTATGCATCCAGCACTCTAAGATGTTATTTACAAGCAAGTTGCAGTTCAATAAAAATAATAACAATTAATTAAATTTAATAATTATTCTTTTTTCATGCTACTGTAGTAACAACAAATATAACTCTTTTCCTGTTATATTGAAACCTCTTAGGTAAGTACTTTAGAAGGAAGAAGAAGCCAGTATTATTTGACCAAGCCAAAGCAAGATTAACAGCCATGTCTTTGTATGGAGAGGTTACAGGAAAAACATGATTATAAAAAGACTGGCCCTTATACAACCAATTTCTCCCTCTCTCTCAATATCATTTACAATGATACTTCCTTTTGGTTTATACAAAATGACTTCAGTTTCTGGTGTTCATTTTTTTAAAGATATTTTTAAAGTTTGTCTAATTTATTTTTCGCTTTATTTTAAACAATGTTTTTCAATGATTAGTTAAATAAATTGGACAATTAAAATGAGCTTATTTTTAACTTTTTCTTTGTTATGATTTCTTTTATAATTTGAAATGTAAACATCCAAACCGCAAGCTTCCTGTTATTTCTTTATCCTCTCTTATTAACATCCTGCTGACAAATTAATTACAATTTTTAATGTTGCTGAAAGTGTAAGGGAAATTAACTCTTTATGGATATCCAAACTAAAACAAAATTATTCAGAAATATTTCTAGAATTTTAAAATATCATTTTTTAACTTGTATAGTGCCAATAGAAAATGAGTGAATTATTTATATTTGTTTTATTTGCATTTCTCAGTTGAATATTTAAAATGGATGAATTACTATTTTTAAGTTGTGGGAGGATTTCTCTTTTCCTTGCCAATCAACATCTTCATTCATTAAAATCTATGGTGCTTATAAAAATTTAATAAATTTCTAACCCATCAGCTGAATATAACGGCTTTCTCAGATCAATGATTAAAAATGGCTTTGAGCAAATGAAGCCTGTCTTTTTTGGATGTACACTCCTTCAACAGCAACTAAAATGGATAGCAGATGGAACTCCAAGCAATAAAATGAAGACAAAATTGAAATTAAATATTGATACTCCAAACAAAGTTAGAAAGGAAGCCCCCTATCAATACTAAATAGAGCAATAACAATAAACTTGAAAAAAACTACTTTCCTGGAAAATCATTTTAATAGAAAGATTTTATAAATTTCATCTGCAAATAGCATTGGCTGCTCGGTCAATGAATGCCAATGTTTCCTTATAAGGAAACTGCTAAAACCATTTTCACAAGTTAGTGATTACAGTTATTATCATAAGACAGAGCATTTTGGCAGTAGGAGCTCCTTCATGGTGAAAATGCTATACCACCAACCAACATGTAATTAAGTTGGTTAAACCTTGATTTGAATTTGAATTATTTAATTTGATCACCAGCTAAGCATTATGCAGAAAAATTTGCTATAAATTCTGTTTGCCTGCCAAGTAGAGGCAGTTCATGTTTTACCTGCAGGCAAATCCTTGCTGTTGAATGTTATGATAGATTTTTTTTTTTTTCTTTTTTCTTACTTTGGAAAATTAAATTACACATCCTTATATGTGGATAATGTCGAAGACTTATGCAAATTAGAACCAAAATTATTTGGGATTACAAGTCAGGCAGTGAATATGATGCTATTTCACTGGAATGAAGTTCACTGCATATGACCCCTATTTCAAAGTCTACTTATTTGAAATTTCATTTAGCATTTGCAAATGAACATATTGATAAACCTGTCACATTCTAGGAAAATATGCTCTAACCAGATGAGACAAAATTAGAATTAAGATAATGGTATAATGAAAAATGGCAATTATCACAAAATATTTTCAGTTTGAAAGTATATATTAGAAATCTAAAACTGAAGTATAGTTAGAGCTTTATCCTGACAATGTTACTAACATACTTTTAAATTAGTTCAGATATTATATCTTATGGTTATGAAGATAAGTTTTACTTTAACCTTCAGAGCACCCCAATTTAATTCCATCAGATTAACTAAAAGAATATGTAAGAGCAAGAAAAATGAATTAATTTGCAGCAACCTGAAGATAAAGTGGTTTGAAATATCCTTGTAAATAAAATTGTGCAAATTTAGTAAAAGATTATCAAAAAAGATTAGAAAAAGATTTTAGTCAATTGTCCATTTTCTTTTAAAGATAAACAATTGACTATTAATTTTTCCAAATACCATTAATTTGTAACATAATTATTTTATTATAAATATTCAAAATTAAATATATAAAAAAAGTTTGTTTATATATTTACTAACTAGCTGCCTGTCTGTCAGAAAATCTTTACTACTCAGTTGTATTTGTTTTCAGTATATTAAAAAAAAATCATGCCAATAATTCAGTGTGTATGTTTGTGTGTATAAAAGGAATAAAAAGAAAGATTGTTTATGCATAAGAAAACCCATCAACCAGTAAATTACTAGAAGATAATGTGTTTAAGGCAAGCAGATTTTGTAAATGAAGTGCTCAATTTTAAGTCATAGAAGAAATAAATAAAAAGTTGAATGACATATCTTCCACCTCAATTTTACATATTTATTTGCATATCAAGAGTAAGGTAAATTTATTAACTAATATCATATTGATTTTAAAATACATTGGGGACAAAAAAATGTTAATCTTTGACATTTGAATAATAAGTCAAGCAACACATATATTGGTTACATAGCCACTACATTATCAC
Source organism: Acanthosepion pharaonis (assembly GCA_903632075.3). NCBI lineage: Eukaryota > Metazoa > Mollusca > Cephalopoda > Sepiida > Sepiidae > Acanthosepion > Acanthosepion pharaonis. The sequence continues at coordinate 1,915,088 of CAHIKZ030000401.1, read as the reverse complement.
ATGATTTAACTTGTCAGTTATCTGATAATTTGATCACCAAAGTTAAGAATCATATAGTCCGGTCAATACTTAGGGAACACCATGTACTGTAAACAATCTCCTATAATCCAAAACATTTTTTGTTTTTAATTAACCCACAAAGGGTTGATAAACTCAAAAAAAAAAATACTATATTAACCCAAAATATCAATTAAATGTTATCTAATTTAGGAACAAATGTATTAAATATATTTCATAAATAAAAATACAACATAAACTGACATGTGAAAACACAATACTTTTTTTAAAAAGCAGAATAAAGATGTGATATTAAAAAAAAAATTCAAACTGACATAGCATAAAAAAAACAAAAACTCTTTGATAATAACTTAGGAACTTCAAAACTGTTTCAATAATGGGCAATTTATATTTAAGCTTTCACTGGAAACCAGAAAAATAGTCTAAAATTTTTTTTAAAAATCCCTAGCATTACATAAATTATTGTAAACATTTTTAATAAAATCAGTTCAAAGTTGAAATTCTTGTGGTATATTTATTGTATAATTATGTCCTGAAAGTTTTACCAGCATCAGTTTTATTATGCAAACATTGACTTGCATAATAAAATCTGATAATAGTGTATGTCTGATGGGCAGATATAGGAATTAGCTGCATGATGAAAACACATTGACAAAATGAACATTTCTTTATTTTTAATATTATCTTCTTTGTCAGTGCATTTCATTCATGGTGAATATTAATGATGCATATTGAACATTATGCAGTATAAATTTCAGATCAAATCCAGTTAGTGTGTCAGCCTGTGGACTTACTGATCCATCTTTTTAATTTCATCTGGATCATTGCCATGTTTTAAATTGTCAACATTGGAAGAAATATTGGTTTTTGAAAATGAATAAAAAAGAAAAATCATAGTTGTATTTTATGGGAAGTTGACATATGTTTAAATGTTGGAGTTTTAACAGCATTATTAATGCTGTGAATGTTCCTTATTAATTACTATCCAAATAACAAATCTTTCTCTTACAATATTACTTGTTTCTAAAAACTGATAATCTTTGAATTCTGATTTTGTTTCTCTAGAATTGAATTAGATTTAATACAAATAGCTTTTTATATCAAAAAAAGTTCTATATTTCTAACAAATAGATGTTTTTTTTGTTTTTGTTTTTTGTTTTTTTGTTTTTTCAAGCAGTCAAAATAATTAAGTACTGGTCTTTATGACTAGCTCAGTGCTATATCATGTGAGTAATATGAGCTGCTCATTACTCTTACCAACAAAGACCAACCAATGAGAATCTTTCAGATATAGTATTTGTCTTCAGTATCTACTACACACTTCACTTGACCATCAGGTCACAGGTTAGTGGTCATAATGATTTGAATTCAGGACAGCTGAGGTTAATTGGGCTTTGCTCCTGAAGCACACCATTTCCTGAAAAGCTTTGTGACAAATCATTTTCTCAATTCAGTAATTGGTTGTCTACTTGTAATGTTTCTTTTGTTTCATCTTCCTCTCTCTTCTGGCACTCAACACCACCCTTTATTTATTAGTCAAGTAGCTCTTGTTGTAACTAAGTTCTGGTTGGCATGATAACTTCATGCCAAAAAAACTAGGTGATCTCTCTCTCTCTCTCTTTTCCATATTCTATCCACATCATATACTCAGAATTCTACACATATTTGAGGAGATTAGACTTCACTATTTCTTCTTAGGATCCTAATTTTTGACATCTTTGTCTTGAAAGATTTCCTTTGCTTGCATGTGTACACTTCAATAAGAAATGGCTTCAAATTAACACTCTTGTTAACTTTAAACAGAGAACTAATAACTAGAGAACTAATAAGCTAAGATTCTGTTAACCGTTTTTTTATGCAATCACCAGTCAATGGTTCATGCTTCAAAAACTAGATTTCAAGTTTTATTTTAAAATAATTTTCTGCTCTTCATATTTTATGAAATGGAGATTTTGTTTTCCTGTCTCTTCTTGTGTTTTGTTCTTTAGAAGTATCAATAAAATCTATATCAATTGAAAACTTATGAAGACAACGTAACATCTTTATATCTGACTGTTTAAATAACTAAATGTTATCCTCTTATTGTTGTCTCTTCTTTAAAACAAACAGTTAAATCTTGAACATAGAGGTCTTGAAGGTTTTGACTCTTTCTGCCAGGGAAGAGTCAATGTGTAACTCACTCGGGTACTAGGGATACCCTGTTATACCTAAAGAGCTAAGATAGAATATGTCTTAACATCTGCAGTTAACATTGCTTTATCTCTGTTATTATTTAGTAAACTTTCATTAAAAACAATTTACAAAATTACTGACCTTGTGTCAAGTTTTGTATCGAGTGGAAATATCTCCCCACCTTCCTTAAGTAGTCAGTGATCCAAGTTACTTCTTGTTAATATATCTCTTTCATTGGTAAGGTCATTGAAAATTTTATTGTATGCCTTAGTGTAGTTTTAAGCTGACATTATTTTATAACTGATGAATTTTAATATTCTAAGAGCATGTCCTTCCCCACCTCCACTTACATTGTTTATTGTGATTTCATTTTTCTTTCTTCATACACAACTTTGGGTTGGGCATAGGATTTAATCCATTTAGTGTCAATGAAAATGTTAAATCTTTGTTTTGTTTACTAGATTTGGTATATTGTCATTGGTTAAATAGAAATACAAGTGCTTTGTATTATAAATGGAATTTTGAATAGTCCCTTGGAGAGAAACTCCTTTTTCCTCATTCATAATTATGCTTCATTAAACAAATGAGAGACAACACTAAATAATGAGTGAACCCAAAACACCACAAACATCCACTCACTCACTATATTTGTCTTAAAAAAAAACAAAAAAAACATTGGTGATGAATATTGAACAATAAACATTGACACTGACTTACCTTAGACATTTTGTTCCTTGGACTAAAGTAATGTTTTTTTATTGATGGGATTATATATGTATAGAAGGGTGAGAAAAATAAAATAAAAAATAAGTGCATCAGCTATAATTATTGTAATTATAATTATGTGCTGGCAGAAAATGCTGAAGATGGTGGAATGTTGAAATTTTATCTTTTTTAAGAAATGTCTGCGCATGTAGTCTAGTCAATTTAATTCCGTTTTTGCATGGTTTTGTTTTTTTCATCACATTTATTATTAAGAATCGCACATTGTGATAATAGAAGATTTGCAAAGGATGATGAAATGTTCTAAGAACCTGGACACAAATTTCCCCTGGATGATCTAATGATTAAAGCACTTTCTATACACTTTCACCTTAGTAAATTGATTTCTCCATTCATTAAAACAGCATATATTTTTTTTTTTTTTTTTTTTTTAACTGAAATTATAGTCAGGCTCATTATGGTGAACTAATCCATTGAGTATGTTGTTTTGTAAAATATTTTCTTTTGTGTTTTTATAATTTTTATTTAAATTCTTTGAGGTTTCTCATTTTTGAAATATTTGATGAGCCTTCTGTTTCATGTTGAATATAAAATAATACCTTAATTATATACTTTTATATCGACTTACCAGCTTGTTAAAATGCTACAATTTAGATAAACTTAACATGATTATTATTAACTTTTATTTTTAAAAAATATTTCTCATTGTTTATGTAAAAAAATTTCACAAAGATATATGCAGAGAAGAAAATGTCTGTTATCGTCACATTACATAGCATCTTCTTTTGCCTGGATATATTTTAACTTGGTTTATTTTGTGTAGTCTAGTTTTTTTGTTTGCTATATTTGTATTGATTCCTTAAATCTTAATAGTTTTTACTTCAAAGGACAATCAATTTGTTATGTGAAAGAATTTTTGTTGTTAAATTTTAGCTTTCTTACCAATTTATTAAATATACTTCATGACTATGTGAAAATTTATAAAGTTGTGTAGATTTTTGTTTTGATATTCTTCTTACTAAAAATTATTAAAATCTCTCCAATTTTTAATGATGTGTTTTACTTGTCTGGTGTTTTCTTTTGAAAATGTGCTTTAGTTTATTGAAGTTGTTCTTCATTTGTTGCTCTTTTCTTGTTAAAACTTTGCAAATGATTCTCATCTGTTATATTGTCAACATCTCTTTCTAATTTTCTTGGAATTCATCATAACTCTTTGCCCATGTTGAATTTTATAAGTTCATCACAAACAAGCAATGTAAAAACAACAATAAAATTATTATTCATTTATATCTTGTGGCAGATGAACAGCTTGCTTTCATAACAATGAAGCCCTTGAAAAACTTCACTAAAATGATTTCTAAATTTTGAAATTTGAATGACTGCCATTTATAGTTTCCATTTTTTATCTTCTTAATATCTTAACTATTATCATACAAGTGTCAATCTGCCCATTTGAAAAAATCAGATTAAATTTATCAAAGAATTATATTCTGCTTTAAAACCAAAAGCAGTTTGTGCATCTTCATTTCACAATATTCATGGCTATCTTATCAGTTTAAAAGACATGCTCTAAAATGCATGTTATTACTAACAATCTGCATGGATTCTCACCCAAACACTACACTCTTAGCCTCTTCAAATCTAGAGTCAATCATTATCTATCCTACATTTTTTCATTTCTTACAGGCATATCACACACCTCATTCAGTAACCCTTTACCTTGAGTGGCTCTTCAGCCTTGTATTGGGTGAATATTAGTTAGAAAAAAATCTCTATATCAGAACAACTGCAAATGTGGTTCATTATGACTAACATATTCTAATGCTTTTGTAATAATGGTGGGGGATGCTTAGCAAGAAAACTTGTCTCTCAGGTTTTGACATTTGTATGCCTTTACAAATTTAAGTGTGGTACTAGATTGGCAGCTAGGTCTCATCATTTTAGAGTTGAAATGGCTAAAGGTAACCGTAACTTCTATGCTAACAGTTTCTTCTATTACACTTCTTGCTTGTGGGACTCTTTTCAAGACTTTTGCTTCCTAGTGAACTATGATTTTCAAAAATTTAAATGCAATGTCAATCATTATCATCTACTTTCTTTATTCCTGTTCTTTTATTGCTCTCTTTCCTTAATAATGTTTTCCTTTTTCTCATATTCTTTCACACTCAGTAACCCCTTGTGGCTTAGTGGCTTGCTTAGAGTGAAATGATTAGAAAAAAAAATGTTTACTTCCTATCAGACTTATAGAATGCAATAGTATCATTTTTCTTTTAACAATTAATGATTCATAACTCTTATGAAGCTATTTCTGTTTTTTCTCATTTGTCTCTCTTTTCTTTCTGAATAAATATCCAGTTTCCATATCATTTATTGTGGTGGTGGATGGGCTTGTTTGTCTTTTTACTTAAGACAGATATTCCTCGTTTGTATATCAAATATTTCAGGAAAACAATGTGAAAATGTTTGTGAAGACTTCAACTTCTTTCTATTTTGTTTGTAGCTACATTTTTCTATTAACTAAAAATAGAAGCATTTAAGTTTGAGAAACTGAAGGAACTTGAGGTAAAAGTTTAAATTTGCTATATTTGAAAAATAAATTACTTTTCCTTAATTTATTACTAAATCCCAGGTTTTGTTTTCATTTGCCTAGTGTGCTTAATTTTTTTTAGAAAGTACAAAACTTTTTTCTTTTTTTAAGAAGGTTAATTTTCTCAAAAATGTTTAACATGCCTATATTTCTTCTGATTTCAATTTGGTTAGAATTTTATGTTCTCTCATTTTCTTTTTTTTTTAAATATCTTGTTACATTTTGTTGTTTCTCCACTCAAAGGCCATTTTCTTTTGATCTTTTACTGCACTTCACCTCAGAATTGTTTTCAGTCTGTTTTTATTTTTCATCAACTGAGTTTGATAACTTGTTTTTTGGGGGTTTTTTTTCATAAAGCTTTCCTTATTTACCAACTTCTCGTTAGATTTCTTCACCAATATGTTTTTTATTCTCAGTAAGTCAACCAAAATATTTATAAAGCCCCACTTGGCTCAAATTAAAATAGTGAACTAATTATTGTGAAGTTTTTAAATGTATTATTTATTTTTGCTATTATCATTTTATTTTAAAATATTAGAGACACTCTAAAAATAATGCCTCTTTGGCTTATAATTTTAGAGGTGGATACTAGTGATATGGCAGTAGAAATTGGATCTTCTTGCCAATAACCAATAATTTCTTCTTTTTTTTTTCCGAGTAACTGATAGCAGCTGGTAAAATGGCATCTGACATGAAAGTGCATATGAATTAGAGATGTGTCAATGAATTCCACTGTAGAAAAAATTCCAACCATTGACATTCATTGATGCTTGGTGATCATTTATAGAGAACAAACAGTGGATGTGAGCATCGTTTGGCAGTCATTTTAGCTGTGGCAACAGCAATTTGTTCCAAGGTGTATTCCAATTGCAATATCCAGGCTATTGTAACATTGATGGCAAAAGTGTATAAATTGTTAGTAGTAGTGATAATGTGGAAGTACAGTGCTTTGTTACTGTAACAGACTTACATTATTATATTCTGTAGCATTATGTTGCCTTCAAATAATAGCACATTGTTTTTTTTCCTATTCTTAAAACTTAACACTTTTGTTATGTACACATCATGGTACAGAACGTTTATCATAGTTTCATCTTCTTTTGAAGTGATACATTTAAAACCATATAATTGTAACTTGTATCTCTTTCATCAATTATGACAAGCAAAATCAGTCAAGAATGTCATGAAATACTCAACAATATCAGGTGTGTAAGATTTTGTGAAAGGAGTTTCTCATATATTTGTTTTCAGAATTCTATACTATTCTGAGCAAAAAAAAAAAATGCGATTTCAATTAGAAATTATGGCATACTGTTATCTATTTAATAATCACCAAACATTTTCATGGTCAGGAATCAACAAGAGGAGAGAATGTGTGAAAGCAGTTTTTAAGAAAAACAAGGGCACTCTCTCATTAAGATTTGTGTGTTTACTGCTCTTATTTGACTCTACAAATAGAAAAAACTGATAAAACAACTTCTGAAACATCGCGATCAAAAAGCTTATCTTGATTCAATAAAATTCAAAAATAGACATGGAAATGTATGTTCAACTGGAATTGTCATTATAATCAGTTTTCAATGATGTCTTTGAAAAGTAGAAAACTGTGTTTAATGATTGCACAGATATTTAAAATTTTAGTTACAGAGTAACATTTATAAAATTAATTAAAACTTTATTATACCAAAGGATTTTGTTTAATTTCTAAAAATTTTAAATTTCTTTAATTTAAATGTTTGTCTTTATTTCTCATGTTGTAAAATGCTAAATTCATACCAATAACATTAACATATGTTCACGGAATCAAAATTGTTTACATAGTATAATCTTTACTCCATCCTCACCTCAAGAATTGAATTTAATTTTAATTTTTCTTATAACTTTTAAATCAAATAAGTAACAAATTGGAAGTTTTTGAAGACCTTATTTCACTGCATATGTTTTTAGAAGAAGAATGAAAGATAAAAATGTGCTGTGTAAGCATTTCAATATATGAGAGAGAAAATAACACCACTCTCATAGATTAAATCATATAATTCTCAGCAATGTTGTGTCATTTGTATACATTCAACATTTTCAAAACTCCTGGTGGTTCTATCAGATTATCAGCCCTGACCCCCTAGCCTCCCTCCTCCTGACCCCAAACCCACCTTCCCTTGCTCACCCTTACTGGGTTTTTGGATTGGTTGTAGTTTGCTGTCAGATAAGTTGTGAATATTTATTCCTCTCTACTTGTAAACTTACAATATTTGTCTTAAAATATAACTTGTGATTCACAGACTTGCTGTAACTATTTTAAATATTTAAGAAAAGTTTTGTTGTATTTGGTTTTAACTAATGAATCGTTTCTTTTTTAAACATTTGATAATAAATCTATATTTTGGGCCAATTACTTAATATAAGCAATCTTTTATAAAAATTTACTAATTTACTGATCTTTTTTTTTATCAGCAGGACTGAGTTTCTCTAATCATTTATTTGCTTCTTCTCTTCAAGACCTGAAACTGGTTAGAAGGGTCATAGTTGGTGGGCAAGATTCTTGTAAGAGTATCTCTATTAATAAGGCTTGGCTAAATTTCTTATTTTCAAACTTTAAGGTCATGATCAGAAGCACTTAAAAGCAGGTTATTTTCAGAAGCCACTTGTAATATGATGTGTGTACATTTTGAAAATCTCTCCAAGCTAAGACTATTCAATGTTCAGCTGTGATTAATTGTGCCCCTAAAGCCAACGGAAGGCCTTGTTAAGAAGTTGTCTCCATTTCTCTTCAGACTTCTTCCTTTTCACCATCTCTCTCTCTCTTATCTGAGAAAACTACACAACCATTGGTCAAAGTACCAACTTTAGTTTCTTTTACAAAATATCATGATTACTTCTTTATCCACTTGTAATCATTCTATAGTCATGCCAAAACTTACATGAACATCAAAGTATCTTGTGTATTTGATCATATTTTTTTTCTTTACACATTTCCATTTCTTTTTAAACTTTGTACTTTATATATGTTTTGTTTTCATTTTTTTACTGAAACAAGTTCTTTCAGTAAAAAAAAAGATCTTGGAAATAAGAAGTCTTTTTATTTTCTTCAGGTTTCACTGATGCTAGAATATTTAATTTTTTCATAATTCATCTTACTTGATATGATTTTGGTCACATTCTATTTCCAAATTGACTGTTAGACTCCTTTTCATAGAAACTGACAAAATTTAATGATTTCAGATTCATGTCTTCTTCCATTGAATCATAATTAAAGATTAATAAAAAAAAATTTAAATTACTTTTTTAATGTTCTTAATTTGAATGATTTTGTTAGCAAATTTTATAAGTATTTCTGTGTGTATTTTCTATATGACTTGTTCCTATTATGCAAAATTCAAAACAAATCTGTTTTCTCCAGAGATATTCTCAAGAGGAATGAATTGACCTTTTACTCTAACAATAAGGGAACAAGCACATAATTTTTTTTTTTTTTTTTGTTGTCAGCTTTGTACTTAACAAAATTCAGTTTCAAGTTGCAAAGTTGCTTTGTTTCTACTTTAGTTGTTTGTACCTAGAAAATCCCTTTTTTTCTCTTCAAACTCTTATTGTCTATATGAGTGCACATTCTTGAGGTTTATCAATTGTACTTCACCATTCACTCTGTCTGTCTCTCTCTCTCTATCTGAATTTGCTATTTATTTGTCACTTTCATGCAAAAATATTCATATTTTTTTCTATTTTTTCTTTTACAGTTCCTGAGTTTAGTGAGACAATGGTTGACCCACATATTCTCATGGAGAAACGTCTCAAAAACCTCTGACCAATGCCAACAATATCTTTTCAACTCTTAGTGTTGCTTGTATTAAAAAATAAAATATTAATATTAAAATATTAACAATGCATTCATTTACTCTGTTAAATTTGTTTTGTCTTTACTTTTTATCAAGGAGTGAATTGAGGAAATTGATGAAAAAAAAAACTTTTGTAAGAAAATAAATAGAAAAAGGTGTCAAGAAAATAGTAGAGGAGAAAATCATATAAATTTATCACCAAATAATGAAATTGCAAGTGATCATTTTTTTTTCCTTTTAATAAATCAATCAACTTGTTTCATCTTTTATGTACTGTGTAAGTGGGAAAGAAGTGTGAATGATTTCAGTAGGAAAAAGTAATTTTTACCCCCCTCCCCCACCAATGCAATTGAATTGTCTATTTTGGGTCCTCATAGCCTAACATATGCACTGATTTTTTTCAGTCATCTAACTCTCCAGTATTCTTACTTGTTTAGTATTTTTACTTCATTCCACAGGGGTTGATAATTATCCTTTTTCCATCCATATATGATCAGCCATGTCTGATTTCATTGTCATTCTCCTCAGCTTTTTTATGTTCTTCCAGCCATACTTTTAGAGGATAGCTATTTTTACCTTTAAATCCTTTGCCACTTCTACAAGGAATGAAGTGCACACAGTTCTTGCTCATGTTCTCTCATGTTAAACTTGACTTGGCAGAGATTTTACAATTTTTATTTGATATCTTGTGTAAAACATTGAAACAGGATTTAAATGCATTAAAAATTATTTTGTTCATAACAATGTCAAAACATTACAGTAAAAAATTAAAATTGTATGTGCTTATTGAAATTTTATCATTCTAATTGTTATATACTAGAACGGAAAATATGAAGGAGCTGTCATCCACAGCTCATATCACCTTATTTAAGATTCCAAGCTTTCAACTGAGTTAAGTCATTCAAAAATCAAGCTTAATTATGTTAGAATCCTGTGGTGTCTTTTACCTCAAATTTTAAATAAGATTTTTTACTTATTTTTAATTATTTTTGTGATCATGATGTTGGGTTAGGATTCTGAGAATATAATAATTGTGAGTTCTTAATTTATCAGTGAGTTTGTTTATTGGTTGCTTTATATAATAGCTTCTGTTTTTGGGGGTTTTTTTTTAATTATTTCACCCCAAGACAATAAAACCACTAAGACACAAGGGGTTATGGAGTGTGAATGAACACAAGAAAATGATAAACATGAAGGAGAGAGAACAATAAAAAAAACAGGAATTAAGATGGGATATAGTGATTTATATTTTTGAAAACCAAAATTGACTAAGAGCAAGAAAGGCTTGTGAGTTTTATAAACCACATGGTCTTATATAGAGGATTTGATTGTATTGAATGTTATTTTATTTTTGTGACTATGAAGTTGAATTTTAACCTTCTTATAACAGATAATGAATTTTGGATGTTTATTACTACCAGTAGGTTATATATATATATATATATATATATATATATATATATATATATATTAATAATATTTCATCTTGCCTATAGCTTGAATGCATATGATGACAATAAGCTAAATGGATGATTAACATAATAGATGGTGGTGTCATTCCTGTTGTTTGGAACTATAATAAGAGTTACAAATCTTTCTTGAATATTCATTTGTTTATTAGCAATTCTATTTGGAAAGCGATTATTGTTTTATATTGCTTAATTCTTTATAGAACATTGTTTTAAAAGAGATCAATTTGATTCTATTAATTTTTGATAAACTTGTCTATAATTTAAAAAATAAATCTGCACTTACATAACTAAAACAGCAAATACTCACACAAATACAAAATAATCATAAATAATAGAATGCATTAAATATCTTTTATGTGCACAATATTCTGTAAAAAAAAAAGTCAAAAATATAGGGCATTAACAATAATTATCACATTACAGATAAAGAAAATTAAATATCAGAAAAAATCAAGAATAATTATGCATATAAGAAAAGCAATATGAAAAAACATCTATTGACAAAAATAAATAAAACATCATGTACTGTAAAACAAAAAAAATCTTATATGATCACTACCAATGATATAACAAAAAAAAAAATCAAATCTTGAATAAACCAATGTTGTCTACTAATTCGCTTGCCCACTGGGAGAATATCCCGAATGATAATTCAATCAACATATTGTTGACACAACCACTACATTATATGGCTGGTTCACTTGCTATTTATCTTATAATAGCTCATTAAAACTGGATATCACCAACACAACAGCAAAATATAAGTAATCCAACAAATACTTATCAAAAATACAAAAGTTCTATAATATATAAACTGTTAAAAAAAACGTTAACAAATATTAGATGCTTAAACTAGTAAAAATAAAAACGAGGCAACCCAACATCAATAACACGTAGCAAATGTATTTCACAACTAAAAAAATGTGACTATAAGGCAATTGTCATGTGAAAATCTGACACAACACTTATGTTCAAACTCTGTACGGAAACTACAAGAGACAGAAAAAAAACAAAAGAAAATTAAAATTTCTTCATGGATATAGGATTCGAAATAACAAACTAAAAGAACTGCGTTTCTAAGATGTAACTTTCCACATTTAAAGTGGTACATGTTAACTGCCCAGAAAACCATACAACAACTCATTGTACATACGCACGTTTTTCAACCATCAAACAATCCCACAATCCATCAGCTGCAGCAATTCCAAAAGTCATCAAGCGAAAAGATTTTTTCAAAGAGAGTAAGTGCTGATTTCTACGCACGTATCTTTTTATATCTAGCGATGTAAATAAAATATATATATATATATATATATAAAATGAGATAACGATAATATATCAAGAACAGTATTGGGGAAAATGTATGAAAAAAAGTTTACTTGTGACGCGTTTCGTCCTTCAGGATTTCAAACGTTTCCACTACCCTAATTATTTTATATTCAATGAGAAACAAAAGGTCCATAAAATATTTCAAAACAAAAAACGGCACCTCCTGACAAACCCAATGCATAAAAAATATATATCATCCTACCAACTCTATCACATCTATAATTGAAAATAATCTATCTAAACTCAACATAATTTTTTTACGACTACGTCCAAAACAATAAAAAAAACATAGTCAATACTAAACAAAATAATAAGCTAAAGCCTGAAGGAGAATTTTACTCCATCACCTGTAATAATTGTCACAAAAACATGAGAAACCTCAAGGAATCTAATAAAAAATTATATGAACACAAAAGGGACATTTTACAAAACCGCACGTTAAATGCGTTGATTGTCCACCATAACGAGGCTGACCACAATTTTGAAATAAATAAAAAAAATCCTACTCTGATCAAAGGAAAAAGCAATTCACTATGACGTATATACCTAGAGATTGCCTTAATCGCAAAGGTCATCTACAGTAAATTTGCGCCCTAACTCTTACAGCATTTCGCCATTCCTGTCTGATAATTTATTGCAGTGTAGGATACCTACTTACAAAAGTAATGGAAACATAAAAAAGATTTTAATGAATTCGGCTCGATATATTAAAAAAAATTCTCATCACTCCTCGTTTGTGCGCATGTGTAGTCTTACCAACATAACAAATTTAGTCCAGTGAATTCCTGAAGGACGAAATGAAACTTTTCCACTTTGTCATACATTTTCCCGGGATATATATATATAGAGAGAGAGAGAGGTGAAAGCTTGTGTAGGATCATCCACACTTATTCGAAATGCTGATAACAAGGAGTCAGGTTTTATCATCACGGAGTTATACTTCTCCGGTACTACCAGTACACAGAAGAGTGCAGCGCCCGCCTTTCGATGGTAATTTCACGTTATTTAGCCCACCTGCTTAAGCGGTTTAGGCGATGGGTTGCCGTCCATCTTAATAATAAGATCAGCAGCCGAGTAACAAAGGTACTACTTCTACCCATTGTCACCTACACGCATAGAATATTATATATATATATATATATATATTATAAATTAATTGATTTAAAATATGTTTTTTTTTTCACAGTTCTAACCATGTTTCAAAAATGGAAGCTAAAAGCCCCGAATTTAATTTTGTGATTAAATTAAAGACATTAGTTCCATTTCATCCTCAAGCGAATTTTGGAGTAACTTTTTAAAATTACTGGGTTTTAAATACACAGCTAAAACAAAATTCATGTTTCCAAGGTTACTGATAAATCTATTTTTCTAGACAGGGGTGACTGGGTTTTCAATATGTCTATAATTTAATGTATCAGTTATTGCTACGTTTGGGTCGTGGGAAGGGATGTATTTTTCAATGAAATCTAACTTCCGTTAAAAGCCTGTCGTCTAGATTTTTTTAAAATTATATTGTTAATGGCTAAAATTCTTACGGCATTTTTTTCTTTCGTATATTTAAAGATTTTTTTGTGGGGGTTGTTTAGGTAAGAATACATTTTATTTAAGTACGATTGAAATATTTTTACTTTTAATTTTTAATATACTATATTTCTTTCAAGAACAATTAAATGTAATTAGAATCTCTTACCGTTTGTAGAATAATTATCACATCAAGTATATTACGATTTTTTTTAAAATTTTATATTTAAATATTACTAAAGTAAAATTTTCATTTCTCTGATTTAGTAGACTTTATTTATTTATTTAATTACAATTTAAAAGAAGTTTAGGTTAGAATTCATTTTAATTAACTACAATTTTAATTACAACTTTAAAATCATTATTAGTTTTTATAGACTATATTTCATTTAATAGAAGTAAAATGTGTCAGAGTTACTAACAGTCAGTAAAATTATTTTTCTATATCAAGTATATTTATATTACAATTTTTAAAAATTTTATATTTAAATATTTTTTAAGTAAAATTTTTTTATCTTTACGGCAAAACTAGCGACTTCATTTCTCTAATTTAGTAAACTTTATTTATTTATTTATTTATTTACAATTTAAAAGAAGTTTAGGTTAGAATTCATTTTAATTAACTACAATTTTAATTACAACTTTAAAATATTTTCATTATTAGTTTACTACTGTATAATGGTAGTACCGGAGAAGTATAACTCCGTGATTATAAAGCCTGACTCCTTGTTATCAGCATTTCCAATAAATATTTTGAAACATGGTTAGAACTGTGTAGCGAAAAAAACATATTTTAAATCAATCAATTTATAATATTAATGCTCTGTAAATTTACATTGAGCACTATTTTGTAAAAATAAAATATCTATAAGAACACCGGATTATATATCTTGCTGTTCTTTCTTTTTATTATATATATATATATATATATATATATATATATATATATAATGTCATCAGATTCATCTAAACAAGATGTTAAATTCAATCGACGGTTTAAGTTTTTATTGTATTTTTTCTTATGCGTTGTTGCACACTCTGATAAAATTGTTGATAAACTGTCTTTTCAATTCATGCCATATGTTTTCAATTGAATTACAGTCGTAAGTCTGTGAAAGCCAGTGTAAAACTTATTTTCTAATATGGAAAATATATCTGAACTGATTTTTGTCACTGTAAAACTTCACTTAGATTTCTAGCACTTTCAAGTTTGCATCCAGTATTTCATAATAATTATTTTCGTATCATTAATTCTTTCCAAGTTTCCTGTTCTTTTTTCAGAGAATCCCAAAGATTGATATTTCCCACTTTCTATGTTTTGTTGAAGGGAAGATATTCTTTAGATTGAAAGCCTCACCTTGATGACTTCAAACAAATTTCTTGTCATTATGCTCCGAAACTTGTAGCTTTGTCTCATCTGACTAGAGTGCAATCTCCCAGAATGAGATAGGTATACCAATCAATAGATTAATTTTCAAATGCTAAACGAGATTTGTAAAAAAGATGGGCCTTTGCAGTCAGCCTGCTCTGAGCAGGGCTCTAGTAACACTAACAGCGTTTCTTTTACTCTAGCAGTTTCCAAATCATTCCCGACGTTTTTGGTTCGAATATTTTAGGTCATTTTAACAGATAAATGACCTTCTGATCAGTTGTTTTGTTTTGTTTATACCGTCTACCATGTCCAGATTTATTTGGAATAGCATTTTCTCTCTTGAACTTTAGTATGAAGTTTTAAACAGTTCATTTAAGGAGAGTAAATATTCAACGCCTGATTTATAACCCCGAATAACTTGGGTTCTAATCACAAAACTATATTCAGATATCTTCAACATTATCAAAATATCTGTCTATATCTCTGAGATGAGGCCGAAACGTGAATATGGCAAAGGAGATGAGGATAACAGTCCGAATAATGTAAATAATACAAGTAATTATCAAAATATAGTGTAAATAATAATAATTAAATAATGTAAAGTCAAAAATCAAATTCCACCATTCTACAACCAGCAGCGATTCACCTTCAGGCTAAATGTTAACAATACTTGGCATAGAAAGCATTTATATCATTTCTTTGTGCTTTGCTATCAGTGGTTGACAAAATTGACTGAAATAATTACAATTCAAATTAAGACTTAACCAACTTCATTAGGGGTGTTTGGTTACTGGTACAAAATTTTCATCACGAACGAGATCCTATTATGAAAGAAAAATTTAAACTTTATAACATGAATAGCATGACTGAAATCACCAAAAGTAAATTTGGGGGAAATAAAGATTTATATTTATTATTTAATATTCATAATTTATACAAGAAAAACACACACACACACACACACACACACACACACACACACACACACACACATAATTATTCTCTGTATATTTTCCAATTGTCTTTAACTTTGAACATTGCAGAAAGTTATTCTTAATCTTGTGTCTACATTCTCTTTTATACAAGTTTCGTTAAAAACGACAGACAAGGTATTGCAGTTAAGTTTAATTTTTGTGCGTGTGTGTGTGTTCTTATAATTTTTTTTTCTTTTATGGGCATAAATTATTTAGAAATTGCCCGAATATTGTGTATGTGCGAGCGCTTTCGGCTATTCGTTTAGCCATTATCAAGTATCATTTTATTTTTACTTTTAACTGAATGTATTTTTTTATGTATGTATCTAGAGTTATAGGAATGTTTTATTTTCCAAACACGGTCAACAAACAAATTGTGGCCGTGTTCATAGTTGACGTTATTGAGTGTTGGATTTTCTTTTTTATTAATAATGCTTCCATTATTTTTAGCCTTTTTCTTATATATGGATGAGGCTATTTGTATTATCAACGAGTATGTTGCGGATAGACTCTGGCAGGTCTTCATGTATATTTAAATGTTACCTAACTGAGCTATGTTCAGAGAGATATAACATGAGTCTTCTTGTTAAGCATGTTGTAGTAAATAAATATTTGATTTTCTAAATCTAGCCACTACTAAAAGCAATTAATCTTTCTTTTTGATTCAACAATATAGGCTGATGATTCTATTATAATTTGCACAAATACATGATGATCATCTTTCTACGGCAACTCTCCTTTTTGGTGAATGGATAATGGGAGTCAATTCGTCTGCAACTCAGTGATACTCAAAGGAATATTCGAGGCTCTTTTTGGCATTTTCACACACGTCAAAGACACAATCCTTAAACAATAAAAATAGTATCAGCGAGCAACACACACACACACACACACACACATATATATATATATATATGTAATATCGTACATTAAGTTCAGGTGCTAATAAAATAGTTCTCGATGTATAATAACAGAGTTATAATTTATATTAATAATAACTATACATTTCCCCATCCCTAGTAGCACAACTCTGAGGTTCATGCACGATGCAATCGTCAGGTGCTGTTTTAGTTTTCAACCACATTAAAGTGATGGTATCTATGTCCACACTGCATATATATGTATACACATACACACAAGCACACGCGTTTGCAAATATACCAAATACAGTGAGAGTTTACTCGAATCTGATAAGGTTGACATTTACAGATGAAACACACGTGTTCATATATATATATATATATATATATATATATATATATATATATATATATATAATGTGTCTGTGTGTGTACGCGTATTTATTTTAGGATATTACACCGAAGACGTATCAAAGTCGCTACACAATTGCAGTCGTATTTCGATGCGTATCAATGCATCTCATTAGGCGATTGTAAATTACTGGCAAGTGAACGATTTATTTCACAAAATACGACCTCTTTTTGCTAAAAAAGGAGGGGGTTTGTGATAAGGCTTGAGAGCCTTACCCTGATCGGCCACTCAAATATGACCTACGTTAAATTTAAACTAAGCGAAGAAGCAAAAATTAAAAAATTCTTTTTATATACATAGGTCATGACGCGTAGATTGGCAGCTAACGGCAGCACAGATTTAAACAGGAGAGGATGTTAATGGATACATAAATTATACAAACTAGACAATGCCATTTCCTAAGATTATATATAATGTATGTATGTATGTCCTATATATATTAATTTTGCCTAAAGCATAGAAGAAATCTAATGATTTTCTCTACGCCCCCTCCCTCCTCCGATCTGATCAAATGCTCTAGATATTTTCTTACCAAATTTTCTATAGAGATTTGATTCATGTCCCTAGAAACAGAAGTCATAAATAAAGACCGTACAGATTAACTTGCCACTCAGATATTCTGGAAATATTCAACTTATTGACATTTTAAGATTAGATCGCTCCTTTATTTTTCTTTTTTTTTTCTTCTTTCAAAGTTGATTTTGGTTGATTGGGTTTCTCATCTCAAAATGAATCCGAAAGTAGCAGTCTTCCTTTTCCTTTCTAGAAACCGTTTCTAAATATTTGCTACTAAATATAACTTGATGAATAAAAGAAAGTATTTTTAGCTAGGCAAAATGGATAACCCAGATGGTCATTCATAGATTCTCAGTTCATCCAGAATTAAAACTATATATATATATATATATATATATATATATATATATATATATATATATATATATATATATGTATGTATGTATGTATATAAATAAAAAGAAAAGAACAGTAAGATATAAAATCCGGTGTTCTTATAGATATTTTTATTTTTACAAAATAGTGCTCAATGTAAATTAACAGAGCATTAATATTATAAATTAATTGATTTAAAATATGTTTTTTTTCGCTACACAGTTCCAACCATGTTTCAAAAATAAAAGCTAAAAACCCCGAATTTAATTTTGCAATTAAATTAAAAGCATTAGTTCCATTTCATCTTCAAGCGAATTTTGGAGTAACTTTTAAAAATTACCGGGTTTTAAAGACACAGGTAAAATCACGTTTCCATGGTTACAGAATATTCTACTTAAATTGAACAAGGGATGTCTAGATTTTCCTTATGTCAGTATCATTGTATAAGTTATTAGCTACAATTTGGTAAGGGGTAGGGATGTATTTTACAATGAAACCTGACATCAGTTGAATGGATGTCGTCTGAATTTTTTTTTTTTTTAAATTGTTAACGGTAAAAAAATTTCAACGTCATTTTTTAAATTTAAAGATTTTCGGGTTTTTTTTTTTTTTTTGTTTTTTTCCTAATACTTTTTATTTAACTACGATTTGAAATATTCTCCTTTTTAATTTTTATTTTACTATATTCTTTTTAAGAACAGTTAAATGTATTAGAATCCATTATATTATGTAGGATTATTTTATATATATATATTTTTTATATATATTATGTAGGATTATTTTATATATATATATATATATATATATATAACAAGTAAATAAACAGTAAAATAATTGTTTAAAATCGTATGTGTTAAAGTGTTCAATATCAAGTTAGGAAAATCAAACCTGTAGAGAGATTTAATATCCTAAAATAATAAAACGCTGAATGGAACACTCCCGCGGTTTCGATCACCAAGGTTTCATCAGCGAAATAATCACAAACAACACAAGAACTTAAATTTCTTAATGCGGCACCGGAAATAATGGTGGGGGGAGTGCTAAAAAAGCATTTGTTTTTTCAACTACATCTGGGTTCGTATAATCCCAAAGTTAACTTCCACATGTGCCTATATTTAGCCACAATTTCGGACCTCTCATTCAACAACTCAGCACCATTCTTGTATGTTACAATAGCCAACTTCTCATCCTGACCAGTTCACTTCCTGATCAAACTCTAATAATGTTTATTTGATCAGCAAAGAAACACAAAGTTTAGATTTATTCCAATGGAATATCGCCCTAATTCTTCTAAATTAATTATCGACGTATTTAACTCTTTGCAGCATTCAGTTGAACTATTTTGGTATAACATTGTCTTATTAATCGACTTTTCAATGTTTAAATTTTGAATTTTTCAACGACTTTTCAATGCTATTTTAAAAATTAAAACGAAACACACTTAATATCATCAAAGTGTTGCGGAATTATGCTAATTTGGATGTATCAGAAGGTGTAATTGTGTGAAGGCTTAAAAATGTGCGTATTCATTAAACATTCATCTACAACAAATAAGCAAACATTTGAAGGCAATTGGAAGAAATCAAGGAGAAACAGCGTAGTTATAGATTTCAACAAATAACATGAATTTATATACATTTGACATACACAAAATGAATTTATGATTGCTTGTTAAATGTGGCAAGTGAGATAAAATTGTAAGGAGTGACCATGCAGAGATTTGGTGTAGGAAAGCTTGTAGTTTAAGTTTGTCTATGAAATTAAAATAGTTTGAATTCTGCAAGGTGAAATGTCACTTGTGTGAGTTCAAACATTAGTGTGTATGTGTGTGACAATTGTAAATATTGTTTAAAGTCATAAGGAGTTATGTACCTTTGACTGATATGATATAAATTGATTAAATATACAATTACTACTCTGTAGTGATAATGTCACTTTTTCTAGTGAATTGTAAGTTGAGTTAATTCGCGCGGCAAGACTGTGAATTGTGTTGAGTTGCTGAGAGAGAATGGTGGTTGTTGAGTCAGTGTGCTGGCGCGCGTGGAGTTTGTTGGCATCTCTCAAAGACTCAGTTCCTGACTGCCTGAATCAAGTCAAGCGATCCTATTTATTGACTTTTTGGATTTCAAACCGGCTCCAGATAGGTGCGCGGGAAAAAGGATTTGTCTCAACTTGCTCAATTTCTTGTGTCCTTTTAACCAATGGGAAGTCAAGTTTGGAACAGTGAAGTGATGATTGGTCAAAGTTGATTTGGGGGAAGAATGCATTTTCACGCAGTGGTGACTGGCGAATACGGAGGATTCCATTAAAAATACAAATGCCAAACCAAAAAGTTGTTAACCAGAGCAAAAAAAATTAATACAGCAGAACTGTAAAATATTTTGAACAATCTTGATGTGATGCATATATTTGGACGTCGAAAGCGATCGTCCGTTAATTCACTTCACGGACGGTTAATAAATTAATGAATTCAATGCTCACTGCATAGCACGCCATCGTAGCCTTGTTTTGGATTAAGCTAAGCTTATTAAGCAGTTATGGTCTCTTTGTTTAGAATAAGATTTAGTCTACAAACTTTGTACTTCTGTGCAAGACTAATGTTGTTAATATATCTTTCATATTTATTTTTTTGTTACTCTATTAGTATTCGTTACAAGATGATAAAAACAAATATTAAAATGTGTAATATTACTGCCTTTTTAAAATAGAAAACTATATCTTCTCCTAAATCTAAAATGCTACTTTTTTTATTCAGCAAAGAATATTTTAATTTTCGAAAATATAGTTTTGACAACACCCCGACTTGAAATTTTTAAATGAAAATTGTAATCCGTAAATATTCCATTTGTTCGAGGGAAACAGTATTTCAATAAGTGATTCTTTTCGTGGAAATCTGTGTACATATTTCAGTAAATATGGCTCCTGGAACATTTGTACCTCAAACAATATTTGGTGGATTCATAAGTGTCTGTGTAAAAATAAGTCACACAAATGATGGATTTTAAAACAAGCGATAAATGTATCTATTAACAGAAAGAAATTACATCAATGTGTACACAATTGAAAATAAAGGAAAAGATATTAAAAAGTTAGTTATTAAGAATGTACTTGTTTGTGTGTGCGATACATACGTGTGTGCATGCGCGTGTGTGTGAGAGTTGAGTCGTCAGTCGACCGGAGAAACGAACTCTACGTCTCCTACATCTTGGAACAAGAGGAAGAAAAAGGGGAAGTAAATGTTTGTCTTTTTTTTAGACTTAATTAGCGCCACCTAATAGGCGTTTGGCGAAGCTAAGTGATGTAAGCCATTATGCTTAACTAAAGCTTTCTCCTTTCAAAATACTAAAATCTTTCTAGTCTAAAAATGACATCTTAGCTGAAGGATTTACCAACAAATTTATTAAAATTAAATTTATACATGATGTTGCACTGTCCAGAAATACTTTTTCCAAATTCTACGTCGTTTTGAATTTGTAGTTTATGATTGGTTCTAAGTTGGAAAATCAGATCCATGCCAAGTGAAAAATTGTCTCAAATTTTACAATGAACTGTTTGTGTGCATGATCTCATTTTCTTTGTTTTTAATTCAACGTTTCAGTTTGTTTGTTAAAAACGCAGTTTTTTCATATTATTTTAAAGTAGATATATCTAATAATTCGCCTAAAAACAGCATAGCTTGATGAAAAAAGCCTCAAACTTAATAAAAACGAAGTTTTATCGTCAAAATGTTCATGCTATTATCAAGAGGAAAGACCAAAGTATTTTTTTTATTTATTTTTAATTTTTTTTACTCCTTTCTACCACGTTCGAAATTTTGGCTAAAAATCTTGTTTTTTTTTTTACGCCAGCGGTCACGTAATATTTAGCATTAGTTTTAAGCGCTTTTTTCAGTTGAAAACACATTAAATGGAAATTTTTGCAAAAATCAAATAATTGTCAGATTTTAATGACATTTTCAGAAATTATTTTTTAAAAAATGAATGAAATTATTTTAGAAATGTTTGTTTTTAGTAAGTCATGGTAAAAATATTTTTTACTTAATTCTATGAAAACTCGACTACGTGTATTTTTGGGATTTTTAATTAAATGCCAAAGACTTTGAAAAATACAAATCATCGATTTTTTGCGTGTTTGTACCCAAAATTTAGCTCTGAATTGTTAAATACAAAACGCAGTAAAACTAGGACACTATTTAATTAGAAAAACTTTTAATGGCTTTTATGAATAATATATGTTAAGGACATTATTGTCTGAAGACAAAATAATTTCAGATGAAAAATAAATATTTACAAGAATTGTTTTCTTTTTTTTCACTTTTAAATACAAGATGTGATAAAGTTTTTAAATATTTTAAAATTAAATTTGAAAATATGTCTTTTTGGAAATGCTCTTATTAAAAGATCTATTTTTACAGATCTTAAATTTGAAAGTTTATTACAATCTGCGAAGCGTTTGTATTTTTAAAATAATTTTTTGATATGCCAAAAAATGTATTAAAAACGTTTCCGGCAAAACTATTCAAAAATAATATCACGTGTTTTAAAGGTTATATCTCCTGATTAGCGAGGATCCGGCCTCATAAATTGCATTGATTTCCTTCAGTCTAGCACGTATCAAATTATCTGACTAACTGTCCATCATCGTCGCATTTCCAAAATTTTTAATTTTTTTCTACATATTTCACTAAATATTTTCTTTTTGTTTTTTTTTTAAATATAATCAATTTTTTCTTCTTCACTGAGAAACATACTGCAATTATTATTTTTTTTCTTTTTTAGGTTCAATTTTAGGGACGGAAGCATGCACTGCTTTGGACATATCTTCGTTAAAAAAGTTCCTAAAATCAATAAAATATTATACTTTTGAAAGTATTTAATTTTTATGACTTACTTTATAGTTAGATAAGCTGGTTCACTTAAAATTCGAAAATACTGTCACTTCTGTCCTTCCGTCCGATAAATTGCTCTGACGTTAGTTGTCGATACATTGACGAAAACGTCAATTCACAACTCCAAAACCAATCACCACGGTTAGACATGCTTCTCTTATTTACAACTAAATTTTTTTCTTCTAAAAATTAAGTCATGTTTGTTTTCAATTACATTAAGTAAACTTTAAATTTTCTAATTTTCCTAAAATAACTTTTGAAACAAGTGTAATTGAATTTTACAAGTTTTTTAAACGGAGAATTTCATTTTTGTTTACAAAGTTGTCAAAAATGGCTGACATGATTAATTTTATGTAAATTTTGCTGGCTCAAAACAACAAGATTTTAACTAAAATTTCAGGCGTGCTAAGAATTAAAAAAAATTAAAATGGTAAAAAATAGTTTGGTCTTTTCTCTTAATAATAATGATACAAACATTTAGACGATAAAAATTGTATATCAAGTTTGGGTCCTTTTTTTTCATCAGGGTATGCTCTTTTTAGCGAAGTATTAAGCATACCTATTTTAAAGAGAATGATTATCGAATGAAAATTTCACATGGAAATGGCTAAAAGCTTAACAAGTTTTAGTTAAAAAAAGTAATGACTGTCCTGTTCTTAAGTGGTTATTTACTCAGCTGAATGTGGCATTAGTTCACAAGAGGCGCCCATTTTGAATCTAGAGTCGAGATGGTTTACAAGACTAGGTTTACAGTATTTCACGGCGCAGCCTTCAAATATACTGTTCTCGATTACAATGCATTTTGAAACTTTAGACATCTTTTACTATTGATAATGATTTCGACTTTCATATTAGATTATTATAAAAACGTGATATATTAAAATAGACTTAGATACATTTTAAAAACTCAACATTAGTAAATAAAACTATCACTTTTAAAAGATTAGTTAAAACGACTGAATATCATATTTATCCGAAAATGACTGGAAAAATAATCGGCTGAAATGTGAAAATAAATATTAACGAAGCTGAATAAGACGTAAAGTGACGTTTTCTAATGAAACCAGCGTCTCAGACGCCGATGAAAGTTTTTCAGTTCTTCAAATGAAAAAGAAATTTAATTGTTTTTTGCATTAATATTTTCAAATAATGGAAAACGAGTTACCCAAATATTATTATTTTAATTCTAATAGAGTCAATTTTACAAATAAAACTTCAGGTATGTTGACATTTTTATTACCTTAATAATACAAATCAAAGATCTTGTTAAACATTTTTTAAATAATTTGTAATTGTAATGGTTAGATGTTTTAAAACAACGTTAGTTTTCAAGAATCTCACGAAATAGAATCCTCTGAATCCTCGAGAGAAATCCGTTTCTACCTCGTTTTCCTTTTTTACTTTTACATTTCGCAATGAAAAAACATTTAAAAAAACAAAAAAAATTTCACTTGAAAAAGCAAAGTAAATTTACCTACAGCTTAAATACGACTTGTGGTCAGCGCTGTAGAGGAGTTATAACTCTGAGTTAATGATTATAAAGCCCCTAACATACAAAAATAGTCGTCAAAATGAGAAACAGTAAGACATGGAAACAACAAAACAAAACGAATATTATTCTTTACCTTGTTGTTATGTTGGAGAAACAGTAATACTGAGTAAAATTGTGAGTTTCGGATAAAATGTAGATATTCGAGAGTTTCCAGATAATTTAGTAGGAAAAATAGCAGTGTCTAGGTTTTTCTTACCTCAAATTATTGTTCAGTGCTAAAAGAAAAATGT
Source organism: Acanthosepion pharaonis (assembly GCA_903632075.3). NCBI lineage: Eukaryota > Metazoa > Mollusca > Cephalopoda > Sepiida > Sepiidae > Acanthosepion > Acanthosepion pharaonis. The sequence goes on along the minus strand of CAHIKZ030000401.1, from coordinate 1,890,257 downwards.
TAGTATTCTGGAAAAGGAGATTAAATTGTCGTTGAAGCACGTGTTAAAGACCTGTCCGTGCGATCTGCTTGTCTAATAGTGAGAATGTCACATGTCTCTGTGAGTAGATGAGAAAAGTAGGGCCGATTCTCATTGCTTGAGAAAGAATAAATTAATGATAATTATAATTGCTATAATTATTTTTGATACTATAATTAATTTTTATTTATTTTTTGGCACGACAGCGTATTGCAAACTAGTAAAATCTGAGCTTTAAGCCTTCTTGTCATTAAATAGCAGAGATGGAGTTTCTCTGACTGAAAATCATAAGATTTTAATATAAAATTGATGATTTTTGAAGACTGACTTGTGACAGAAAAAGATGATTTTTCCGGTAGCATTATTTCGTGGCTCTCTTCTGAAATGATTTCAAACGGATGCATTATCTGTGGTTATTTCTTGAAACAAATTCATTTTCTCGTAGCTGACCATCATTTGTTCTTTTCGCCTGCACACCGTGGTCAACATGCATATTCTTTAAAGGAGCTCAACTGTTACCAGCCGCATCGCATGAGACGCTTCGGGTGTAGGACTTCCGGGGGCAAATCACACCCCATTGTAGCCGTTGGGAAACAATGTAATAATCTATGTTACAATTGAGTCGTATCACGTGTAAGGATTTATTAAACAAATACATGAAAACTTTCATTTTCTGAAAAGATTTCACATTTAATAAAGCTACGATTTCTGCTATCGACGAAATGATGAATCTTTAATCGCATTCGTATTTTAATACCCACTGTGTTTAAAGCCAATAATTTCCAGTATGCTTTCACCTTTTCTTGTCGTTACTCGCTGACTTGACTTTTTTTTCTCTTTATCCTATTTTTAATCAGTTTCAGTGCAAACAAATTATTTCTGCCGAAGAGGAAAATAGTTGTTGGGTTAACTTTTCTTCCTCTTCTTTCCAAGTCGTTCTAGATAATTTTGGAGGTAGACCCCGTGAAGAGAAGATGTTTCGTGGACACGTAGGAAAAATAGAACCTCTCGCAATAAGTCATGTTTAATACAGACATCACCAATTAATGTTGGGTTTGTATAATATATTTAAGCAATCTGTTGTAGATATTTACGTAAATATTTATCATAAAAATAAAGAAGACTAGGGAGAAACTGGGAAAATATAAATTAATGTTTTAATTTCATACAAGAAGAACATGTTAATAAAGTGTAGAAATGTGTTGCATGCCTTCTCCCCGATACTGAAAAGGGAAGCTAGCAAATATTGCAAAAGCTTGTTCTTACTCACAAATCATGTTGCAAGAAGTTATGTTTTTCTCACGTGTCCAGGAAACATCTTTTCTTCATGACGTCTAAATTATTTAGACAAGAAAGAAAAGACAAGAAAGAAAATTATTTACAATCAGATTATGTTTCACTGACTGTCCGTTAATGGTCACTAAACCGATCAAATGAAGTGCAAAAAGTTAATCCAACACGCTGGTGATCTATAGTGTCAATCGGTCTCATAGAAACGAGACAATCTTAATTTTGGATTCACGTGACTTCTACCAGTAGTAGGATTAGTAGATGTCATCATCTTTGACTGATTCTAAATCACATATATGCGACTTTATTACAGGATTAAATACCGAATTTTGCAAATGTCGCCTTAAAATTCGATTTTACATGATTTGCATTGAAAGTGAAGAACTGAATTGTCGTCAGGAAATAATATAAGCGCAACTGGCATGCATATTTACGGCTGTTTTTATGTTAGATTATGAAAAATGTTACAAGGCCAGAAGAGAGGGATCGGTCAAGTCGGTCAAGAACTAATTTGGCGCGTTGCTGTTGTTCACTCGAATCGAATTGAAAAGCTTCATTATTTTTTTTTCAGCGTTTTTTTTTTTTATTCTATTTTTGCTTTGCTTTTTGTTTTATTTTTTATTATCATTTCATTTGTAAAGCAATCTCTGATGATGCATCGTGCATTTGGCAAAAAAAAGGATTTGGACATTGATGCGCTTATATTTCCCATATTTACATTTACTTTAAATTTACATAGATCATGTATTTTGATATAAAATGAATAATTACTAAAACAAAATACATGTTTTCAAACAGGCAACAGGTAACATTTCTAGACGGAAATATATTCCTATTTCTAGTTACAGAATTTCAGTGTAAGGGGCTAATATTCATTTTTATAGATAGATAGATAGATAGATAGATAGATATGAATTGACTGAGACAGCTAGATATGAACAGATTTAGATAGATAGATAGATAGATAGATAGATAGATAGATAGATAGATAGATAGATATGAACAAACTGAGTATTATATTGCAAAATTTTCAGAGCAGTGTATTATTTAACATAGCACAGAGAAAAATAAAAAATACTTTTGTACCTATTTATTGGGAGAGGCACGCTGGAGTAATGGATAGCGGCTCGGGTTGAGGAATCGGAGAGCTGATTTCGAATTCCAGTCGAATCCATTGCATTCATTTACCTTGGGAAAGGTATGAATCCTCTTCTTCTCCCTCCCAAGTTATGGGTTAATTAGCAAGACAGATCGGTTCTATAGCCTTGAATGGCAATTGGTCTATCGCAGAAAGGAATGGCAACCTACTGCGGGAAAAAGATCTGCCTTGTCAGTCATGTAACGAAATGTACATGATCGCCTAAGCGTGTATCACGCATGGCACATAACTAACTGACCTATTTATGACAAAAGTATAGAAATATATATTTTAGTTAACTTTTTTGTTTTTCCCATTTCTGTTTTGCCTTTTGAGTTTGTCTAGTAATTGATAAAAGTGACAGCCTCGTGGAAAATTCATTTTGACACTGGGTCTGATAAAAGCTGACACTGTCCAACGGGGAGAGATTTTAACCGAACACATGGCACTCTCTTTATAATGGACGCCACACTGGTTTTTCGTGACATGGAACATTTAAGCAACTTATGGGACTTGAACCAGCCTCAAAGCCAATTATGTCCCTTGACAACGCAGATGAGAACGGAAATGTCCTCTCACCAAACCGGAAATGAAAGGCTGACGAGAAACCTTGAAAGAGAAGGGAAACGCAACGAGCCCCAAGAGAATAGTCAACAGATTCAGTCATTTCAATTTCTGCTTGATAAATCGGAAATGAAGACCAGAAATCGTGATTTTCGTCTATTCTTTTCCTTAGTGCAGAATGAACGGCCTTTATTTTGATAATGTTTGAGACAAAGAAGAAACGCCGGATTATCTATCTATCTATCTATCTATCTATCTATCTATCTATCTATCTATCTATCTATCCCTGCTCATATCTATCTATATATCTATCTATTTCGACCTGCTCATATCTATCTATGTTACTGTTTGACATTTATTTTATGATGACTTCTTGATCTATATTTCCCTATTTTTTCGATATCTATGCTAGGTATATATTTATCTATCTCCATTGCGCAAACACACACGCACACACACACACACACACACGTTAATTAAAAGACAAGACATTTCTTATTTAAAACGAAATGTTATTCCGCTTTTATTTTATTATTCATAGCTTTTAAATCTAATTTACGAGGAATTTTATTTTAGTCTGTCAACAGCTGCCTCCCAAGAAACATCAAATCCCAGACTAACACAATTTTTAAACTAAAGGTTACATTTTATGCCTTCACTCAACCGGCCAAACATTTCCAGCGCTATTCTAGAGCATTTGCAAAAGTCCTTATTTTCTCTGTGAGCTTTGAAGATATTTAACCATTAATTGAAACAAAGGAAAGAGTCGCAAAGAGATGACAGATGCATCAGAAGACGTGTTTTAAGAAGCAAATTCTCATTCAATTATGTAAAGAATTTAGAACTATCGCATGAGTGGGAGGGGGTGACTTGTAGTTTGCCTGAATAGAGCTTTTAGTTCAGAAGGTATGAAAAAAAAGTCAAAAGAAGACACATGGTGACCCTCAACATTCGAAAACAATAATAAGATTTTGCAAATGATCGATGACAGCGATGATAGATCATGAGGGATTAACATGTGCAAATCGTTCACAAATCGAAGTCATCTCTGTGTTATCTGACAACTGGTACATTTTAGAAATAAATTCAAAATGTGATGTGAGAAGAAAATTTAATCTTGACCATCAAGTAAGGTATTATTGTCAAAATGTCACAGAGAGTTAACAAATATTTTGACTTTCACGAGTGCCTGACTCCTGTGATTCTGTTGAAGGTTTCGTTAACGGCCATTTGCTGCTGTCTCTCGTTGTGAAAATTTTTAAAAAAAATTACTATTTTATGAAGTGGCTGGAATCAGGGTTACACTTTCATGCCTGCCGGAAAGACAAGAATTTTATGATACCGTGTCACAAAAAGACTTGTTTTAATTTGCATCTATGGGTTTTCAAATTTCAAAATACAAATAAATTTTTCTGAAAACTGTTTCTTATTTCTCTATTAAGAAAAAAATGAATTTTCTAAACAAAAAAAAAAAATATCTGCGTGAAACAAACACTGGTTAGTGCCTCAGATCTCGCAAGATATGGAAAGTAATTCGTTCATAGTCGACAGCTGCAAAGAATTACTCTTGTGCTGAAGTTAGTCATGTCAAATATTTTTTAAAGTTGCTTTAGCTTTATATTGTTTTGTTTTTTTTTTTTTTTATCGAATTATTTACGACCAAACTCAAAGAAAAAGATGATTTTTGTAAATATTAAACTTAGAAAAATAAACATGTCGAGATTTGATCCGTGGCCTTATCACTTAACGTTTTAATTTTCCTGTGAAAATGCCACTTTCGAGAGACAATTGTGAAGTTTAAGCTGATCTAAATTATTAGATTTGAAATATCACAGTGATAAAATCGAAAGTCAATTCTTTCCTTCAAATGATGGAATGACATTTGCTGGAAAGATCGTTAAATATCAATTAAAAACCCATGTCCAGCAAAACTTTTTAAATATCAACTGCACATCTGGAAAATGAAATATTATGCGAGTTTATTTTCTCTTTTTATATCAAACAGCGATTTCTTTTTTCTTTCTTTCTTTTTTTTTTTTTTCATCAGACTGACGGATTACTACGTTTTCATCAAGTTGGAGCCTGGGGCCCATCTGGTTGAATCATCAATTTCACTATGACGTTTTTACACCTGATCTATACATGACCTATACACCTTTTCTCCTTTTACTGTTTATCTCCACAAACCCTGACGATGTTTCAATGTTTATAATTGCTTTTATAAAAATGATTTCAGTTTTCAAAAATGGGAGAAACTGTAAAGAAGTCGACTTTCATTTTATGATTCTTAAGCGTGACAAAATAGATAGATATTTCCTTAATTTAGTTAGCCTATTACAGGATCACGACTGTGGAGCCCTCGGTGTATATATATATATATATATATATATATATATATATATATGTGATTGTCACTATTGTCTTGACAGAAGAAGACCATCTCTACAAGTTTCTTCCGTTGTTTTTGTTTTTTTCTTGTTATATAACTTTCAGATTCATCGATCATCAGAGCGCAGATGACTCTTTTAACAGTCTTACTTTTACAAAATTTTGCGCAAATGTTACACAGGAAAGGGAGATCCTCAAGTCTAACATTCATGGTATCAATATAAATTTTAATGTGTCTTGTTAATCCAGAAGCTGATTTGAATACTTTAAACAAGAATTGATTGCTGGCTCCTATCAATAGATCGAGCCTGATGAGACCTAAGGTGACTTTGAACACCTTCTCTTGAATTGAACAAAATTACCACATAAACTACATACATATATTGTAAGGTTAGGGTGGAAGGTAGCGCTTCAAGATTACCTTTATGAAGATTGCGCTTAACCTTAACATGTTCCACCTTGTCCTTTTCAAACTGTTTACAACCTTGATGAACTCTCGTTCTCCACGAAGGTCGACATTCAGCCTCCAGTTCCCAGATACCAACTGATATCCCAAGAGATTTGAGATTGGTTTTGATGCAATATTTAAAGCGTCTTCTAGGTTTGTGTCTGGGACGCGTGCTTTCAGATAGTTCACCATAAAAGGTCACATTTAGGCAACCTTGAGACATCCATGTGCACCAAGTGACCTGCCCAGCGCATTAGATTGAAAATGATTAGGTACTCAATACTGGGGATATTAGCTTTTTCCAGAATTTTTGTGTCAGATACAAAAGACTGGCTTGAAATATGATTCTTCTGAGGAACTTTTGGTTTACTCTTTCAAGGGGATGGTAATATGACGTCTGTATGTTGTCCATGTTTCTGAAGAGTACAAAAGAGCGGTCAAAACGCCTGACTCATAAACCTTTACCTTGATGTTAAGTGTGATGTTTCTGTCAGACCACACCCGCTTTTCCAAGCATGCAAAAGATTTTGTAGCTTTCTCGATGCTGTGAACTGTTTCAGCATCTAGTGTCCTATCTCTTGAGAGTGTGCTTCCAAGGTATACAAAGGTATCTACCACCTTCAGCCTCCTGCTAGCCACAAGTATTTTTGGTTCACAGTACGGTTGACCAGGAGGTGGTGCTAACATTACCTTGGTCTTTTCAAAAAGATTCTTGATAGTTTGCATATCTTCTTCGGTATGAGCCACGAGGTCTGCATCATCAGCATAAAGAAGCTCACGAATAACTTTCTGAAACACCTTTGTGGAAGCACTAAATCGTCGCAGATCAAAAAATTTTCCGCTATTTCGGAAACGCAAATAAGCACCAATACTACAATTTCTAAAGGCATATGTGAACATCATTGGAAAAAGATGGAAAATAAAGTAGGTGAAGGTATATCATTCTGCTTCACACAATTCTCAACAGAAATTCGTTCAGACAGAGTACCATTGAAGTTCAACCTGGCTTTCATGTTGCTGTACACCTCTTTAAGCAGTCTGACAAATTCAGGTGGGCAACCTAGTTTTCTTAGAATTGTCCACAAATCGTTCCTATTCACAGTGTCAAATGCCTTAGTTAGGTCAACAAAGACTTGGTAGAGCGGGACACAGTGTTTAATGCACTTTTCTACCAGTTGTAGGGTTGTGAAGATCATATCAATTGTGCCTCTACCAGTGCGATATCCACATTGACTCCTGGTATCACTTCAGAACAGATGTGACTTTGGAGGCGATTGAGAAAGATTTTGGCAAAAACCTTTCCAACAGCTTCAAGTAAGCTTATTCCTCTGTAGTTTCTACATTCTGACTTTTGACTTTTCCCTTTATACAGGGACACAAGAATATCATCAAGCCAGCCCTGATGAACATATGTGCCATTCCAAACATCTGAAATTAGATGGTGTATTCTTCTTGACATTTCATTTCCTCCATGTAAGAGCAGCACAAGAGGAATTCCATCCAGTCCTGGTGCCTTCCTAGTATTAACCTCATGAACCTAGTCTCCTTATATGTTGGTGGAATTGACATTTCATGCACATCAGACCGAGGCAGATTGTTGATTATATTCAAATCAACAACTGAAGGATTATCAAACAAATGTGAGAAATGTTCAGTCCACGTTGTAATATATTTTTGGATTTCTTAAGATTAGTTCCGTCTTTAGTTTTCAGTGGATTTACAGATGTTGACTGAGGCCCAAAGGCCTTTCTTAACCTTGAAGTCTTTACGATTGTAGGCATTCTGAATTTGTTTGGAAATATCATGCCACCATTGATTCTTTAATTGGCGTAATCTACGTTGAAGAGAGGATCTACAGGCCTTAACGGACTGGCAAAATGATCGACGATCACTATCAGATCTTGGTGTTTCTTTTTTCTTAAACCCAAGACATCAACACTGGTGTTGTATGTGGTCTTTTAAAAATCTTCCCAGGAACTATCAAACTGAGAGTTTTCCACAGTTTTTGAAGCTCTTCCCGTACCACCGGATACATCAACTTATTCCTATCAATCTGTTTAGGGAAATTTGTTCCCCCAGAACGAATTTTCCGCCTTATACGCAGTTTCAGTTTTCCACTTACAAGATAGTGATCAGTACCACATTCTGCCCCCACCTCATTATTCGTACACTGCAAACATCTTGAAGGTCACGTTGACGACAAATTATGTAAGTAATAATGTGACTATAGTGAGACCTTGGGTGAATCCAGGTTACCTGATATATCTCTTTTTGTTGACAGAAAGTATTACATAAAGCAATATTGTGGTTCGTACAGAGCTGGAGGAGATGCAAACCATTGCTGTTTACTTTACCAAGTCCAAAACTACATACAAGGTCCCACGTTTCATGATTTGTTCTCAACCTCGCATTAAAATTCCCCAAAAAGAGAATTTTATCAGCCTGGGGAATTTTGATAGTGTTGAATGGCGGTCTTCGTAAAAAGCAATTATCATTTCCTCACTATTGGACATGGTTGGACCATAGACAGAGATTAATGTCATGAATCTGTTTCCTGGCAGTGGTATACGAATAGTCATGATTCATGTCAGTTATGCCTTGAGGATACTCAAGATGTGCAACAAGATCAGATTTTATTGCAAAACCTCATGTTTCTTCCAATAGAAAGTGTAGCCTGTGATATATATATATATATATATTCGACTCTCCCGTCGAATTCGACGTATGAGGGTCAAGCAGATCAATTCCCAGGAAACCGACAGCCCGACAACAGCACATAAGATTTGAGTATATTGGTGAAGGTTTCGTGCAGGACCATCTAACCCTGCCGAATACTAAGTGCCGCAAGGTCCCCAAACGACCTTCCGCAGGTTTTGAATTCAGAGTTGTCCTTCTCCTAGACCAGTTGCCATCCAAGGCTATAGAACCCAGTCTGTCCTGCTATTTACCGATAGCTGGAGGGAGAAGAAGAGGATTCACACCTTTACCAAGGGTGTTAGCACGTAAGTGAATGTAATGGATTCGATTGGAATTCGAACTCGGCTCTCCGATTCCTCAATCACGATCCTAATCATCTGACCTACAAATTCAAAAAGCTTTTTGAATTTGTAGATCTGATGAATTGGATCGTGATTACGATTCCACTGTAATAAATTATAACCGTGGAATATTAGTGTTTGAGTCTTTTATATATATATATATATATATATATATATATATATATATATATATATATATATATATATATATATATATATATATATATATATCGAATGGACAAATATACATAGGTATACTCTACAGTGTAAGAAAAAACAGTGCCCAATATAAAAAAACAGACCTTTTAATATAAATATATATTCAATATCAATATATAAAACAGACCTTTGTATATATATATATATATATATATATATATATATATATATATATATATATATATATATATATTAGGATCAATCAAAATCTATATATTAGGATAAATCAAAATCATGTTAAAAATCGTTATATAATTGCGATCGTGTTTCGACGGATATCACTGCGTCTCCTCAAGCGACTGTAAATTACTGGCGAGTGAACGATTAATTTAATTTAATTTCAAAAGCAAAATACCTAAAGAAAAATATAGTCTTGAGGGCTTTACCGTGATCATCCACTCGAATATGACCTACGTTAAATTCAAACTAAGCGAAAAAGAAATTGTTTTTTTGAAATGTGCCATGATAGGAAGTTATCTGCAAACAGTTCGCAGACATTAGATTAAAACTCATACAGATGATAACGTTAATTCGTAAAGTGTATACAAATCAGGCATTCAACTTTCACAAGAAATAAAAGCGGAGGAGGTGGGGAGGTAATTTAACCTGATGCTAACTAGTTATATGCTTTCTGAATTTTATTTTTTATAGTTGATGAACAAGAGGCCTCTTTAAGGAACTAGTAAATAATTTAAACATATATAATTATTTGGCAAATTATTGTGCAACCGTTAAGTAAAGAGCATTCACATAATATGTTAATAATACCAATTAATTAATGCAAGATCTTAAAAATGCTAATTAAATACCAGTACATCCAAATAAGATGATAATAATACTAACAGGAGATTAATACAGAACTATATTAATTCTAAATTAATCTTACAAATAGAAAAATAAGCCATATCAGGTGCATCGCAGTTCGTCTACTAAAAGATAATAAAAAGCATTATCAAATTCCAAAGTTTAACTAAATTGTAAGGTAAATTGCTATGTCTACAATTTATCATTATTTCATTTCTTTGATTTAATAAGATTTATAAAAAAAAATCTGATAATTTCCAATTATTCATGTAAACACAGAAAACAGGGTTCATATAAAAATCTAAAATGGTCTAGTTATTTTTAAAAAATTCCATTTCACCAGAGGAATTTTATTAGCAACTTTTAAATTGCAAAAATATTTAGAAAGTATGTATTATTTCTATAAGTACTATTGGTGAAGGACACGATATGTTGATACAACCTAGTCTTAAAAGAATTCTTAGTACTACCAATATAGAATTTTTGATCAGTCGGATTCTCAATTGTAGAAATAGTACTTAGATAAATAAGAGATTTAGTTGAAAATGTGTTTGTTAATGGGCATTGGTCAGAAGTCCAAAAAAGGCATCATATATATATAAATAATATATATATATATATAATATATACAGTTAAATAATATATATAATATATACATAATATATAATATATATACAATGCTGTTCGATAAAAGTGACTCACCTGATTTTTTTACTTAAAATTTTTTTTCGCCTATTGTTTTTGGGGTCAAACTAATTTTTAATCTTACTAATATAAAGACCCCTTCCCGACCACCTAGTAAAAAGTTTACTCACCCTAAGGTATTCTATTGATAATTATAATTTTGGATATAAATGAGATTTAGGGAAAAACTCTGTGCAAAAAAAAGCGACTCACTTATTTCCTGCAACTAGTAATCAACAGAAACATAACAGCTTTAAATAAAGAATAATAGAGGTATAATTCATTTATAATAGGTAATATAGTTCGAAATATTTAATAATCTATGGGTCCTCCTTTATTTTGAATAACCTTTTCAACCCTTTTTGGCATTGACTTGATTAGGTTTTGGCAAATCTCATCTCCGAGCATTTAATTCCATTCGGATATGAAATTCACATTCAAATCCTCTTTATTGCTCAACTGCTTTCTCGAGAGCCTGTACTTTATAATGCTCCATAAGTTTTCTATGGGGTTGAGGTCAGGAGATTGGGGCGGCCATGTCATAACACTCACCAGCTTCTCATCAAAGTATTCCATCATCAATTTTGATTTGTGACAGGGAGCATTATCCTGCATAAAAATGAGCTTGGTGGGGTGGATTTGCACCCTTTCAGCAGAAGGGATCAGACAAGACTCTAAAATTCTCTTCTACTGCTCGCTCCTGAGGGTCTTTTCAATAGATTTTAAGAAACCAGTTCCATGAAAAGAAAAACATCCCCAGAACATTATACTGAACGGATGCTTGATAGTACTTACTGCTAAATTCAAAGATCTTTCAAAGCTTTTTCGGATTTTAGATCGCTTATCCTTTGTATTTACTTTAACTTTCGTTTCATCGGAGAAGAGAACATTTAGTAAAAAAAATCAGGTGAGTCACTTTTATCGAACAGCACTGTATATAATATACAATAGATATATGTTAAATATATGCATAATATATATATATAAATATATATATAAATATATATTGCCCATTAACAAACAAATATATATATATATATATATATATATATATATATATATATATATATATAAGAAAAATATGTTGTAGTGGTTCCAACGAGAGAAAAGTATGTATATTAAAAAGAAGAGGGTGCCGCAAACGTTTTTTTAGTTGTAATGTGGATTTATTGAGAAAAAATATTATACTTTGTTTTACATAATTTCACGACACGTGTTTCTGGTCTGGTCTCGCAAACCGTCTTCAGGTGAAAGTGGAGATTTTTACATATTATTAAAAATAATTAATTTTTCTTCATGTTCAATGTGGAATATTCTCGATATGAGACATTCTGTTTGTGTGTTGGCAATCCGAATTTTCTTTCTAGAATTGTCAATGAAGAGTTCTGCGTGAAGGGTCATAAAACAATTAAGGTTTGTCCAGCGAGTAGTTATCGGCATTTAATCTTTTAATGTTTTAGTGACCTCTATGTGCTCTTGGATCTGTTTCTATTTTGGCGTGTTCCTGTCAGCATGCGTGTATATATGCGTGCGTATATTTCCTTACTACGAGGAATTCGTAAACTTATTTGTACCTATACACGCATACACACACATACACACTATCCCACCACAAGTAGTCAGTACACACACACATATACACACATATTTCCCAAGCTACATGGAACCAGTACACACACATACACACACACACATACATACATACACACACACACACACACACACACGTACTTCTTAAGTTGTCAACATCCGCATATACATACATAAATGTATGTATGTGTACATACACATATATATATCTCTCCTCGTGTCTCCCGTATATGAGTGTGCGTCCATGTATGTGAGCGATCATTGTATTTGGTCACCCTGTGTGCATGTTTTTTTTTTTTTTTTTTTTTTGGGGGGGTTACGATCTATTCAGTTCGGGTTTGAATTTGTCTATAAAGTTTTTTTCCTGTATTTGTAGATACGAGTAATTGTCTGTTTGATATATCGGCATGATATTAAACTTACCCTGGTTACATTTGAAAATGTGTTGTGATACAAAAAGTTTTCTGTTGTCTGTCAATTTTATATTGCTTTTGTGTAGGGAGACCCTGTTGTTCAGTTGTTGGCTGATGCCTATATATGACTTCTTACATTTTGTGCATTTAAGTGCATAAACTACATTTTTGGAGTTGCAGTTTAAGTTTTTGTTTATTGTGAATGTTTTTTTTTGGTTTTCAAAAGTGTAGGAGTTTCCTTCTATAGAAACACGTGTCGTGAAATTATGTAAAACAAAGTATAATATTTTTTCTCAATAAATCCACATTACAACCAAAAACGTTTGCGGCACCCTCTTCTTTTTAATATATATATATATATATATATATATATATATATATATTTATATATATATTATATATATATATATATATATATAAATATATATTATATATATATTTATATATACTATATATTTGTTTGTTAATGGGCATTGGTCAAATTTCTACAATTACATATATATATATATATATATATATATATATATATATATATATATATATAATAAACAATAAAATCCGAAATTACCTCAACATGGGGAATACTCTATTTCGCCTGTCGTGTATATATATATATATATATATATATATATATAAAGATATTTTTGTAGGTACAAAATTTAATGATCGAAATAAAAGTATAAAACTTAATATTACGAGGCATATTTAAAAAAACGGGTGAAGCAACTGGTTTCGCTCCCGCTCTTCAGGCTTCAACGGGAGATTTAAAATTAACACAGAAAAATGTCCAAAAAAAGGAAGTTGTAAAAAAAAAAAAAAAAAATGCGACAGGAACAAATGACAAATGAGTCCCAACAAACAGTCACGTTGTTTACACAAAGAAGGCTTACGGGACCCGATGTAAAGTGCCTCCAGAACCTTTAGATGAAATAAGGAGTGAGACCGGGACAACACGGTGAACCAGTCAACACTAAATTTGGCTCCACAATCTCTGTTCTTTAATAGGTGTTCGCATATGGCGGAACTATAAGTGTTCGGGACGAGTCCATTCAAAGGCAAGGTGTGATTTCTAATTTTTGTAGGAACGTGTTGTTTTATTCTCATGTCTAAGCGTTGAGTTGTTCTCCCTATGTAGTCGGCTCCGCAACTACAAACGTATTTGTAAATAATTGAATTAATTTGATGGGGAGGGAGAACGTCTTTACACGCAGATCGAAACATAGGCCGAGTTTGAAAAATAATCCGAACCTCGTCAGAGAAAAAACAACAACGAACATTCGATGAAATTTGTTTAGTTATTTTTTCACATTTGGCACAAATCCATTGAAAGACGAAATTAAATCACCATGCAACAACGACAAATGTCATGTGATGTCATCGGCCCCGGTGCGATTTTCGCTTCCAGCGTCTCGTATGCACGTGTTTGTTGTTGCTTGGAAATCTTCCATGCAAACAAAATAGACTGTCATTGTTGGTATGTCCGTGTATTGTTTAATTTATCGTAATGTAATTGTCATCTTTGATGATGACGTATGTAAGCCGAAAGCTTAGATAGGATTAAAAAAAACATGTATCAATATGGTGATTTTCTTTCGTCTTTCAATGATAATGTTATTAAACTTAGCAGACGATATGAAACGAATTTGCTTAGAATAGATAGACAGAACTTTATATTATTTAATGAAACATGCATTAATATATATATATATATATATATATATATATATATATATATATATATATATATATAATGCTGGACTATCCCGTTGTCTTACGATGTATGAGTGTCAAGCAACTCAGTTCCTAGGACCCAACAGCCAGACACATGCACATATGATTTGATTATAGTGAAGGCTTTGTGCAGAACCAGCCACATTTTTTGAAGAGCCAAATACAGAGATCTGGTGCACCACGTGCCACAAAGTCCCCAAACAACCCTCCGAAGGTTTTGGATTCAGTGTTGTCCCTCCCCTAAATCAGTTGCCATTCAAGGCTATAGAATCCAGTCTCTCCTGTTATTTCCCCATAACTGGAGGGAGAAGAAGAGGTTTCATACCTTTTCCAATCACGTAAGTGAATGCAGTAGATTCGACTGGAATTTGAACTCGACTCTCCGATTCTTCAATCCGAGCCGCTATCCACTACTCTTTATAAAATATGAAAAATCTTGAAATTAATTTTCATTTTCATTTCAAGCTAATAGATTAAATAAAATATTTAAAATTAAATACTTCGGTTTATTTCAAACTGAATTTAGATTGATTGCGATATCAAGTAAAATTTATAAATTCATTCTTATTGACAGATCCTGTCAACACAAACTAATCATCTTTAAGAAAGAAAATATTCTTTTCTGAAACGTTATTTGAGGAGAATTAGATTATTTAAATTTTAATTAATCTGAATTGAAACAAAAAGAAGTTTATTTACTTTTATCTTAAAATATAGTAGAAAAGGATTTGTTAAACACGGAGGGGGGTTGTTTTCTGACATATTGGGTGATTTATTGAAAGCCAGATGTTTTCAAAAACTTAACTAAGGTGAATAGCAGTGACTGAAATTATTTGAATACATGAACGTCTTTTTTGTATAGATTTTTTAAAACAATCCAGTAATCTTTAAAAAATAAGAAAATATTTTAAGAAACTTAATATTTTATTGAGTTTTAGGTACTTCGTTGGTTTTAAATTCAAGATTGATAAAAGTTTAAAGACTCTGAAAAATCTTGAAGCGAATCGAATATCACTAAAAACAAAAAATAAAAAATAAAATAAAACGCAATTGAGTAAAGGCTTAAATCCTTTCTTTATCAAAGAACCATATTTGTCAGGATTATTTTTGTCTGGAATAAAATCACTAAAATCGAGTTCCAAATCATTGGTAACAATGCTCGAGAGAATAATTCTTAATTCATAGCAGAGGAGGCTAGAATGTAGAATAGGTTTGTCAGTATTTATTATTCGTGTATAACTTTCCCAGTGACATGACACTGTCGGAGTTAGCTCCTCCTTAGTTCCCTAATTTTTACTAGGGGTCTCTCTCCCTACACTATAAATTCTGGGCAACTTCATTCCTCGTTCTTTTTTTAATTTCTTCATTTCAGTGAACACCTCTACAATGTAAGCGCTCGTAGAAATCCGCGTTTCGCCCATTCTAGGGAAAACGCCATTAAACACACGTATACGTACGAACATTCACCAAAGAACAAACACAAATGTTCACACACACGCAAATGTTATTGTCTACGTCCATTGTAAAACTGTGTTGTTTAATACATACATATATATATATATATATATATATATATATATATATATATATATATATATATATATCGGTCTTGTTTGTCTTCTTGACATCTTCAGTTGGACTAAATTTGAGTCCGCCATGTTCTTGTAGTTGGACCTTCTTCTAGCAGGAATGAACAGCACGTGTCTCTAATTCAACAGCACTCAAACCCAACGATCCTCTACAACATGTCCCCCAAAAGCAGACTGAATTGTTGATGCACAGCAGGCCGGATCAATATTTCCATGTTCTTTACAACAAATCCCAGCCCTATCATGTGAAATTCGCTGCAAATTGATTTTTCTTATCTGGAAGGAGTGGCATCAGGCTTGACCTGCTATTGTAGCCTATCTGCTTCAGGGTTCGACGTATTGTACGTTCAAAGATGAACTTCTGTTTACTTCCATCATAAAGCTACAATTATTATTTGAGCTACTTTTGCCTTTCTATCAGTTCCTTTGAATTCGCTTGGCCATGCTTTATCTGACTGCTATCATCAACAAGGGACGTCCACCCGTAGAATTACCGCTCTATGGATTATTTTGTTTTTCTAAATATTCTCAGTAAATTCTAAATGTAGTTGTACATACAAATCCTAATATAGATCACCGGAAAATACATTCTGAAAAAAATTTCCGAAAAAACTTTTCTTTTTATGGTAAAATGTTTATCTTTCATCTTTATTCATAATCGTCTTTTTGCATATATATTATTGGAAAGTGATCAATATCCGTGCAACCACACACACACACACACACGCACACACACACACACACACACACACACACACACACACATATATATATATATATATATATATATATATATATATATATATATAAATATATATTAATAATAATTATTATAATACTACTAATAAATATATATATATATATATTTCTTTTTCTCACCAGTAGCACAATTGTGAGTTTCATGCACAATGCAATCATCAGGTGACGATTGTATTGTTCATGAGTTGTCGTACTGATGAAGAAAGAAATATATATTTATTATTAATATAATTTTTTGTTCTGTTAAAAACACCACTGATTTTTTTAAAAAATCCGTCTCCAACTAAAAAGCCCTGTCCACCATACCCATAGCTGGGGAAGAAGAGATACACACCATTCCTAAGAGTATTTGTGCGTAAGTGAATATAACTCGGTTCTCCGACTTCTCATCGATTACACCAACACTCGTACGTGTGAGTGTGTTGGTGGTGGGTGGGTAGGTCTCTTTCTGCAATAAATGCCCAAGTCAAAAATATACTCGTGGTAGGCTTTCTTTATTTATTATATTAGTTTTGTTGTGATCAACAAATAAAATAAAAATAAAAACAAGAAGTGAAAAAGATATTTCGAACTTTTTAGGGAAATGACTTGTGGAGAACAGCTGTTTGCTTACATTCTCACCGCATCGTCTGGTCAGCGAACTCTCCTATATCGGGAGGAGGATATAGTAATTCACCAATCGGAAGTTCAAATTTGTTAGTTGTTTCTAAAACCAGAAATAAACCGGACATAAAGATTCGGTCCTACATAAATAAATAAGAAAAAACCCAGTAACTATCCGCTGTTTATTTCGGAGTTTATATGCTTAAATAAAGTGGCACCTGTTTTTCTGCATTGCCATCCATAACTAACAGGAAAAGCATCCATTCATTCGCATATTTTATTTTTAGTCTCCTATTCTTTTTATAACTACTTTAAATATGTTTTTATATATAATTTGATTCTAAATAAACTTTGTCGTGATGAAAACTAAACATACAGGACTTGTAAAATCATTACCTGTCAGCTAATTTGAAAACATTAAGCATAAGTCTCATTGATAAATTTAACCAATGGACACATGTCGTAGAACGATAGTTCAATG
>CAHIKZ030000401.1:1622500-1870000 GCA_903632075.3 Acanthosepion pharaonis | reverse complement strand
TTAGCCTAGATCTTAATTATAAAAATTGTGTTACCTATCAAATCTAAGTTCTTGTGACTAACACTAAAACCTAATTAGTAGGAATAGCAAGTCATAATAGGCGCCAAATTACAACATAAGTCTTAACCACTGCGTAAAATTTTAAAGGAAAACATTTATTATATGAAAAAGATACAATTTTACTTTTGTGCGCTTATTAACGCAGGATACGACTTATTAAGGCAGGATAAGAATTTTCTGATAAAAAGGATTACCATTGAAAATGGAAAAAATACAGTTTGGGAAAAGACAAGAATTTTGAAAATGACAAAAAGAAACAAAAACTGAAAAAGGTAAAAAGGTAAAATATCAAAAGTGCAACCATTTTCAGAAAAGACGAATACTTTTACGAGCGTCTCTGGAACATATTGTAATTTTTGAAAAGTCCCTTTTAAATACAGAGTTCGTGCTTGGGAACATTTCTTAGAATTCTTTTCGTTGTTTGTTGTCCAACCGCATGAGAATTTTTACTTGAACTTCAAAATTCTTTAGTCTCTCTGCAGCTGGCTGGTAACTGGTGTCTTCTTGATGCTTCCTTCTTGATGTTAAATGCCTTCTTGCTCTTTGATGTTGAGTTACTTTATCCTCTTGCTGTCTTCTCTCTTCGTCCACTGACTTGAGTTCTATTTATTCAGAAGTTTAGACTCACAGAAAGCTCAAACCAACTTTTCGCAAGGAAATAAGACCACGTCTCTCATTGAACACAAAATACGAATAAAAAAATTGCATAAATTAGAAATGGATCTTTCACAAAGAAGAAGGACCCCACAGCAATCATGCAACACTCATCCCCACTGGGGAACAAACACTTTCTACTACCTCCAGCCCGGCATACACTACATTCACATACACAAACATCACTTTACTTATCAACTGACACTTACTTTTTATTAGTACTTCTTATTAATTATTGTAGGCCGAGTTGTATAAACACGATAAAACCAAGAATATCTACCTATAGCCCGGGGAGTAGATGCATAAGTTAGCGTAATGATGTGACTAGCGTACACGAGAATTTTCGCGTTATCATTTGCCTGTATGGATTACTAGCAGCCATACCAAACTGGTCGATCAGAAAAAGCGTTCAATTAGAATGGAGCAAAAACATCATGTTTCGATGTAACAGAGTCTACCTTCTTCAATTACTTTAAAGTACTTTCATTAAAAAAAACATTTTTAAGTAATACAGTTACTGATATAACGAAAGTAGTCTGTATTTATTCAATCGAAGTTAGCCGAGGACATGAACGGGTAAAACAGGCAACATGAAGACCCACTTCAGACCACAATTATTTTGGAGTTTTTGAAATTCAATTTGTCGGTGATGTAAATGAGGATACATTAATAAAGCAATTGTTAAGTTTGATGAAATCTGGTTGAAAGATCAACGAAAAATAAGAAAGAAACCAGTAAAAAATCGCCATTTTCGGTATTTACGCGGGTTTTCAATATATGGGTGGACTCAATTATCAAGTTAAATGCCTGTTAGACAATCAACTTATTGTTGACTACAAATGAAGTTTGTATTAGATTGCTTGAAAATTGACGAAGTTTTTAGTTTAAAATTTGTGTTGAAAGTGATTTTTCGTTAAAAGCAGCGCCGTAGAAATAAAAATGAGGTATCGTTGACCTTGTCATGATAAAAGTAACCTACATATCGATTTTGAACGAAATTGGAGGAAAAAAGTTGAATTTATCGATTTTTGATCGACTTTATCAATTATTGATCTTTTAAAAATTACCGATTTTTTACGCTAAGAACCTATCTCTTACATTGTACAATGCACATGCTAAGTTTAGTCAAAATCGATTGGCTGAATCTCGAGTGAAAAAGTATTGCACAGATAGACAGACACACAGACATCCTTTGTTTTATATATATAGATTATTTTGTTTCGCAAGGACTTTAAGTATTATAATTGTTAGAGAGTTCAAGATCTTATTTTTATGAGTGTTTCAAAAGCATTTCTCTATCACAAAACCTTAAAGGCAATTGGTGAATCTAACCGCAAATAATGAATTATGTTGCTGCATTAATTGAATATGTTTGTTACATTCTGTTATTTATTATCTGATCATGGACATAAAGCATTTAAAAAGAGTTAACAAGTAGATTTAATTGGCATCAAATACTCAATTTTAAGAAAAACCTTTTCCTACCTCGAGGTCCTATATCGCAAATTTTCTCTTGGAGGCCCATATTCCACTTATCAACAAGTTCATAGATCAAACAAAAACAATTACCTCCGCGAAAACAACTTTTACGTAAAAAAGAAAAACCGACCCAACTTTAAATATGAAAGCCGAAAACTAACAAAATACAGAAAATTACTTTCGTCTAAGTTTAAAAATAAATCATTTTTCATTTTCTATAATCTCAAAGAATATTCTTTATTCCATAAATAAAATTATTTATTTGAAGAAACTTAGAATATTTTTATATCAATAGGAATATTACTTTTTTAAATAATAAAATAAAGTAATATTTTTTATTCATTGATTTATTCTCTTTTGGTTTTAACTATTTAACATTTATTCTGTATTTATTTATTTTATTTTTTGGCGATTTGATGTCATGAAATATTTAACTGCAACAAATCAGGTTTTTTAATTATTTTAAGAAAATTTATTAAACAAAAGAAGTGCTGCTATAAAAGAAGAAAAGGGAGAAATTTATAAAGACTTATTGAATTGATATCGTTTATTGATTGTCTTTCTTTTCTTTTCTTTCAGCTTCCAATGCCATAAGATATTCTCGACTCCAGGCATCATACATAGCTAATGGGTTGGAAAATAGTTCCCGCATAACTTTCAATAAAAATATATATAAAGTTGTGCGGAAACTTCGTTTCCAACCCAATATTTCTAACGTTATATAAACATGAGCGAGGTAATTCAGAATTGTTGAATTATTTCCTATTTGATCTTCCGTAAAAAAATAATTTAAAAACAACTGCAATAAGAAAAAAATAAAATAAAATTCTTTTTAAAATATTTCTGATGCGAAAATAGTAGTAAACTTTAAATTTTTCGATTCTTCGGACATATCTTTACTTAATAAAAAAATCTCTTTTGCCATTTCAAAACCATAATGAAAAATTACAAGAAAATTTTTCAAAAATAAATTAATTGTAGATTTTTTCCTGACAAATCTGAAAGAAAATAATGTTTTTATTAACTTATGCAAGCACCAGTTCTCAACAATTTTTTTTTTAGTTTAATTGTATTGTTTTTGTAAGATTTGGTTTATTTTCCATATGTTTACTAGTTAACACTTGATATTGCATCATATTTTTACTAAAATAAAATCTTTAAGGATTTTCCATTATATAACAGAAAATTCGCGAAGAAGTACAAACGAGATAATGAAAGTGGGGGAAGGTTAATCTGATCCTCCTAAATATTTTCGGAAAGCTCTTTAATAAATTCACTTATCAATATCTGTCCATATTTCTGAGATGAGGTATTATGTACATTATTTACATTATTCGGACTCTTGTCCTCATCTTTGTCGCCATATTTATTACAACATTTCGGCCGTTGTACACTCCGGCCTTCTTCAGGTGGTTGGAATGTCGAACTTAATCCTTTATTTCGCTAAGGCAGTGGAGAACTTTCAGAGGGAAATTAACAAGAGATAACTGATAACTGATATCGATTAAACATGGCACGTGGAACTAGAAGTCTACCCCGATGAGCGAAATAAAGGGCTCAGTTCGACATTCCAACAACCTGAAAAAGGCTGGAGCCTACAATGGCCGAAACGTTGTAATAAATATGGCGACAAAGATGAGAACAATAGTCCGAATAATGTAAATAATGTTCAGGTATCCAGTCTACAATTCATTCATTAATGAATAAGTACTGAAAATGTTGTTTAAATTGGATAATCCCGTTATGTTTTGTAATTTTTTAAAAAGAGCGATTTTTTGGTTTCGTTTCGGAAAAAACATATTTATTTTGGCGGCAGTTAGTATATCCTCCCTGGCCTGCCCAGGAATTGAATTCATAACTATTGTATCACGAAATTCACTTTTCAAAACTTTACTCCTCAAACAAGCGAATTAGCTTCTCTAATGAAACTCAACAGTTTAATCCGCGCCAGAGCTTAACTTATACTACACTAATCGACGCCAGTTTATGTTTTACATCTTTTATTTGTTTCGTTTTGTAAGATGAGTTCATTATCTTTGTTCCTCCTCTGGATAAATTTGAACCAAACCAATGTTAAGAGATTGACCCCTAAGCTAAAAGTTAGGGTTGGACACTCGTAGTAAGTTCGGTCCTCATTGGTTACCCCATATTAATGACCTTCTGCCAACCTTAGTTTAGTAAGTAACAACCAATGTTAAGACATTTTCCCCGTAACAAAATGAGGCGGTCAGTGTAAGAGAACCAACTGTGCATGAGAATAGATACCTCTACAGAAACGCGATACTTAAGGATTAAAATGCATTTTTAAAAATGAAAAATCTTTCTTGAAGATTTTTAGTTTTAAATTCAAGCTAATAGATTAAATTTAATATTTCCAATAAGCAAAATACCTTGCTATATTTCACAATTCATTTATATTGACTGAAAGGAATTTTTTTAATCTCTAAAATCGGCGATTTTAGCGCCATTTTTAGCCATCACAATGTAATTTTCTTTATTAAAAATCTTCCAAAATTAAAATATGCTTTTCTGAAACTTTATTTGAGGAATATTACCTGATTTAAAGTTTAATCTGATTTGAAACAAATATTACTTACTTTACTTAAGTTTAAACATATCGTAAAAATGCATTTTTGACAAGGAGGTAGCTGTTTATTTAAGGTGTTAACAGGTTGACTGACAGACGGAACTTAATCTAATTTTTTCCTCCGCTGTATATATCTGTAAAAATTACTTGAGTAATATAACGTGAGCAGTTTTTGTATATAATTTTTAGAGACGCAGTTAACTTAAAAATTTAGGAAAATTTTCTCCATAACTAGTGTTTTATTGAATTTTAGGTACTCTGGCATTAAATTGACTATAGCTAACGCTCTTATTTTCTGATAATGTCGTGTATGGACGTCCATATTTGCAAAAATCGGCACGTAAAAAAAATTCAAAATTTAGAAAAATATATTTGTCGTCGCTAAATTGTTATAAGTTTTTTTTATTTATGATTAGTAAATATAGTTTTTACTTAATACCAATATCACCTAACCCCTACAAATTAAGACAGAATCTTTTAAAATTTAAAATTTTATAAATTATTATTATTATTGAAATTTTAAAAAATGAAAACATTTTTTTTGTAAAAACCTTTATTCATCGAAAAAGATTTTTCCATAATTTATCTTATTCACAAAAGCAATTAAAAGCTTTTCTAATTCAATAATCTATTAGTTTTATTGCATTTTTTATTTTACGATTCCTAGCAGATTTTCTGTAACTGGCGGTCCTGTTTTACAAAAAGAAATTGATGATTTATATTCTCCAAGGAGTTCTACTTGTAACTAATAATACGTGACAAAACATTTCATTTCTCAAAATTTCATAAAATAAAATAAGTGGGTCGTAACAGATATAGAAAAAAAAATTTCTAAAATAATTTGGAAATGAAAGTTTCATTAAAATCTGTAATTATTTGATTTTTACGAGAATTTCCAAATCAATGTGTTTTTCGCTGCAAAAAAAAAGACGCTACATTTTCTTATACTAATTTATGGTCTCCACCCCGCTGCTGACGCAAGAAAAACAGGATTTTTAATCAAAATTTCGAGCGTTCTAAATACGTAAAAAATATAATTTAATAAAAACTTTTCCTCTTAACATAAAATAACATAATGATTTTGACGATCAAACTTTGTTTCTGTTAAGTTTGGGAATTTCGTCATCATGGTATTCTCATTTTTTAGCGAATCTGTGGAAAATATTTGCCATTTTTCAATAAGTAAGCGGACCAAATGATTTTGCACGAGAATTCTTTTTTAGCATATTTTTCTTCTTTTCAATGCACTTAATTCAGAAATAGTCATAAGTTTAAGATTTATATTTAAGTCATTCGGAGATGGGTCGCAAGTTTAAGATTTGTATTTAAGTTACTTTTATTTATTAATTAATTTAGTATTTTATTACTTCAAATATTATTTACTACTATTTATTATTATTAAATTTATTTATTAATTAAATCTCTGTAAGCCTGGGTTCATTCTTATTATTTGTCTTTTGTTATTTATTATTTATTTCGTAGAAGTAATAACATCGACAATATTAATGCAATGGCCATCACGAAAATACAATAAACAGACGATAACAATTTTCCCGACAATTAATTAGTCATATTCATTAGCCATTAGAATAATCACAAGAAATCGGAAATAACGAAATTCCAACCTATAAGCCCCAACAATAACAAATTATAAAAATAGTCGAGCTACATGACTTGACAACTGCGTTTAAGCATGAAACAGACTGTCACTATATAGTGTTAATACCTATAGCCACACTGCTTATATTTACATTGGCTCTCGAAACATCTATTGGATGAACTTTAGTATAAAAAGGATTAATTTTACGAAGTTTTATAACTTTTAACATTTCCTTTATTTTCTAAATAGTAAAAAGCGAATGCATTCCCATCACACACTTGCGCGCGCACACACACACACACACACATATATATATATATATATATATATATATATGCGTGTGTGTGCGCCCGCACGTGTGTGATGGGAATGCATTTAAATTAATTATCTAATTATCAAACATCTGGTCCTGATGGACGTTACACAGTGAAACTCTTAAGTCAGTCAATCAAATAAATTACTTGAACTTTTCTGTATTTATTGCATATATATATATATATATATATATATAGAGAGAGAGAGAGAGAGAGAGAGACAGAGACAGAGATACAGAGACACAGAGAGAGAGAGACAGAGAGGGGGTGCTAAAAGCGAAGAAATAAATAATCTTCAGACACAGCTCTGCAAATTTAAATAAATTTTATTACTGTGTTTGTTTTCTTTCAAGTTGAAAGAAATGAATTACAAAGGTCCTTACGAAAGAAAGACTCACAAAATTTTTTTTTATTATTTACAACACAGAATGAATTAGGCTAGTATGATAGAAGAATGCATGTCATTTTCTTGTAGTCAGCAGGCGAAGGTGTGTTATAACTAGTACTAACATATTGTCTGCATATGTAGATAGTATAACTATAAAAAAAAATGAAAAAAATTAGGTGTCGTTGGTGAAATGGAAGCAGTAGAGGTTGAAAAATGTTCTGGGTCTACATGGCATTGTTCAATGTTCCCTACACAAACACCAAAAATAATAGAGAATTGTTGGGCCCGTTTTAATGGACGAATAAATTGTGGAAGATATCACTCACCAGAGCAACGTCGTAAACGACCATCAATTATTATAGGACGTGATGAGTGCAGGATATTACTGAACACTACAGAGCGCCACTCGATAGCACACGTGACACACGACATCACACGTGACGTGAACGACGGTGTTGTGAAATCATATTATGGAATTTCATTTTACACACACACACACACACACACACACACACACACACACATATATATATATATAATATTCGTGGTCAATATACACATATATACATATATATATAAAATATATAAATATATATACATATATATATATATATATATATATATATATATATATATATATATATATATATATAAATTTCCAAGAGGATAGAATCCAGGTAGAACTCAATGTCCAGGACAGAATAATAATATAATTAAAAAAGGCTCAAACACTAATATTACATGGTTATAATTTATTACATTGGAATTGTAATTACGATCCAATTCATCAGAGATACAAATTCAAAAAGAAATCGGAAAAAATAACTCCGGGTATAAAAAATAAAATCTTAGTGAGAGTATATGTATGGGAGTGGGAGACAAGTGTGAGAAGGAAATGAAAGCTTTAGAGTTGGGTAACAGACGAAAGAAGAATAGGAAGGCCTAAAGGTGAAGGTGGGGATTAAAATTTAACAGAGAGAAGTTTTAAAGAGAGGAGTTAAATAACGGTTTAAATGAGTGAGATACAAATAAATAAATTATTTTTCGATGCAATTCGCTACTGAATCGGTGACCAAAAATTAAAAAAACAGACACCGGAAAAGGGTGCTTACATTTGTGGTGACACTACACACAATAAAAGACGATATGATCTGAACTTATAATCCAGAAAATGAGAGAGAGAGAGAAAAGAAAAAAAAGTGAGATTGGGTACATATATATGTATGTATGTATGTATGTATGTATATGCAGCAACCATCTACATCGCGCAGTAGAGTTTTTCTCACCAGCGTAAGTGATCAATGTTTGCTTCTTCTGAAGGCTGCGTAATATCCTCATCGCAACTGAAGCATAACAATCTTCCTACTGTTACAAGATGAGATCTTGCCCTGCTTCGATAAACGGAAGTTACCATCACGAGTCCCCGACTCGAAATGAAAACTACACGTCTACGCATAGGCTCGACGCAGATACTTCCGTTTGGGATAAACTCGAAAAAAAAAAATGAAAAGAATTAAATCAACCAATATATCGGACCGACTCCCGCGTATTCAAAAAATTGCCATTTGGAGCCGATAGGGGTGTATAAGTTCAACACGGGAAGGTCAAAAGCAGGCCACTGAACGGCGGAGGCAGAAGGGTCACGTCGCTCACTCCTGACACACTGGCCCGGCGACGAAACGAAGCATGTGACTGCTGCTGCTATTGAACTCTCGTCCGACGCCTTGTCAAAGGGTACCTTTCCCTCAACTTCTTAAATACGAACTTTTTACTTGTTCTTATTTTCCTCACTAAAAGAGATTATAAAATATATCTACAGTCTTTCTTGTTCTTTCGATTCTGAATTTCATTGTTTGCAACCAAACGCAGTATTTCGCCCACATTGATTTCACATCGCCCACGTAACTAAATACGGAATATAACACTACTCTTATTTTGCTTCTAATACTCTGCTGATGAAGAAAGAGAATTCTTATATTTTGGAATAAAAAATGGAGAAGTGGATAGAGCCGAATATTTCTCAGAACATCCAAATAAATGCATAAAGCACATAATTTGTTTGTCTGCCTGAAACCCAGAAAATATATTGAATATACCAATTTGATTTACTCTTTAAATCTCTCTCTCTCTCTCTATCTATCTATCTCTCTCTCTCTCTCTCCGTGTGTGTGTGTATGTGTGTGTGTGGATATACAAATTATATGCCAAACTCTTTGCATCAATTAAATCTACAGTCTTATATTTTAATGAAATGTCTTAGTTATTGTTTATTGGAGATAGCTTTATCTGGTCAGCTTTCAAAATCATTTTTAACAGTGTTTTTTTTTTCATTTTCAATTTGTGATCTTTATAAATAAATAATCGGTTACATCGTTGTTGTTTTTTATGATTAAATAACTTAGTTATTGAAACTGATCCATTTTTTCTGCTTTGAAAGTGGGTACCAACCCCTCTCATTATGATCACAGATTGATAATAAATGCAAGAAAGCATTATTGACATTTTTTTTTAATCTTATTTTGAAAATGTAACAAGTTTTATTAACTTTTACTTTTTCAATTTCTAAATCAAACTACGACAAAAACGTTTCGACTTATTAAAAAGTTTTAATTATGACAATTATGGCAGGTGCAAACTATCTCAGACAGAAGCGAATGTGTAGCGTAGGACTTGGCTCACTCAATATCGTCTATCATTGCTCGCCTCATAGATTGACTACCCTCATACCTTACCAAGTGATGAATGAAGTGAATTCGGTCCTTACTTGGTGACCTATTGCTGACACCATCAGCTTAGTTAACCTTATTCAAAACATTGTTTTTTGTCTTCTTCTTCATACAAACTTTTTACAAAATGGGCTGAACGTTTCCAACATTCTTTTGTTGATAAGACCGCCGTCATTGGCTTGGTCTCCTGATTAATTCTGTTAATGAATTGATAATTAAGGAGCAATTAATAATTGATGGAATTATGTTGTAGGATAATGCGTAGTGATTTCTCTCCACAATAGGGAACCAATTACTTCTAATGGTCACCATGGCAACATTGATAATAGGTTGAGAGAGAAAAACAATCCTTCAAATATCTTTATTTATTTATGGCCTAATCTTTGCGTTGGAGTTATATTTCGACATAGGAGTGAATCAGAAAAGTGAATCCTATTAATCCGTTATACTTGATCATCGCAAGTTTTGCAAATACAGAATTAATTGCCAATGAGTTGAAACTAATTATTTGGACGCACCAAATAAAATACCGATTCTGACAATAAACTTCTTATATAAAAAGAATATTCCTGTAATAATAAGACGCACCGATTGAAATTATTAAAATGTTTCAAAATAAAATAATTATTAAAAATTACCAGAAAAATACCGGATTTTGACAAGTCATAAAATACAAAAAGTGCATTCTTTTAATCAAAGTATGCGCTTATGGTTATTACAAAGAATCGATTTTTTTTGCAAGCAATGATAGGTTTCCGAAATGTGTAGTTGTAGTTGCTACAGGCAGGACTCAAATGGGCGCAGATTCTGGTTTACTGTCAGTTCATTTTGAATTCATTTGTTCAATTTTTTTGTTTTTTCAAACCTGGAAGAAATAAGTAATAGATTTTGATTTGTTTCCTGAACTTATCTTCAATGACTTTTCACAGTTGGTCGTCATTGATGGCAGCTTCGTAGGTCTTTGAATATTCGCACCTTTGAGGCGGAATTTCTGGAATCAGCATCATCGTTCGCAGTACTTTCTTCAAATACCAAATTAATGTTTCTCTTTGATTTAGTTACGTCATATTACAAGCTAACCTCACACAAAAATACGAGTTGTATGTCTTCTATGACCAGAACACGTTTTCGAGGATAACAAAAGGAATTTAAGGTGAATGGAAGACAATTTCAAATGTTACAAACTTATACGTATTTAAATCCCTCTTGATAGCACCGAACAGTCATTAATTTTATTCTTTATGTGTTACAAATTAATATGCATACTCCTTGCGTATGGCAAATTTTACAAATACAAAAAAATCATATCTACCTGTTCACGATGGGAATATCCTGCCATTGTTAAACGGAACACTTCTCAATTAACTCACTACTACACACGTTAAACTTATAATATCAATATATATGTGGGGAAATTGTAAGACAAAGTGGAAAAAGTTTACTTGTCACGTGTTTCGTTCTTCAAAACTTCATCGGATTAAATTTGTTACGTTGGTAAGACTACAAATGCTCCCGACAGAGAGGTGCTGGAAATTTTATTTTATTTTATTTTATTTTTTATCTAGACGAATTCATTTAGAGATTTTTTTTCTTTCTCTTTCCATCACTTTTGTAAGTAGGTCTTCCACATTGTGATATTAAAAGATTTGCCAGGAATGGTGAAATGTTGTAATAGACAGGGCGTAAATTTACTGTAGATGACCTTTGCGATTAAGGCACTCTCTAGACATTTACGTAGTAGTGAGTTAGTTTTCATTGCTCAGAATAGCATTTTTATGTCAAAGTTGTGGTCAGTCTCGTTGCAATGGGCAACCAACGCATTTGATGTATTATTTTGTAAAATCTCCCTTTTGTGTTCTTTTATTAGATTCCTTGAGGTTTCACCTATGTATTTTTGTGATAATTATTACATGCGATGGAGTAAACTTCTCCTTCAGGTTTCAGCTTATTGCTTTGTTTAGTATTAACTAAGTCTTTTATTGTTTTGGGTGTAGTAGTAACAACTTTTATGCTGAGTTTAGATAGATTCTTTTCGATTGTAGATGTGATAGAATTAGTAGGAAAGATAATATAGTTTTTGATTCATTGAATTTCTCGGGTGGGGGTGGGAGTTTTTTTTTTTTGTTTTGAATATTTTACGAGTCTTTTGTTTCGCCATTGAATATAAAATAATTAGGGTACTGGAGAATTTAAAAAAAATTTCGATGTATTTCTCCTCTTCGTATAAATAATTCGAGCTGCATATTCTTAGAGCTCTTAGTTAGAATCCGTATACCGGATTTTATTTTGTTCTGATGGGAATAGAAATTAATTTTGTTGATAGGTTTCCAGTAGACACCGAGGTTTAAACTGTTGTTAACGCGGTGTAACGTGAAGAAAGATAAGGAATTGTGTTCTTCCATTTCGTATGTAAATTCCATTGTGTGTCCCACTTGGTTTAGCTAATCTCCGAGGTCAAGTAAATAAATCCGTATCACGAAAATATATAAGAAGAGAATCATCAATATAAAGAAAATATGTTGATTATTTTGGGTAAAATATTTTGGAAAGGACCGGAATTCTAGAAATTCTAAGACGATACATGATATCTCTCCAAATTTTTGTTTGTAACAATCATTATTAAATATGAAGTAGCATTGATTGGTGATAAGACGACATTTTTATTATTATTATTTTAGCTGTTGTTAGAGAGAAATTTATCTTTGATTGTGTTAGATCCTTTTTTAGGAGATTTACGCATGTTTCAACTGAGACGTTAGTGTAAAGGGATTTTATATCTAGGCTGGCCATGCATTTGTCTGTCATGTTCATTTTCCTTAGTTTTTCAACTCGACGTCCAGAGTTCTTTATATGAAATGAACGGATTGTTTCAAGAAGAGGGGTTAAACTTATTGTTATGGTTATCGACAGTTTACAGTGGCGGGAGGGGGGGGCGTTGTCTATTCCTTAGAGAATGGGGCGCATTGGGATGCCAGTTTTATTGGGTTTAGGGAGACCATAAAGTTTGGAAGTTCTGGGGTGATATTTTATACCACGATTTGTTTTCATTTTTAATCAGTTTCCTGATTTCTTTGTTGAATTTTTGTGCCTCGGTAGTTATTTTTGGTTCGATTATTTTTTCATGTGTGTAGGTATCGTTGAGTAATGAGTTCATTTTTATACATATATGTATTCTTGTTCATGATCCTCGCTCCCTTGTCAGAGGAAAGCCATGTGGATTTCCTTATTTCTTGCTAGATTCTTTAGGGCATTTACGTGTCTCAGTGGTAATGTATTTTCCTTGTTGGTTTCTATAGTAGCAGTGATTATGCCTTGAATGAAAACTTTCGTGAATTCGTAGTCGTTTTACTTTTGATTTATTTTTTACTATAGTCTCTACTATGTCTCCTTTGTGGATTCTGTTGGCAAATTTTAAAACGAACCTGAAGAATTCCTGTTCTATATTGGAAAGCTTTATATCGGAAAAAAATTCTAAAA
Organism: Acanthosepion pharaonis; assembly: GCA_903632075.3. Classification (NCBI taxonomy): domain Eukaryota; kingdom Metazoa; phylum Mollusca; class Cephalopoda; order Sepiida; family Sepiidae; genus Acanthosepion; species Acanthosepion pharaonis. The sequence continues at coordinate 1,856,715 of CAHIKZ030000401.1, read as the reverse complement.
TTCCCAGCACCCATCTGTTGTGCGTATGTGTAGTACTACCAACATAACAAATTTAGTCTGATGAAGTCCTGAATTACGAAACGCGTCACAAGTATACTTTTCCACTTTGTCATACAATTTCTACAATACTGTTTTGATAAAATATATCGTTATTTCATACGCACACACGCACAAACATACATACATACATACATACATGTATATATATATATATAAGTGAACATTGAGGTCGACAGCCAGCGGCCATGTGCGTTTGGTTTTGGCTCGACTATTTATATATGCTGGTCAATGGTGCATTATGTGTAGGTCTATTGCATTATTTTAACGGTTATTCGGTGTGCGGTAAATGTTATGTTTCAAATGACCCTAGCGTCTCTTGAGTGGTAATAATTATGGATTCGAATGCAGTTTTGTAGTTATTTTATAGTTTTTGCTTCTTAACTTTATTGTTGATAGCTTTATTATTTGTTACTAATTGTTATTATTACGTTTACTTGTCTTTATGCGGACATTCGCAGTTTGTTAATTTGTTTATTATTTACTTAATTTATTTACTTATTTATTAATATGAATTAATCTATTGTTCTCGGAAGGTAATTATAGCTAATTTGTCCTCCAGACATTGTTTAGTCTTGGGATTTATTGTTGTATGCTGATGCTGTTTTCCTTATTTTCTATGATATTTTTGTTGTGATTTTGTTTTTATTTTTAATTTCCAATTCATGTTTAGAAAAAAATGTGTTGTTCGTGCATTTACTATTTTGAAAAGAAAATATGCACACAAAATATCCTTTATATTTTCTTTGTTTCTAGGGCCCTTCAGTTACAGCTATGTATATTTTGTCCTTCGTTATCTGATCATTTTACAGGGGCCTGGTATATTAAATTGTTCTGTAAGCAATTTCCATTTAAGTGACATTCGTTCTTTGCTCTGCAGTAACACGTGGATGAGATTTGTACGGGTGGTTTGTTGGTTGTATATTTGTTTTTGTTTCTGTCTTGTTCTCGGTGCAACTGTAGCTGATTTTTAATGTGTTTTTGTTGAATATCTTGTGGAGAGTGCTTGATTAGGGGAAGTGTTTGTATTTGAATTTAATTAATATTTTTCCTCCGTTTGTTTTTACGTTTTTGTTGTATGGTGGACTGAATTTTTCCTGTTGGCTTTTTCGTGCTGTGTGGTGTGTATGTGAGTGTTGCCGAAAATCCACCATTTTTAGGACTGTTTCTTAATCTTTCTTGTCTTCGGTGAAGATGATTTCACTGTGAGAATTGTCAGATAACCTGCGGTTAATCGATTGTGGGATCTGCGTGATTATTGATGGTTGGTGGTTGAAAGATGTTTGCATATAGCGTGTGGTTTGTCATTAGATTTTCTGTATGGTTGGTAGGTTACCTTTTCTTTGGTTAAAAGTGATATCAGCTAAGCAGTATTTAAATTTATCACAAGTGAATGGTAAGTTATTTACTTTCTTATAATTTAATCTGATATTTGCGATAAAGTAAAAAAGCATCAATGCTGGCTTTTACTCAAGAAGAAACCTCTGTGCGACAATTCTCAATAGGAAGGTTAAGAATATCAATCAAAAGGGTGTCTGGAAGAAAGTTACGATATGAATCTCAATCAGTACGCTGGTAACAGAGAGAAGTCTTATGAATAGAGTTTTCCTTTCTGATAGATAACTAAAAAGAAATATCAGCAGACCTTATAGCGTGATCCGAATTGCCAAGAGAACAGAATTGTGATGCTCTACAGGAGCTACGAGACGGGGTAAGGAACAAATCAAATAAAGAAGAATTTTGCACAGATTTATTCTGGAAGCGAGTAGGGAAACCCACTATTTGACTGAGAGACTGGGCAACGGAAAATGAAAATCTGAATACCAGCAACCTCGGTAACATTAGAATGATTAAGCCATTTGACCAAGCACAAAAATATTCGCAAAGAGAGAGAGAGAGAGAGAGAGAGAGAGAGAGAGATGGAGATGGTAGTAATTTAAATTATTTTCACAAAGTGCGAAGATATTTGGAGACAGAAAATATGTGTAGGATTGCTTTAGATTAATCGTCCTTCACTTGACGGTTGGTGCTTTGGAAGTAACCAGGGTTGTTACATAAACACATAAACACACATATATAGTTAACATTGGACGTCGGAATAAACAATTCGTCGTCAAATGTACCATTTATTGTTATTAATTACTGTTATTATAATTTCTGTTTAAATGATAAAATTAAAGAAACTAATCAATAAAATAAGAAAAGAATAAAATTATCATCAAATATATGAGATTATTTTTGAATTATTGTTTTCAATGAAATTTTTGAATCCAGGAAGAAAGTGATTCTACTGAATGAACAGAAACAATTAAACTAAACAAAATCACGTTACGTTTTCCTATAAATTTGAAAATAAGTCCTCGCCCATGAAAAAATATGTTACGTTCAAATATAAATACAGTACAAAATATTCCTGTTAATTAATAAGTAGTTTAATCAATACAATGTAGTAAATGTTCATAATAAAATAATAGTTAGTGATAATAAATTAGATATTCGTAATTAGACAAACTCTCTAAATAAGAAGACTTATTTAAAAAGGAGACAATCGATGTATGAGACATCTTTAAAAGAAAATATGTATTTTCATGAATAAAGATAATGAATTGATAAGAATATTATAAAAATTAAAATACAATAAACACTGACAAATATAGTGTCCAGAGTTTCTTACGTTATACATACAAGTAATTAAAGGTTTTTCTTATTAAATAATTTTTTAGATTTATTGCATTTTTTATTTTACGATTCAGAGCAGATTGAGATGATGCTTTAAGCACTACAAAAATGATTTATTCACAAAAATTCATCTGTGAATAAATCTTGAAAGTTTCATTAAAATCCGACAATTATTTGACTTTTGCAATTTAACAAAAATTTTGAAGGTTCTAAAAAGTATTAAAAATACAATAATAATAATAATATTCAAAAAAATCCTTTGATCTTTCCTTTTAATAACATAAAGATGTTGACAATAAAACTTTATTTTTATTGTTTGGAAGATTTTTTTTCATCATGTATGCTCATTTTTAGGCGAATCTTTGGAGGCACCTGTACACACACACACACACACACACACACACACACACACACACACACACACACACACACACACACACACATATATATATATATATATATATATATATAGAGAGAGAGAGAGAGAGAGAGAGAGACATTTATGTCTGTTTCATTTTAAATCAGCGTCAACCCACTTCCGAGAAGGTCTATTTTTGTTTTGTTTTTTTCTTTCCTACCTCGTATACCGCATTGTGCTATTATTGCTTTTGCGATAATCGGTGAGGTTATTATGGATGATCCTGGTCTTAAGTTTATTGTCGTGAACAGTGAGATTAACGCCGTCCTAATGCATTTTCTTCTTCTTCTTACTGAATCCTTTTCTCTCCTCAACAGACAAGTATTTAAGTCGAAATTGTACTTAGACGTGTTCGGTTAGCTACCAAATTTGGTTTAAAAGTCTTGTTAGGCATCAGATCACTTACGACGCTCCTATATTATTTTTGAGTTTTCTGAATATTTCGCCGATGTATATAAAAGCGCATTTTGTATCTGTTTATTGCTGACTGTATCCTGTTGTTGTTGCTCTGTCTTTTGGTGCTAATTATAACTCTTTTTGTTTTGTTTACGAGGTGGTGTTGATGAATTTTAGGTTATGGTTGAATAAGTTATTTTCGATGGTTGCTGTTATGGAGTTGGTAGGATTATGTGCCTAATTTTGTTGTGATTATTACTGTGGTAAAATAATATTATTATAGTTATCTGCCCTTATTAAGGGGTTATTCTCCCTTCATAGAAGAGTTCTAAAATCGCCATCTTTGTTTACACCTCATGTATCTTCTTGAGTAGAATAAAACCTTAATCGCCCAAAGTTATTTTCTTCAGTTTCGCCATTCGCCACAATTTATTCAGCTCAAAATTATTCAAAATGGACAAAGTATTAAAACCGGAAAAAATCAGTCAGGACCCCAATTCACCAAATCGCTGCTAAAGAGTGGAAAGGTTGGTACCGGATGTTCGGAAAATAGCTGGTGTAACGCTGGATAAATTCAGTGTCTTGTTAAGTCACATAGACCGGACAGTGTATGACTACATAGAAAGCTGTACTACATAGGAAGAAGTTATACAAATATTAGAAAATATCTATGTTAAGCCAACGAACTAACGTCACCTCCTCACAAGTCGTAGCCAGAAACCTGATGAACCAATCGAGCAATTCCTACAAGCACTGCACGAGTTGTCTAAAGACTGCAACTACAAACCAGTAACCACAGAAGTATACTGAGAGGAAGGAAAGCCATTTGTGATGCATTCATCAATGGTCTGGACTCTTATTCGACAGAGACCCCGTTAGAATAGAACGTTGGATTTGCAGAATGCTTATAGTCAGGCTCATTCTCTCAACCTTGCACAAAAATTTCTTTTGCATTTATCCAACAGAATCCAACATCCAACACACCGACCATGAGTGCAGCTGCCATAGAAGAGAGACCATCTGCAAAAGCCACAGCCACGACAAAATCACAATGTTGGTTTTGTGGAAATCTACGTCACCTACGAAGCAAATGTCCTGCAAGGCAAGTGACCTGCCGGAAATTTTGCAAAAATGTACCACTCGAGCAAGCCCAGTACTCAAGTCAACTGCAGTTATCAACGATCAATAACAGCCCAACACTTTCAAGTATTTATTCTGCTGCTACTGAATCTGGATTTAAAGTATCCACTAATATACTCATGAAAGAATAAAAACTGAAAGCTCTAATTGACAGAGAAAGCACTGACAGAAGCTTCATCACCTTGTGGTTTATTGAAATAATACCCAAGCTCGGGATCAACCTGCATGGCTGCACGAACACAGATGACAGAAATTGCAGGATATTGTATTGTGGAGATCAACCTTCTTGGATGTAAGTACACAAATGTTTATTTAAATGTAATTAAGGATTTGTACAATGATATAATCCTTCAAACTGATTTCCAAGAGCAGCACGAAAGTGTTGTCATCAGGTATGGTGTCAGCAAACCAACATTAACCTTTTGCGTCCTTACAACTATTAATGTCAACACTCAGACCCTATTCGCTAATTTATCTGAAAATTGCAAACCCATTGCAACCAAACCGCGAAAATTTTCAAAACGAGACCAACACTTCATTCAGAGACGTAACGTTTACTGAAAGAAGTGATCATGGAACCCAGCCTATCGCCATGGAGGGCACAACCATTAGTTGTGAAAGAAGACAAAAACCATAAAAAGAGAATGGTCATTGACTATTCCCAAACAGTCAACAAATATACACTGTTAGATGCATACCCAATGCCTAACATTGAAAGTACCATCAACCAGCTAACCCAGTACAAGTACTTCAGCACAATAGATTTAAAAAGGGCATATCACCAAATCCCACTGTATCCTGACGACAGGCCTTATACAGCTTTCCAATCTGGAGATCAGCTCTATCAATTTACTAGGATGCCGTTTCGTGTGACCAAGAGGACTGCTTGTTTCCAAAGGAAGATGGATGAATTCATCAGGGAATATGATCTACAGTATACGTATACCTATGTTAACAATCTGATAATCTATTGCCCTACATTGGAAAAACATGTCAACCTTCAACATTTTCAAAAGGCTACAAAACTAGGCATACAATGAAGAGAAATGCAAATAATCTGTTCAGACAATTGATCACTTGTGATATCGCAGAGATTATCAAGCCCGACCCAGAGCTTCTGCGGACATTAATGCAACTACCTGCCTAGCAAAACCCGAAGTCCTTAGAACGTATCATTGGAATGTTTGCATATTATGCAAGATGAGTAAAGAAATTTTCTGAAAAAATCAAAAAATTAAAATCAACCCACACTTTTCCACTACCAGGGGAGGCCTTATTAGCCTTCCAGATACTAAAAACTAACCTGATAGATACCAGCTTGACTGCAATCAATGATAATCTGATATTTGTCGTAGAAACTGGTGCATCACACAGCTCTGTCAGCAGTACTCAGTCAGAACAATCGATCACATGCCTTTCATTCAAGATCACTTTAAGGCAGTGAGTTAAAATATGCACCGGTAGAGAAAAAGGCTCTTGCAAAAGTTGATGCTGTTGAGAAATGGCGGCACCTGTTAATTGGTAGACACTTTATTCTAAAAACTGACCCGAAGTCTGTACGATTTATGTTCGATGCACAAAATCATGGAAAAATAAAAAAAAGATGAGAAAATTCTACGCTGAAGAATCAAACTTGCTTCTTTTAGTTTTGACATCCAATATCGTGAAGGTAAAGAGAATGGAGCAACGGACACTCTCACTCGAACCAGATGTGCTACCTTCTTGGACAACAAACTGTTAAGATCATATGAATCCCTGTATCCCTCAGGTTTAACCACAATGATACACTTCGTTCGAAGTAAAAACTTACCATACTCTGTTGAAGAAATCCGCACGATGACAGCTAACTGCCAAACATGTAACATAATTATACCAAATCTCCACAAACCAGCAAATCTATACCTAATCAAAGCCACTCAAACTTTTGATCGTCTGAGCATCGACTTTAAGGGTCCACTACTTTCTTTATTTCACAACAAGTATCTGTTAATCATCATATATGAATTTTCCGGGTTCATTTTTGCCGACCCATGCCCAAACATGGAAGCTAAAACTGTAAATAGCTGCCTGTCCAATCTATTCTCCATATTTGGCATACCTGCTTACATCCATAAAGACAGGGGATTCTCATTTCATTCACAAGAAACAAAAATATTCCTACACAATTACCGAGTTGTCACTATTAGAACTACTCTTTATAATCCAGAAGCTAACAGCCAAATAGAAAGATGCAATGACGTCATCTGGCACTCAATACTTCTAGCATTAAAAACCGAGAACCTTCCAGAATCACATTGAGAAGAAAGTCTTGTCTGAAGCTTTACATGCTAGTCGTTCATTTTTATGCACTGCAACTAACTACACGCCACATAAATGACTATTCAAAAGTCACCCGGGTAAAATATTGATAAAACGATATCCCCGGAATAGCAGGCATGAACCACTGGTCGATGAGGTGGAACTCCTGGAAGCAAACCCACAATACGCCCACATTAGGAAATTAGATGGTAGTGAGTCTATTGTCTCACTTAAACATCTAGCCGCAAATTGAACTGGGGACAGCAGCCTTACTGAATTACGACAGGTTCCTGTTCCCATGGAAATTACCAATATCAACCAAACCAGGAAATCAGTCCCTAAAGACAGTGATTGTGAACTGTCTATCCAACAAACTATGAACGATTTTACAAAAGGACATATAAATATCTCGCAAATGCTGCGTCGCTCTAGTCGAGTTGTAAAACCACCCAACTGCTTAGACCTTTAAGGACTCAATTGTATTTATTTCTATTTTTTATCACAATGCATGTAAACCCATTTTTTTTGATTCGGTAGAGATTGTGATAAAATAATATTATTATAGTTATTTGCCCTTATTCCCACTTCATAGAAGAGTTCTAAAATCGCCATCTTTGTTTACACCTCATGTGTCTTCTTGAGTTGAATATAACCTGAATCGCCCAAAGATATTTTCTTCAGTTTCGTCATTCGCCACAATTACTATTTTTTAATATTGTATTTTTCTTCTGTGGATCGTTTAGGCTTTGTGTTTGGTATTGTAAGGAAATACTTCAGTATTAGAGGAGTTTGAAAGACTTTTCAGTGTATTTCTATTCTCTTTCGGGTAGGAATTCGGGCTCCATATTGTAAGGGTTCTTGAATAAAGGGCTATGATTATTCTGGATTTTATTTATTGTTCTGTTGTAAGTAATAATGTATAATCATAATTTTAGCTCCCAATTCTTATCTACCAATTCCACTGGCAAATTGGCAATTTTGTCCTTTGGTTCATATATACGTGCAAGCCACATTAAAAACAATCTCGTACCTGTACGCTCAATAAAAAATTATAGAAAAATATATATATAATTAAGCACACGACTGTTGTGTTAAAGACATTTTGCAATAAGACCTTTATTCATTCTCTCTGTTTACTCGACTTAGCGAGGACTGAAATCATTATCAGTAGTTTTCGACACTATCTTGTCAACTACCGCTCTACAGAGATCCGTGCGTTTGTTTTGAAACTTTTTATTATACACATATCCGGTGTTAGAGTACATGCCACAATAACGCTTATAAAACTGCTGATAGATTTTTCATAAAATTCTCAACGTCTCATTCTGTGAACCACCTTTCTTTCTACTTGTTCTAAAATAATTTAATATCCCCAAAGCCTTCAAGTATTATTTTCAATTTGCGGTTCAGAGTTTCATATAAACTAAACTTTAATCTGAAAATACATTAATGAAAAATAATCTGAAAATTTAGTCATTTATTTCACAAGAAAAAGGCTTCTTTTTCGTGAGAACATTACAATATTTACAAATCGGAATTGGTAAGTTTTATTGAATAAAATGAGCATTTAACACAAGATTCAAATTTACTTACATTTTATTTTATTATTATTTATAATAAAATGCAAGAAAAGGAGATTTGAACGAATTGTTCAGCTTCTCTACCAACATTTTGTGCTTCTCTCGTTGACTGGACGGCTGTTTTAGAAATAGACTGAAATAAACTGAACCATAGCATAATCATAAAAGTTAATTTAGCTCAGATAACACCGGTTAATCTTTGTGAAAAAATAAATGAATAAATAAACAGAAATGGTGTATCTTTTTTTAACACTACTAATTTGTGTCGATGTTTTTTTTTTTGTTTTGTTTTTGTTTTTTATTTCTTATCTGGAATAATTTCCCGCTTACGAAGTCGTCACGCACTGCCTACAGCCACAACTATGTTGCTCCCGATGGCAAATGTTATCAATCCAGAATTTAAGATAATTTTGTACAGCGCTTTTAGACAGGGAAAGAAAAAGAAAACGAAAGTAAAAGAAAGAGAGGAAAAGAGGAAGAAAACGAAGTTAAGAAACACAAACGGCGGGAAAAGTAGAATTTGGGCGAAACTATTCTGAATTTTGATCGAGTCTAAATTCCGCCTGTGTCGGAGGAGGATGAAATTAATATTGAAAATAGCTTTGGTGCATTATTTGAAAAGGAATCGAGATGGATGAAAGTGGTGCATGTGGGAAAGAAATGAAAACAAACAATCAATGGTATCACTTTTCAAAGATAAAATCTGCAGAATTCCTCAGCTGGCGCTCAAAGATGAACTCGGCGCTCCTCTTCTTCACAAGTTGTCTTCTGCTTTTAGCAAAATTCCTTTCCACTATTAGGGTTTTATTTCTACCATTTTAGCGACATTTCCTGTGAGCGCGAGCGCGCTCACACACACACACGCATATATGCTGCAACTGGTATTCAAATATCGGTGGAATTTGATAATAAAAACTACTTAACTTAACTTTTAGTTTTATACACGATATAAACTTCTATATTTTACGTCTAATAACTGAAGCATAAACTAGTAAGAGACGCCTATAAATAAATCTTATTAAATTCAGTAGATGCGAAAAACACGGCTCCAAATTAAATAAGTGGTTTCTGGAAGCTGATTGGATAGGACAAGTCACGTGATGTGCTCTCTACTACATCCGCGCGGTTGAACTTCAAATGATCTGGAAATAGATCAGTGCTTGAGTTACTGAGTAAATTCCCGCGCAAAACGTAGATAGCCGACCCATAACGATTAAAAACAGCTCGACAGAAACGGTCAGCAACTAGATCTGAAACGACACAGTCAGTGAAGGATCGTCGGCGAAAGACAGACAGCGAACCAGACCATGCCTTGATCAACAGTTAATATGACAACGCGTCAATCAGCGATGATTTTTCCGCATATGAAGCCGCTGCAAAATTAAGTCTTATACTCCACTGTTTTTGTTCACTGTGTTTTAAAATTACTGCTATCGTGCACAATCAGTCAGCAGTCACACCCATCATTTCTTCGTGTTGTATAAAAAATTGTGTTGTATTTGTGGACAGAACATTCGGATTTTATTGTTCCCCCTAAAATCTCGGTAGACTGACCAGTTTTTACCCCGTCTCTTTCGACGTTGTCCCTCATCTGATGTTTGCACACTCGTTCACAAATGTTACCGTTTGATGCCCGTACATTCATGAAACGTTTTTTCTATTTATAGTATCTCATATCTATCTATCTATCTATCTATCTATCTATATATATATATATATATATATATATATATATATATATATATAATCACAGACACAACCACCAACCTCTCGATAGAGAACATTAACAGAAATCCACGCAAGATGCGGGATCTCAAGATCCATTCGCCCGGCCGATCGATGATTTCGGGAATCGGTACCCTGACACAACCCATTTCACGTTACATTGATCAAATCCTCAAACCTCTGCTACTCACAAACAGTTCACTCCGAGTGGCCATCGATGTGATATAATTATATTCTAACATCCTACACAATGAGGTAATCAGCCTGCAAGAATTTTTACTTGCCAGAGACTTTCAGGAATGCAACACACAAGACATCACCAAAATTATACAATTCATACTTACGCACAACAATTTCGAGTTCAGCGAACACCGTTTTCTTCAAATCAATGATGGGAACGAAAATGCAAATATATTCATGGATAGCATGGAACGAGATATGTTGAATTGTTACCACCTAACACCACTACATTACCATAGATACATAGATGATATCTTCTTTAGATGAACACACGGAGAGAACAATCTCTTAACCCTTAAAAACACCTCAACACTTTCCCCCACACTATCGAATTTAAAATTGAATATTCCAGCACGTCTGTTCCGTTTCAGGATGTACTGGTGCGTCTAAATAACAACCATCTCCACTACACTATACACCAAACCCAAAGATGGTCATAGCTGCCACCCCGCTAACCTAAAAGAATCGAAAGAAATGTCTATGCATAAAACGTATCTGTTCCCAGAATGTGGATTACGAAAAACACATAGGACAATTACTCAATTATTTTCTTAATAGGAATTAGCCACTTAAAACTATCAAAACATCAGTCGCTAAGACTTGCAAACAAAATAGAAAAATACTCTTTTAATCTACGAAACAAAAAAGAATAATTTCAGAATTCTCATGTTTTTCATTTTAACAAAAATATTCACAAACTTTTCCTTATCCAAATAAAAAAAATTTCAGTATTTAAAACTCGACCAAACAATTAAAAAAATATTCAACGAAAACCTGCTTCACGCTAGGTGCCAGCTCCCAGCCTACATACACTCTTAACAACGTCCGGTATAGATCTTTCATCACCTCACTAAGGGAATGTCACCAAAAATAAACTCCAATACCAAGTCTGTAGACATATCAACACTGATAGCAGTTTCACCCCCCCCTGGCAACAACGTAGTATTTAAACCACCGGCTCTGAATTGTGATAGTTCAAATCTTATATAGTTGCCTTTCTGCCACAAATGCAAACAAGAAAATTATGATGGAGAAACGGAAACAGAATTCCGAATAACCATAAGAAAAACATCAGAGGTAACAACAACAATTATCCCGTCGCAGTACACTTCAACCAACCATTTCATAGCGCCAATGAGATCAGATGCTTGCTTTTAGCGTCTTCATTCAACAGACGAGAAGAAAGATGCAAATCGGAGTTGAATCCATCAACATTGCTCGGAAGAGTAAGTCTCACTACTTTGTTTATTCCTCATATCGTTGAAAAAGAACACAGGCGTATTAAAAAATTCTGACATTAAAATCTATCGCTTCGTACTTCTTTTCAGTGTGACACTATTTAGCTATGGTAATTGATTAACTAATTAACCACAAAAAATAAACAAGAAAATACTGATAACGGAAAAGATATCCCGAGATTTTATTTTTACTTTTCTCAAGAACCCGAGAATTTGCGTAAACAGTGGACCCACAAAAAAGGCAATATGGTGAGCTTTTGATTGATGATAACTGGTTAAGAAAAACAAGAGAATCAGCGACAGGGCCATGTGTTATTTGTAAGAATTTTTGGCATAGGAAGATGTTCCGAGAAATATGTCGTTCAAATGGAAAGATTTTATTTGTACTTTTCTCAAGAACTCGAGGATTTGCGTCAACAATAAATTCACAGAAGGGTAAAACACGAAATAGCCAAAAAGCGTCTAAGATATCATTCGAAATCGCAAGGATTTTAGAAGTTGGCTAAAGTGACAGTGCCATGTGTTATTTGCATGACGGAAAAGGGAATTACATAAACAAAATTAATAATTCTGAACTTAGAAATCTTGAATGAACAGGGATGTCAAAGAGTTAATTAATGAAGCAAGCTACACGACCGAGACGCCATTCGTCGAGTGGTAGCAATGGTGAGAGGCGGAGGTAAATTGGTAAGAAAGACAGAGAAACTACTAACACCCAGCGAAAGGATTTGGTATGAGGTACTAATGTGAGAAAGAGGGAGTTTAGGAGGATGGCTATCCTGCAACCTCTCCTCACGGACAACGGGAACACCCCCAAAATGGAAAGTAATTAATTTTCCAAAAGGTGGGAAATAATCAATTTTCCTAGCCGAACAACAAAGGAGACCCTTGTCAGAAATCTAGAATTACCAAGAACCCCAGGGTGCGTATAGCCCCGCACCAGTTTTTGGTCGCTGTCGATATAAGCGAGTGCCCTCGTGCAGTTCGCCAGTTCTCGTTCGAGTTCCCGTTCGAGTAGCAGTCAGTTGGAGTTGGAGTTCCAGTCCAGTTCATTTCGCTAGCAGGAACCAGAGAGTTACCTCTCAGAAGCTGACCGAGAGATTCCACGACTTCCGCCTCTGACCTCGCCTTTCTACGAAACAGCAAGTTATACTGACGAACGAAGCTAAGCCAACACTTAAAAAATAAACTAGTTGACTTAGAAATTTCCTAGAAATACAAAAGAGTCACTCTCAGAAGAAACGTGTTGAGAAAAACACATACTCCTGTATAGAACAGACCGATAAAAGTTGATTTGCTTTCTTTCAGCATACCCGAACCTTTTTCTGGTTTTTATTTATTTCTTTTTTTTTTACGCTTGTGCGGCGTCACCTCCAGTTAAGACTCATCTTACACTACGGCCCGATGTCTGATTGATCTCGTCTACCTAAGATCAAAATCACAACGTGGATAGGTTAAACTTGAGATCGAAGTAGTTACTTCGGTAACCAGTCATTGGAAGTGAGCTGAGAACGACGGAGCTTGTGTCGAACCTGTTGCATCGAACGACCATCCAATTTGGTACCCTGACCAATGGATCCCGCCGGGTACCGACGACTGCCGATTGACCGGGTCACATTGCTGGTAGCAGCGACTAAGAGTCAACCCCAAAGCGCTGGTAGGGTAAGTATCACAGCTTCACTTCACGACTAAGAGTTGACCCCGGGCCGACAATACTGTGTCACATCAGTCAAAAGGTTAATATATAATAAATATCAATTTTACTGACAATATTGGTATGATTTTTAGCCTTTACTCTTCAAATTTGATTAATCGGCCTATTATATATATATATATATATATATATATATATATATATATATATATATATATAATTCATCATGTTTAAACCTAGAATCCTCAATACACACAGATGCAGAAAAGCATTGGACAGTCTTTTCGTCGTTTTCAGAATCATCAGTACTGCGCATCAACTACCGAGAATCAACCCGGACCATTACGATACAACAAAAACAGCATACCATACCATGGCATGATGCTTGCGTTTCGGGTTCGGTTCTTGGTAATGGATAAGCACTGCTGGTGAATCCCCAAAATAGGAAGAAACGGCCATTCAAGGCTTTTCTGTATTCTGCTGAGATCTCTAGGTCTTGACATGATGAATTATTAGGAAAAATGATTCAAATCCCAACATTAATATTCAGTTATATATATATATATATATATATATATATATATATATATGTGTGTGTGTGTGTGTGTGTGTGTGTGTGTGTGTGTGTGTGTGTGTGTGTATGTGCGCGCGCGCGCGTGTGTGGGTGTAATTATCATTTTTTTAACATTGATAATTTAAATAATTGTATTGAATATCGAGCGTAGACATTAGATATTTGATGTAAAATGTGGCTGAATATTTTAATACGCCACTGTTTAAAGTGTTAGTTTATTGATACTTTCAAAAGATTGACTAATAAATGAGCAACACGATGAAAAAATGCTCTAAACGTAATAAAAAAATAAACCAAAATTATTTTTTTAATCCTTTTAGAACATTCAAAATTTTGGTTATCTTTTTTTGTTGTTTTTGTTTTCTTAGATCAGCGGGTGGCCATAAATTAGTTTGGCAAATTTTAGCATCTTTTCACGGAGAAAAAAATCAGATAATTCTCGGATTTTAATGAAACTTTCAGAATTTTAGAAACGTTTCTTTATTTTTTTTAGAAAATTTTGGGAAGGATATTTTTTTACGTTACTTCCCACTTAATTATTTTATGAAATTTCGAGAAATTAATTTTGTAAGGCTTAATGTTTATATTAGTTATAAGCACAAATCCTTGAAGAATTTAAATCAACAATATATTTTTGTAAAACAGGACACCGAATTACAGAAAATCTGTTTTGAATCGTAAAATAAAAAATGCAATAAATTAAGACAATATTTAATTAGAAAAGCCTTTAATTGCTTTTTGAATAACATACAGTATGGTTACTATTGTTATAAAATAAGAAGTTCATTCAGTGAATAATGAATTATTTGCATTTTTAAAAATTTTAATTTTAACAATTTATAAAGTTGACGTTAAAATTTAAGTTTAAGGTTAGGTGCTATTGTTATTAAGTAAAACCTATATTTACTAATCTTAAATGGAAAAGCTTACTACAATTCAGCGCCCTCAGTATTTTAAAAATAATATTTGAAAATTGTGTGCATAAGTATAAACTTGGCAATTTTTGTAAATACGGACGTCCCTACAAGATATCATCAGAAAATAAGAGCAGTACCTGTAGTAAATTTAAAATTTATTGGTAAGTTTTTAACATTTTTCCAACAATATTATAAAGCCAAAGGACGAATAAGACATAAAATTACTTAGAATATTTTCCTAAATTTTTAAGATTGCTGGGTAGTTAAAAAATATACATAAAAAAGGCATCCACATTATATACCTCAAGTAATTTTTACTGATATGTTCCACATAGAAAAAATTTCCAAACATAAATCTATCCCGATAGTTGTCAGCACCGCATAAAAGCATCTACCTCAGTGTTAAAAAATGCTTTTTTGCGATATTTTAAACTAAAAGAAAGTAATATTTGTTTCAAATCAGCTAATCTTATTCAAATAAAGTTTCTGAAAAGTATATTTTATTTTTGAATTTTTTTTTAATAAAGAAAATTGCATTCTGATTAGAAATTTGTAAATATGACTAAAATCAACGATTGTTAGAGATTAAAAAAACTCATTCGAATCAATTTACATTCGTTTTGAAACTCAACAAAGTATTTTGCATATTGGAAATATTAAGTTTAAACTACTAGCTTGACATTGAAACTAACATAAATGGTTTAAGAGAGTTTTTTCATTTTCAAAAATGCACATTAAAACTTGAATATC
This sequence comes from Acanthosepion pharaonis, assembly GCA_903632075.3. Classification (NCBI taxonomy): domain Eukaryota; kingdom Metazoa; phylum Mollusca; class Cephalopoda; order Sepiida; family Sepiidae; genus Acanthosepion; species Acanthosepion pharaonis. The sequence continues at coordinate 1,841,049 of CAHIKZ030000401.1, read as the reverse complement.
TGTTATCTTTGGTGTTATATATATATATATATATATATATATATATATATATATATATATATTACATGAATCATTCATACTAAAAGTAGATTAGTAAAGTTAATGATATAAAATGGCGAAATCCCTTTGCTAACAAAATTTTAAAGGTGCATTAACCTACAAATCACTCGATGACTATTAATGATCCTTGTTTTTAAATATTATAAGCTGTATATGGTCTTTCTTTAATACACAAGTACTTTCGACTGTACATTCAGTCGTCTTCAGGCATAGAAATTATTTTACTTTTGGTAAAATTCAGATAGCATCCGAGACAAAAAATATAATGCGATTCGAAATATGTTTTTTTTTTTTGTTAAATGTGTTATTGATAACGGATACAAACTTTTACAGCGTTCAGTCGCAACACTAAGGTTGAATTTTTTTGAAAATTTAAGAGAGTGTGTTTTATACTAATATGGTTTTTACTAATTTGTTAGCAAAGGGATTTCGCCATTTTATATCATTAACTTTACTAATCTATTTTTTTTATGAATGATTCATTCTAATATAAAATGAACTGCACCACATATTTGATATATATATATATATATATATATATATATATATATATGTGTGTGTGTGTGTGTGTGTGTGTGTGTATGTGTGTGTGTACAATCATGTCGATTCCGTTTTTGCATTACATTTCCACATGCCTCTGAAATATTTACATGATGGTTATTTCATTATCAGATGCAGAATATTATTACAAACCCAGTAATTTGCACAGTTATCAAGAAAAAGTGCATCCATACTTGAATAACTCATGACATCTGTTTGTTGGTTATTTCAACTTTGATAACGGAAATAATGTTTCCAGCCTTCATAATATAATTTTTTTTAGGACGAAATCTTTACAAAGAAAACCAAAAACACTGAATTTAAAACATTGTCTACTTCAATGAGTCGCCAGTTTTATTTACCAATAAAAAACCGTTTTCCTTAACAAGAGGCAAGATTATTTTTTTTAAGCAATGAAAGCAAGAAAACCTGGTACAGTGGCCTTGACCAGCGCCCGAAAGTCACAAACATCTGGTGTTTACTAATTCGAAAAATGAAGAATATCGGTCAGCAGACTTTAAAGCATATATATATATATATATATATATATATATATATATATATATATATATATATATATATATAGGAGAACCAATTGAGACGGAAGCAAAACAAAAGTCCTTGGATATTTTAGCGTCTTCATATTGAAGTGTAATGTTGTCTGGTCCATTTTTGTGCTACTTTCTAAAGAATATTAAATACGAGATCACATTCGCTAAATTTTGTTCTTTAGTACACCACATACATAAATCCACACACAAATAGGCTGGGGAGACTATTTCAGTTCTTATCATTTTTCTGCCTGCTTGCATTACTAAATGTGACAGTTTAAAAATACACTTGCATTGATGAAGAAATCAAGAATAAATATTTTCAGAATCCCTGCTTGAATTTACCCTCCCGATCCTTGCGAATGCGAAAAATGAACAATACACAAGAAAAGATTAATCAATGATGTCTTACTACCTATAGAGCATGCGCATTAAGGTCTCTTCTCATGAGTTACACCGTTAAATCCAGGCTGTGTTGTAACATATTCAAAATGGCTGGATAGGTTCCGGATATACCACATGGATCTATGTGCCTAATACAGAGGAGGGGGTCTTAGTAGGGAAGTCGGAAATTTTCTCAAGATGCAATAAACGGCGGGAATAAAAACTTCAGAAAAGTGGGGTCGAAAATTCATTTAAAGGGTCAAAAATTACGAAATTAATAAACGGAATGGTTTTAATAAACTGGAAGTGGGTCAAAAAAGATTTCTTCCACCCCTCCTTATTCTATTAGGCGCATAAGAGTATACTCATATATATATATATATATATATATATATATAAGTATAATCTTATATATATAAATATATATATATACACACACACATATATATATATATATATATATATATATATATATATATATATATATATATATATATATATATGAAGTACTTCAAAGAAACGCGACAAAATAATGGTTTAAAATGAATCTTTTAAAATTGAAAAAGTTCTGGAAGCTTTTATTTTATTTTTATTTTTAAGCTAATAGATTAAATTTGATATTTCCAATAAGCAAAATGCAATGCTGCATTTCAAAACAAATGTAAATTGACTGGAAGGAGATTTTGTCTCTGATTTTAGTGTCCACTTTAGCCATCTGTTAGCATAATGTGATTCTCTTTATTAAAAAATCTTCCAGAAATAAAATATACTTTCCTGAAATTTTATTTGTGGAACATTAGCAGATTTAAAGTTTAATTAATATGATTAGAAACAAATATTAATTAATTTTAGTTTTAAATATCGCAGAGTTGCATTTTTTAACAGAGTTATGTGTTTATTAAAGATATTGGCAGGTTGACTGATAGCTGGAAGTTTATCGAATTTTTTTTCTACGGGGGATATATCTGTAAAAATTACTTAATGAATATAACGTGAGTAAATTTTTATATAATTTTTAACTGTCCAGAAATCTTAAAATTTAGGAAAATATTCTCCGTAATCTAATGTTTTATTGAATTTTAGGTATTTTGACTTTAAATTTACTATAGTTATCGCTTTTATAACATCGTGTATTGGCGTCCGTATTTACAAAAAACTGCACGTTTATACACACAATAAAATTCAAAATACTTTTTAAAATATTGTTTCACTGAATTGTAGTAAAGTTTTTCATTTATGATTAGTAAGTATAGTTTATACTTAATAACAATATCACCTAAGCGATATACAATTTAATATAAAAATTAAAAAGATTTAAAACTTTATATATTCCAATCAACAGTTTTAAAAAAAGAAAACAATTTCTGTAAAAATCCATTATGCATCAAAAAATTTATTTTTCTCATTCGTCATGAAAACACTCCAACGAGTGCACAGGATCGCCTCGTCAGTGATGTTATGACTTGGGGTCATGACAAGTTTCGGGTCTTGCAACATCATACTTGTTCGCCCAAGAGACCCTACCGAAACAGTACTATTCCGACAGGCGATCCTGAAGCAAAAAAGCCGCCAAGCACACAGCAAATGGACACAATAAGTAACTGCCACTGCTGATCGTGAAATTACAATCGACCAATCATTAACGACCTACGCCACTTTCGCCTCAGACAAGACGATACAAAAAAAGAATAGACAGCATGCTCGTCATTTTTTTCCATCTTAGGTCCACCACGCGGAAAGACCCACATTCTCAACGAATAGTTTCACATAACAGGTAAGTAATGGCAAGAAAAGTTCCCTTTCATATGAAGCGTAGCTTAACAAAAAAAAATTTTAAAAAAATGTCGAACACGTTAAGACGTATAACCGGCTGTCAGCGTTGCCTTTAGATGTAATACGAATGATTCTGCTTACGTCAAACTGTTGTCATTCGCTGTGACAAGTCGCTGGAGGACACTTGATCTGCTTACGGATTACAATGCTTGGGGTTGTTTGGTCGGTTGCTTGGAGGGACTGGACGCTGTGGTATAAGTCCCTGTCTTGCACCTCCTTCGTCTGAAGACAATAGGGTCCATAAATTATCATAGGGTTCATAAAAGCTATTAAAAACTTTTCTGTTTAAATAATGTCTTCGTTTTATTACATTTTTTATTTTACGATTCAGAGCAGATTTTCTGCAACTTTTTTTACAAAACAAAATTGAAAAATTGTATAGTATACAAACATTAAGAGGTTGAAAAGGAATTTCTCGAAATTTCATCAAATTAAATATCAAATATATTTTTTTTAACCCTTTTACAATAAGAATTTCAGCCAAGTTCTTGGCATCGATTTGGCCATTGCTCTCCTTCCTGTCTCTTTGTACTTTTGTCTTTTTTGTCTTCAATTGATCCATGAAAGAAAACAGGCACGGTTCAAATTCATGCACATACACACACGCATGCACGCAGGGAGAGAGAGGTAGAGTGAGGGAAAGAGAAACGGGGAGAGATACATGAATACATTTTCTCAAATCATAAGTACATGTGCGTATGTTTATATAAGTTTCTATAAATATTTATACAAACACATAAAGGAAATTTTAAGAATATTTTGGAAAAAATGTTTTCCCTCAAATCTTCCTGGTTTATTCTCGTCAAAACCAACACTAAAAATACCATCCCCATAAAATACCATTTAGATTTTACTTCTTTTTTTCATAAATGTATTTCTAATTTTCCAGAAACGTTTCATACGTGTGTGTGTCTACTCAAATGGACAAGAGGTCAACATACTTGAGCGTCTTCGTCATAACATATGTCTTGTGTCATGGCTCGACTATTTATATATGCTGGGCAATGGGGCATTATGGGTAGCAAAGTCCGCTTTATTGCATTATCCTAATGGTTATTGCGTAGGTGGAAACGGTTATATTTCAAATTATTCTAAAGTCTATTGAGTGGAAATAATTGTAAGTCAGAAAATCAGTTATTGGTAGCTGTTGTAAAGTGTTGTTTGTTAACTTTGAACTCATTATTTATTATTGATTACTTCGAGTATTGTGTATTCATTCATTAATTATTGGTTGTCGTTGATTATTATTATTATTATTACTACTACTACTAAATTTACTTAGTTGTGGTTCAGGGTATATTCTTACTTTTTTAATTTGTTTATTATCTCTTTACCGAATTTGTTTATTTATTACTATATTTATTTATTTCATTGTATTTTTCGTTATTTACATTATTCGGACTGTTATCCTCATCTTCATTTTCATATTCAAAATATTTCGGCTGTTGTACGCTCCGGATTTCTTCAGATGATTGGAATTTCGATTCGAGCACTTTACTTCGTCCACCGGGGTAGATTGTTGTAGTTCCACGTGCCATGCCTCTTCCGTATGTCTCAAATATTTCCCTCAACTCTCCAAGTTTTTTGGTTCACCACTGCTGTAGCCTGGCATTGAACTCACAACTCTTTGGGTCTAGTCACTGGATCTAACCAACGTCTTTACCCACTGAACTCGGTTCGAAATTCCAATCACTTGAAGAAGGCCGGAGTGTACAACGGCCGAAACATTGTGAATATGGCAATTTGCGTCTATTTACTATTGGTAAAGGATATTTTGTGTGTGCAGTTTCCCTGTTTCCAGCTTCCCTCAGTTACACTTTTGTATACATTTTCATCGTTATCTACTGTTAGTAGAGTTTGGGGGATAGCCTCTCTTCCCCAACAGGGAAATCAGATTATACTTTTTCATGGAAAAAGCTGGTTATTTTCAGAACAACTTCAGTAAAAATTCCCTTTGCCTCAACCCCTGTAAAATTTCCTCCAGTACATATATATGTATGTGTATATACTATTTGTGCAGACACCTTATGTTTGCGGCCCCTTAATTCACAGTATTCTTTCTCATTAGCATTTACTATAAATTTAATATAAAAAAATAATATTTAATTATTATTATTTGCAATTTTAAGTCTAAAGTAGAAGAAAAGGCTTTCTGATTTCATAAAAGAGTATAAAATATTCACCTCTCTTTACATCGTGTGTTCATAATTCAATCGATACATTCACGTATATATATATACGTGCTTCCGTTCATATGGAAATTTCAAAAAAATAATTGTCATTGGCTTCTGTTTAAACTTCAGATAATAATGGAATAACGCTTATTTACACATGAATCCAAATTCAGGTAAAAAGGGCACTTGCCGTAATTTAACGAAAAGCAGGTTTGTCTTGAAGATCAATTTTTAATTTCGCTCACTATTGTGGATATGTGCCAGACTAATAGATATTCACTTACCTTGAACGCCTGCCGTAAAGCACTAATTAAAAATTTATCTGACAGTATTTTTGCTCGCTGGTAGCTTGACTTTCACTGAACGCTCCACATTTAAGGCTTGACAAAAAACAAAAAAAAAGTAAAAAAAAGAAAAGAACTTGGGCTTTGTAGACCCCGTGATCCAAATGGACACATAGACACATACACACACAACCACTTAAGCTCTCAGTAAACAACCAGAAAAAAAAACGAAATTGATTGAAATGGCACGACAGAAAGAACCTGAATTTTATAAACGAAAGGAAATGACTATGATGACATAAAAAGAAAGAATGAAAGAAGAAAAAAACGGAAAGAAAGAAAAATCACATAAATAAAGTGAGTGAGATAAAAAGAGAAAAAGAAAGAAAGAAAATATTATGAGGAAATAGAAAGAAAAATAGAATAAAATAACAAAAGGAAGAAAGAAAAAAGGAGAAAGAAAGAAAGAAAGAAAAAGCAAGAAAATAATATAAAGAAAGAAAAATGGTAGAAAAAATAATGAAAAATGACTGAAAGAAAAGTGATAGAAGGAAAGAAAAAGGAATAAAGAAAATAAGAAAGATAAATGGTGGAAAGAAAGAAAGAAAGAAAGAAAGAAAGAAAGAAAGAAAGAAAGAAAGAAAGAACTGCTGGGGTGTGCCGGAAAGCAAGAATACGTAAACATTCATTGCCTCATCTGGCCCTTATTTTTCCATATTACTGTTTCCTATCTATAGCATTTTATATCCGGGGCGGTCATCACTATGCCAGGGAACGCCCTTCTCATAAGATTACAAAACAAAATAAATACGGACTTTAAAATAAATAAATTTATATTTTACACTGACTTCAATCATCATCATCATCATCATCGGAATCGTCACAAAATTTGTTTGTATTTTTGTTACGGTAATCCCGTGTCTCCTGCAATCGTTTCGGGGGAGGGGAGGCTAGAACCGCCCTCCTTTCGCCAAAAAACAAAACGAGCCATTCATTCGCATGATCAAGCTATGAGGTCGTCAATTAACATGAATATAGCTTATCAATTCTTGACCATGCATGGTTTCGGGTTAGGTCCCCTCTTCCTTCTCCCCCGCTGCCAGAGTTGGAAGTTCAAATCAGGATTTTGAAGATAGATTTTCAAGGCAGGCATTTTAGACAAACCACAAGAAGTTTTATTCACAAACTGGTTTTTGTCACTATTTTGATAGATGAGAATGTCTTGTGTGGTTTGAGCACAATTAAAACAAAAAGATTTCGAATACCGACTTTCCAGGCGCTTCTCTTCTTGGAAGTCCCGGCAAAAAACCTTAATCTTAATTCGGCCATAAGTTCCATGTCACAAAAACTAGTATGACCTCCATTATAAAGAGAGTGCCATGTGTTCGGTTAAAATCTCTCCCCGTTGGACAGTATAAGCTTTCATCAGAGCCAGTGTCAAAATGAATTTTCCACGAGGCTGTCAATTTATCAATTATTAGACAAACTCAAAATGCAAAACAAATGGGAAAAATAAAAAAAGTAGTTTTTATTTTTCTCTGTGCTATGTCAAATAATACACTGCTCTGCAAATTTTGCGACATAGTTTTCAGTTTCTTCATATATATATATATATATATATATATATATATATATATATATATATATATATGCACATATATATATATGCATATATATACACATATATATATATATATATATATATATATATATATATATATATATATATATATATATATATATATATATATATATATATACATATATATATATATATACATATGCACATATATATATATATATATGCACATATATATATATACATATGCACATATATATATATATATACATATGCACATATATATACATATGCACACATATGTATATATATATATACATATGCACATATATATATACATATGCACATATATATATATATATATATATATATATGTTCATATCTATCTCAATGTATTCATTGGCTATCTATCTATCTATCTAGCTAGCATTCTAAATCTGTTCGTATCTAGCTGTCTCAGTCTGTTCATATCTACCTATCGATATCAGGACATCTATCTATCTATCTATCTATCTATCTATCTATCTATCTATCTACCTATCTAAGGACATCTATCTATCTATGATACGGGGTTGTTTGGTGTCTTGTTTCCCCGCTGATGCCAGTGGTTAGTGGTCTCGCTCACTTAAGATGTCGAAAGTTGATTTTTATGGCACCGCCCTGAAATCGAAGTTTGGTCAACAGCCTCTTCACAATTTAATCTGTTTTATTAGTTTAATTCTAAATTAAACCAAGTCAGTATACGTTTCATCTATTCTTCCCTACAATAATTTTTCTGCTGAGCTTTGAGGCCAAGTGATACAACGTCACTACAAAGTTCCAATGTTTTCTTCTCAATATTCTCATCGAAGTCTCTTGCCCAGGATTAATTGTCTTTATCAATAACCAGTTTGTATTTTCTTTTAAAATTTTATTTATTTATTCTTGGTATTAATTCCCCCCGTTTAATTTAAATTATTTTTTTCAATGTAAATAGTCAAAGAATAAAAATAATCCTAAATAATTCGAAAATGTAACCTACACTTTGTGTCGACATGGCAAGCGCTAACTCCTTGATTAAACAGAACTCTGAAAGCAACCGGACAGACAATTGCCCGAGACAACTTTTCTGGCATTTAATCCTGAAATTAATAATTTCTTATTAACTTAATTAAAATTTATAGTGCAACTTAAAATTCTGGTCAGTGAACTTCTAGCTGTCAGAACTGATAATGGAAAAAGCAACCATTTTACGGGAAGAGAATGTAATTTTTCGAAGATTTCATGGCTTATATTGTTTTTTACCTACTGTTTTTGCTGTTTGTCACCGTGGTCAAGATAACTGCCGGTGGCTTAGAAGAGAGGGAAATTCGGGTTTATGAACCAGAATCCCAAGAAACATAAGCAGTCTGAATTGGAAATCAAAAATACTCTACTTTTATTTACCAAGCACGTCATATCATCATCATCATCATCATACAGAAGAAAGAAATAGGAATGTGACTATGGAATGAAAACATGAAATATTGTCATGAAATATTGAGAATCACCCAAGAAAACATTCTAAACTTCAGTTTCAATTTCAAAATATGAGAATCATTAAAATTAATTGGCGAAACATTTGTTTAGAGTTTTCTTGAGCTAGTTTGGCCAGCTGGGCAGTGTAATGGGAACATGTTAAGGCGACACCCTAACACTGCCAGGTTTTTTTTCGCTAGACCAGAAATGAGCACCACTGGCAATCACATACTTTCACAGTGTTCTTGAGAATAACCGGAAAGAAGCAGAACACGTGTGTTTATATATATATATATATATATATATATATATATATATATATATATATATATATATATATATATATATGTATGTATCTATCTATGTATGTATATGTATATATACAGTGCTGCGCAAAAGAAAATGAACCCCGAAGATAATATAAATAAATTGGTTCTTTCTTTCAGATAATCAACAAATCTTAATTAAACTATATATTTTTCATTAAGAAAGTTAAAGTTGGAATTAAAATATTAATTAAAAATTAAGAAATGCAAAAATAAGTGAACATTGTATTTTTGTTTCATTTTTTGTTGCTAGTGCAAATAATTTTTTTGTGCACGTGTAAAAATCATAATGACAGGCTTTCATTTTGGGGGTAAAGCTGTGTATACTGCAGTTAAACAATATAACACATTGTGTATGCAAAAGGGCAGCAGTTAGAGATTAATTTAAATATATATATATATATATATATATATATATATATATATATATATATATATATATATATATATATATATATATATAAAAACACAAAAGAAGTTTCTGAAGCTTTAAAAATCGCACAGTTGAAGCCTATAATGATGGAGAAGGCTACAAATTATTTTTTAAATGGAAGGCTTTTGGTATGACAGCATCACAATCAACAAATAGCTATCAGCGAAAAATAACAGCAAGTGCAAACTGACATTGAGTTCGGCAAGGCCAGGCGAATCCTACTGTGACCCCTGCGGTTCTCCAAAGCACTCTGGTCGATGTTAGGATCAACTATGCCGGTCTCCATGGCAGAATGACGAGAAAAAAAACCCTCCGTTTACAAAAATGCACGACCAAGCTCTGCTCAGCTAGGCCAAAGCTTATATTAATAAGCTAGAAACGTTCTGGTAAAAGTTTTTATGGTTGTATGAGACCAAACTAGAGATTTTTAGGAGGATTGATACGCATTATGTCTGGCGAGCTCTTAATACGTCTTTTGAAGAAAATAATTTGGTGCCAACAGTTAAACATGGCAGTGGCAGCAGCATTATGATTTGGAGTGATTTGCTGCAGCTGGATCAGGAAAAATAATATACATTGACGACACAATGGACTCTGCAAGATACCAAGCAACGAAAGCGTCTTGGCCTCGATTCGAAATTAGGGTTTACGTCGAGGCTGAATCTTCCAACCGGACAATGATCCGAAGAATAAAAAACACAGAAGAATGGATTCGAAAAAAGGAATGTTAAGCATTGGTATGGCCAAGTCAAAGTCCTGATCGAAACCCAGTTGAAAATCTGTGGTTCATATCAAAGAAGGCAGTACATGCAAGAAACCCAGGTAATATCGAGCAATTGTGGAGGTTTGGGCTAAGAAGGATGGTCGAAGATTGACGCTCACTACTGCCAGAAGCTTTTTAAAAATCATAGAAAAACATTAGTCGATGTGGTGATCACAAAAGGAGGAGTCAGCAAATATTAAATGTAAGGTTTCCTTAACTTTTGGCATATCTTAATTTTTAATTAATAATTTAATACAAGCTTGATAATTTTTTTAAAAACTGTTTAAGTCGTCTAATAAAGTGAATATATAGTTTAATTAAGATTTGTTCATTATCTGGAAAAAAGAGACAATTTTTAAAAATATTATCTTAGGGCCTAAATTAATTTTACGTAGCACTGTATATATATATATATATTGTGGAAAAACTGTTAAGTTTCATCCTTTTGGACTTAATCTGACTAAAGTGATGCTTACGTTGATTCGATTGCATCACCAAACTAGTGTGGGCGAATCCTTGCTGCCTAAATATATATGCACACAGACATGCACGCACACACACATACATATATATATATGTGTATGTGTGTGATAAAATAACTATGAACCTAAAGAGCCAGGCAAACCTACCTAGGTTTCACCTACGCGGATCGCCAGGGTAAGCCAGCCAGCGTACCCTGAAGATCCGCGTAGGTGAAACCGAGGTAAGTTTGCCTGGCTCCTTAGGTTCAGTTAGATTCACTCTACTTAGTGTATTGAGCACTTTACTTAGTTACTTTTGCTTTACTCGTTTTGGTGTTTTTTTTCTTTGGACTTTTACCTTGAATTCTGGACGATTGTTTTCGTCTCAATTACATGTTCTTAGTTCTTTCTTTTTTTTGTCCCTTATTTTTCCTTGGCTATTGGTTTGTTCATTCACAAACCAAAACACCTAAGGTTTTTCCAGACGAGTATAATCACTTATATTAATATTATTATATATTATAAAATATATTTTTTGTTGTATCCTTAAAAAGATTACAAACAGACAAAGGTGGCACTCGAGTGAAAGGCAGCAGCAACACGGGTGTTGATGAAAGACAGAGAGGTTTATTGTAAAAAAAAAAAATACATTACTAAAAACAGGGAATCGGTTAGAAGGCTAGCACTTCCCAAAGCAAGTCTCAGGTATATCCTTTGCACACACTATATATATATATATATATATATATATATATATATATATGCATGGCAGAGAACACAATATATGAAGCAACAATTTTCCCCAAAGAAAAGGTTGAAGAGAAAAAAAGATATACATAGGAATATCGACGGGAAATTGGAAACACCGACTATACAACCATCGCCAATCCTTCAAAAATAAGTGTAAAACAGACAAAACAGCACTATCAAATCATTATTGGTTTTTGTTGGAGAGAGGCCTAACACCACAAATAAAGTGGAAAATAATATCAAGAGCCAGAACTCCCCAAAACTTCAGAGACAGATGCGACTTATGCTTAAAGGGGAAAATCTTCATAATCAAACATAAAGATCCAGACATACTACTAAATAGACACAATGAACTAGTCTTTAAATGCCGGCACAAAAACAACCTAAACCTAAGCAAATACATTGAGAAATAATCATATAGGAAGAACAATTTTGAATGTTTTGTATTCCCTTTGTTTTTAGAAATATTACTATGCACACATGAACGCTAACTCATGACTATATGTATACAACTATGGTAATGTATTTGAACACTGAGACACCTGTTGATATGTACATGTATATGTTTTTATATGGAAAAAGAAGCATACCAGGTTTGTTTTTTTTTTTTTTGTGAGTGTGGAGGTGTACAATTAGATAGGTACCTATATGTTTTGCCTTAAATATGAAAGAGCGGGTAATACTATATGTGTAAAGATATGGATAATGTAATTAAATACTTCGAACGCAGGCATAAGTGGGTGCACGGGTGGACATGAGGATAGGGACATGTACGTGTGTAGATATGTGTAAGTGCAAATTAACGCATATGTGTGTATGTAGATATGCTGCATATTACGTATGTATATGTATGTATGTGTGTGTATGTATATGTATGTGTGTATGTATGTACGCATATATGTGTGTGTATGTATATGTGTATGTATGTACGCATATATGTGTGTGTGTATGTGTATATGTGTATACATATATATGTGTGTAAATGTATATGTGCGTATGTATATGGATATACAGGTGTCCTTATGTGTATATGTATATATGTAAGTATAAGTGTATATGGAGATATGTATGGAGATATATGGATATGCGTTTCTCTGCAGGTGTATATGTGTAAATATGGAAATATACATATGTTTTTTTCGTGTGAATGTGTGTGCAGGTGTATATAGGAACTCATAGGCATATAAGAAGATATAGGTATGTGGATATAAATAGGGGTTTAAGACATGTGTAGATAAAAGATTGTAAAAGAAGGACCTAATTTTCTGCTAGTGACATCTCATCCAAATCTCTCCTCTAATATTCTTCAATTGGAAGTGAGTTTTAAATAGCACGAAGGTAAAGTTTAAATTGGTACTTAATTTAGATTGAAATATACTACCCCATTATTGCTGATAAAATTATTTAAATGGGAATAACCGTTGATAATTGGGTACATAAAAACAATCACGAGTTTACTTAATGAACAAAAATCAAAAACAATCACGAGTTTACTTAATGAACAAAAATCAAACGAATAGATGTCAACCTAACAATCAATAAAATAAAAGTTTTAGTAGAATAAAAAAGATTACTAAATATAAAATGGATTACTCTTTCAATGTACTGTCTATGAATTTTTCCAATCGACTGTTTCATAGAAAATACCCAAAACTCCACCGAATTTCAAATTAATTTCTTCGTAGATTGTTTAGACATTTAGATATTTATCAAACCTTAACCTCCCAAATATGGAGGTTAAAGTAACGCAAATTAACAGCGTCTAAGAATTTGAATGAAACCTGTCGTGTAATTGATTGGGGTTGTTGTAGCTTCTTCCTTTAATGTCGGTCTTATATCTCGAGACGAGACGCGTTAAATTTTAGCAACATCTAGCCGACACACTAGGGTTAAAAATAGGAAATTGAAATGAAATTGAAATGATACATATGACACACTCATATCCTCTCTCCCGCCTCACTTCCTCACTTCGTTAATTTTACGTATACCTGATGAGGTCCGTCAAAAACGTGTGAATTTCTTTTCATTTTAGCTTTTGGAAGTAAAGTCTGATGATCCAGAACCCTGTTAAAGGGGTTATGGTGAAATAGCTTATTACATGGAATCTTAACGTGGTCTGTTTTTTATTCAATATCTATCTATCTATCTATCTATCTATCTATATATATATATATATATATATATATATATATATATATATATACTGATTAGTCAGTCCACAATTGGTAATAGGGAGAGTGGAACATTCCATTACAGCACCTTCTCCGAGCTAATTTTCCCATTAATTTTCACTCAATACCTCTTCTTTTTGGGAGTCTGGACATAACTCTTTGAGTTTTTTCCCTCTTCCTACTACTTTTCCGTCTCACCAGTTTTAAAGTATGCTATATTTATGGGTTATTCCATAATTATAAATGAAGCCTGATAAAAATTACAGTTTCGTATTTGATTTCTATTCAAAAGATTAACTTTCAAATTTCCGAAAACGCGACGTACCCTAACCGAAAACATAACAGCGACGATGTGCATTGGAAAAAGAAATCTATTTCATTCTGACAGTTAAATGAAGAAAAAAAACCGATTTGGTTTTATTTTACTTCCAGTCGTACAGGCACGCTAAATCGAAGGAACATTTGCCAAGCGCTTATGTATCACGAAATACTCATTCCATCTGGGATATTTCTCTGACTCCCGAGAGATTGGATGTTTCAGCAAGATAATGATCGTAAGCATACAGCAGTGAAAACGAAAGATTTATTCAACGCGAAAAAGATAAGGGTTTTAGATTTAGAGTAGGTTAGTCAGTCATCTGACCTAGATACCCATAAAAAAAAAATCTGTGGAAGTAGCTTAAGCTTTGAGGTCATCATTGAAATTCCCAAAACTCGAGTGATCTTTGGGTGATTTGTCAACAAGAGTTGGGGTTACAATTAGAAGAATCACATATCATAACAAATAATGGATACGCCATTTAATACTTAACGTTGTTTACTGAGATGTAGCTATAACTTTTGCAAGTAACTTTTTGTTGTGTTTATCAATAAATTCATGTTTAGATAAGCATTTCTTTATTTCTTCTTATACTTCGTTGATCTTCGTTGATGGCTTCGTCAGGCAGCAAGTCCTTGCTGCCTGACGAAGCTATCTTGGTAGAAATCGTGGTTGTAGGAAGGTCAGTGTTTCGGATATTTTATATCTTAATTTGCCCTACATTTTCGTTATATGAAAATTGCATATAAATTGCGAAATAAAGGGTTCAGTTCGACATTCCAACCACCTGAAGAAGGCCGGAGCGTACAACGGCTGAAACGTTGTGATAAATATGGCGACAAAGATGAGGACAATAGTCCGAATAATGTAAATAATCTCGGTAATTATTCATTCAAGCGTAGTGCGTCTTGGGCAAAGCAAACCTAGCGGAGACCGTCCCTCTCCAAGTCAAACCAAATCCGATGTCCTCCGACTTGAAGGCACTCCATGGTCACGGACACGTAACCGTTGATTTCAGCGGGTACCCTCTTTTCTAACAGTTGATTTCATTTTAGGAAGCCCATCGGTAACATGTCACCCCCCCCCACACACACACACTTTTTACTGGATATACTGGTAGAAGTTCAGTTCCATGTGTAGTCTTCAGCTTTTCGAAACTTGCTGAATTTACCGTCAATCGTTTGAACTACTCACTTGGAACTAGAACGCATTCAGTTGTCCGCATAGTTCAGTACCTGAGCCAATGAATTAAGGATTTATTTTGGGCCGCTGGACATCATAATAAACGAATATAAACGTCAAATATAACAATTATTGTTATTGTTATTATTGCTGCTTTTGTTAAAACAGTTGTTTAAATATTGAATGTATTTAAATGCGTTTCAATACAACCTTCCAAAAACTCATTATTATGGTATTTAAGACATATCTATGATTGATATATAAATATTGTTAACAAGCTCAACTATTGAATTTACCTGGAGATATAAAATCATAACTCTTTTTTAGAAACTTTTTTTTTATATTTTATTAATTAGATTGAATCAATTGTTGCTACATCTTGCCTGATGTTACTGCTATGTAGTTAGAGATTCATAGTAATTTTTCTGATTAGTTTTTCTTTTTGGTACTTTATAAATTTAAGTGCAGTACTAGATTGGCGGCAAGATCTCATCATTTTACAGTTGAAATGGCTAGACGCAACCGCAAGTTCTATGCTAACAGTTCCTTTTCTCACACTTCTCACTTGTGAAACTCTTCCAGCCTTTTGCATTCCAGTCAACTTTGATTTTCAAAAATGTAAATGCAATGTCAATCGTTATTTTCTGTCTTCTTAATTTTTGTTCTTTTATTGTTCTCTCTCCTTAATGTTGGGTTCTTTTTCTCATATTCTTTCACACTCAGTAAGTCTTAGTGGCTTAGGTGGCTATATCTCTTTGCTTGGGGAGAAATGATTAAATCATATCAATGTAATCGTAAATCAACAAATGATAATGACTGCACACATCTTTACTCACACCATGACCGGTATAATAAAACCGGTATAATAATAGGTTTTTAAGTCGGAGCATTTACAACACGTAGCCAGCACTATGGAGACGAAGAAATTAAATATTTTAAAAACACATTCAAACCTCTACTGATTTCATATTAAAAACGAAAAGCTTTCAATATACACATCAATAGTAAACGTGAAAAAGATTATCTTGAACATTTTGTACCTAAGAAGAGGTATCTATCTTTTACCGACGCAAATAATTGCTGACAAACTCAAAGAGATTAGAATTAAAATAAAAATAATAAATATTATTCAACTGCCGGCATATATTTATTTCTATGTGATAAAATTTATACTGGTGAAACTCAAAGAAGTTTAAAAAGCGTATTTAAAAATCATTCTCCCAAATACAAAATACAAAATATCCTTTCTATTTTAAAAAATGTTAAACTAGTTCAATTTATTCATTATAAAGAATTATTGAATTAGATATGTTGCGATTCAATTCGATTAATTCAAAAGTAGATTTTTGTAGTATATCACACTTTCTAGTTAAAATAATACATAAAGAAAATAATAGTAAATATAGATACTGGTTAAACATCTTAATTTTTAAAAAATTAAATTATATAATTTCATTAATACGTAAATAATATATACAAATTATAAATTATATTTTCAATTATAAGAATTCACTAATTTCTTTAGATATAAGAGCTTTATTTTTCTCACCATAACTTTGATTTTATTTTCCGACATCAAATTTTTTTTACATGGTATTTGAACATATTTCCTACGTAGCAATCTCATTGATCTGTTCATAGATTTTTATTTTAAAATTTTAATCACTGTTAACATTTTTCAAATATTTTTTAAGTTCCAATGTTGCCTTCGTAGTAATTTCCTTCCTTTGATTTTTTTAAGTTGTTTTGAAAATTCTCATATAGACCGAAACGTTAACAAGTAAATTAAAAAATGTAACCATCCAACTAGTTTTTACGGCAAACAAACAGATAGGTAAAATTTTACTTCGTTTATATGAATCCAAAAGAAATCAAAGAACAAATAAATAAAAAGTGGCAAATTTATAAATTTAATATGTATGCAAATAGGTATGCTTAAGAAAAAAAGAGCCTATTTAGGGTCGAGTACTAAAGTATGTTTTCAGGTATCCGTTCGAGGTTCTTAGAAAATATCCCACGTTAATAAGTGGGGTCAACTTAACAACAGAGATTGTATCTCATTGTCCTAGTTAAAAAATGAATCTGTCATTCTTCTAAATGGAATTGTGCTGACAAAAAAAAGTAAGACCTTTGATTTCTATCTTGAGAAAATGTCATCTATTTCACAGGCGTAAGAACATGATTTGAAAATGGTGCATCGGTCATGGGAACCACTTGAAAAGTGCAGTGTACAAGTGGTGGACTGAACAAAAAATCACAAGAAATGATCAAGGTAGAGGAGAGAAAGAAAGAAATTTGCTTGCTTTAAGTTATCTTTCTTGAAGAGAACGTCTTCACAAAGCCTGTAATTCTTTCTGCATTTTGTTTCATTTCACTTACATCCGACATCACATCTGCAGATATCTGGTAAGTTATTCTTGCGATTTCCTGTACAGTCCACCACTTGTACATTGCATTTTTCAAGTGGTTCCCATGACCGATGCACCATTTTCAAATCATGTTTTACGCCTATGAAATAGATGACATTTTACCCAGATAAAAATCAAAGGTCTTATATCTGATTTTTTTTTTGTCAACACAATTCCACCCAGAAGAATGTTAGATTTGATTTTGGACTCAAAGAGAGCAGACATCACTGTTGTAGAGCAGATGACACTTATTTTCGGGGAATATTTTCTAAGAACTTCTTACGGACACCTGAAATCGCACTTTATTACGGCTAGGTGTAGTGCTATGTTTTTTCTCATATTTACAAAAATGTTAAATTGATATATTAGTCAAAATAAGAGATTAATAGCAACTATCAATAATATAACAATTATAATCTATTTTAATAACCATTATATGGTGGACAGAATATTCAATCTTAGCAAACTTAGCATAAGATTTTTTCGAGAATTTCTGTTGTACGGTTTGGCATCCAAATTGCTAGTCACTGTCTTCTTGTACTTTGGAAATCTTATTAAGTAAAAATGGGGAATTGTTTATTTCTGCGGTTGGCCGCTAGCAACTGAAAGCGAGAAATGCACATCTATGGATAAGGAAATCCCTGTGTCATGAACCTAATGAAGTTAATTTAGAAAACTATCTAGAGAATTAATATTTGAATAATAAACTTTCATTTTAAAACATATGCTGCGTTATGTGACGTGGCAGTCATTCACTGTAATTGTTCATCATTGTCTAAAATTCAAATGTGCATTAGTGCACATGAAAAATCGCCTGCACTTGATTTTTATTGCATCTGTAGTAGTCAAGTAAATATCACGCCAAATATGTGCCAATCAATCAACATTTGATAATTGTGCCGAAAACACAGTCATCAAGAAATATACGCTGATTACATGGGAATTTAGTAAAAATAAATGATGTTTTTATTGAAAAAAATAATGAAATGAAAATAAAATCTCGTTGAAATCCTGTCGGAAGGCAAATGGAAATCTTTTGAAATTCCGTAATATCTCTGATTCTCCTGCCACACTTAGCATCGCAGCGTATTGTGAACCTTGTTCCTTGTTATCATCGGATAATAGGACAAGATAGTATTTCACAGTACGTCTCTTTATTGCTAACCAACTGAAAAGGAGAGTTATAACTAGAGGAGTTGTGACAAACGCCAGAGGCGCATTTCTATTTTTTATGCACGTTCGGGGCTGATAAAACTTTATTCGGGCGATATGTGTTGCTTTTTGTAAAAGAAGAAAATGAACGAAACATATTTGTTTACATAAAATACTAAAATTGTATCTAGTAAATAAGCAGAGATGCCAACATTATCATCGTAGATTTAGTAAGTGAAGAGATTCAGGGAATATGATTATCATTTGTTTTGAAACATGCGAAATATTAATTTCAGAGAAGTTCCTAGAAAAGATAATTCCATCCATTTGTCATGGCCTACGTTCGATGTGTTTTGGTCTTAGGATAAGGTAAATATCGTTTGTAGCGCTATGAAGGAATCATTAATAATGACGGTTGCTTTTAAAAGTGGGCATTGATTAATTAAGCATTTAATTTTGTAGTTTTGCACTTTGAAGCCATTTTCAGTATTCACACTTTAAGTTATACATTGAAAATTAATATCGAAACTTTTAATTAGTCTCTCTCTCTCTCTCTCTCTCTCTCTCTCACACACACACACACACATATATATATATATATATATATATATATATATATATATATATATATATATATATATAACACAGCTATACTTAAACATGAAAAACAATAAATAAAAACTAAAAATTCTTGAAGCTATATACATAAAACAGTTGAAACCTAACCTGAACAAAATAAACTACGAAATCTCCACAAATATTCTTAAATGCCTATAATTGATAACAGAAGCCACTGGTTTATATCAACGGCTTCCCATACTTAATACTTCTCGTTTTCACTCTCGCGTGGTCATGTGTGACGTCACGAATTGCGACGCGATTTTCGCTTCCGTGTCTCGTATACACGAGTGAGTCGTTGCTTTAAAATTTTTCATGCGACAAAAATAGACTATCATTATTGTTTCGTCCGTGTATTGCTGATATATTGAAAAGTAATTGTCATCTTTGATAATGGCTTATGTTTGATCTGTGATATGATGCACATAGTTTGTCATAAGGTCTTCAAACGATCCTCCAGTTTCTGATCTCAGAGTTGTCCTTTTCCAACCAAGACTAAAGATTCCAGTCTGACCAACTATTTAACCCATAGCTAGATGGAGAAGTTGTGGATTCAAACCGTTCAATACATATACATATATATGTGTGTGCGTGTGTGTGCGTGTGTGTTATTTTAAACAGTGAAATTTAATTCTAACAGCTTTCGAGATCGAGAAGTTCAAATAAGGAATCGAACCTGAATTCTGTTTTTGCACTGGGATTGAACGCACGACTTCTAATTAACTAGATACTAGCTCAACAGACACTTGGCTATTAATTCCGGAAATAATGATAATATATTCAAGACATAAAGATAAAAAAATATAAATACAATAAAATAAAGAAAAATTACTATTTCAGCATAAATTCTTTGTTTCCTCAAATTCTTCATTTTTTAAGCTTCATTTTTATGAAAAATACAAAATGATAAATGAATAGAAACGCCTTACGTGAACATTGGTCATTATGCTTTTTTTCATTGGTTAATATATTTTTGTCATAATTCGTCGTAACATAAGGATTGTTCGTTGATCCAAAATAAAAACTTAAAATTGAATGAAAAAAAAGATGTGACTGCAATGCAAGTGTACTCCGAACATATTTAAGATTATTTAAGAATCTATCCGAACGCAAGAAGAAGTGAAAAATTTCCAACAAGAATAGAAAGACAAGAAAATGTCTAGGAAAGAGTTGAAAAGCCGTAGAAAATAAGATCATCAATCAAAATCGTTTATATGATGAATTTGCGCAATCAAGAATTTTTCATGTCTTAATATTGATGATAATACCATAAAACAGTTCTTGAGAAAACACTGGCGTCTATTTATGCATCAATCTTTTAGGGTTTATATTTCCGATTTGGATAGATTGCTTCGCTTTACTATAATTCATTTTGGTACTTAAATGTCACTTGACTTGAGCGTTAATTCTTTTTTCAGTAGTGAAAGAGGAAAGATAAGCTTCAGTTAAGAATTTAGTCTCCTTACACTTCTTCTTCTGATATTACAAAAGTCAATCTGAATTCAAATAGTCCTAGTGCGACAGTCATATGTCACCCGTCAGAGAACAGCACCGAAATTCCTATTTTCTTTCTCTTTTCTCTTTCACACTTATTAATTAATATAAAATGTTTATAGTCCCTTCTACACATTTTAGCAATGAGAATACACTTTTTGACTTTAATTTCTTCTCAAAGAGACATACACTCCTTTCAAGGCAAATAAAATAATTGCGGCGTTTTTCAAGTCATATCCGATTAATGTCTTGTGACCTTACGTTTACCGGATATTATTTGTAAATTAAATACAAGAAATGAAATTTCCTGATTTAAAAGATTTGAATTTGGTTACATTTCGAATTGTTGCATAAAGAATTCGGATACTCGAATACGCAATTAAAGAATTCGGGTATTCGAATACACAATTAAAGAATTCGGATATTCGAATACACAATTAAAGAATTCGGATATTCGAATACACAATTAAAGTATTTTTCAATAAATCAAATCGTGATCAAACTTTTTTCGTGTATGACACTTGTAAAGCAAGTGGAAGGACAAAAACAATGACAAAGAGAAGAGAAAACAATCCATAGAGAATTAAAAAAAAAACACTTGACCAAGTTTAATAAACGTACCCGGAAAACAAAAACAAAAACAAAAGTTGTCAAAAGTACGGTGTTTCTCTTGACACCGCTGTTACTGTATCCACCCTGCGGATCTTTTTATTGTTTTAAAAATCTATTTTGAGAATTTTAGTAAAACCCAAACATATGAAACTAGATTTATACATTTTCTTTTTCACAAGAATTAACTAAAAACATGTGAAACACGATTTATTAATTTGTTTATTTACAAGAATAATTCTATACTGACAGGATTATAAAAATATGTGAGTCTGTCTATATTTCTGAGATAAGGTATTATGTATATTATTTACATTATTCGGACTATTGTCCTCATCTTTGTCGCCATATTTATCACAACGTTTCGGTCGTTGTGCGCTTCGGCCTTCTTCAGGTGGTTGGAATGTCGAACTGAACCGTTTATTTCGCTCACCGGGGTAGACTGTTCTAGTTCCACGTGCCATGTTTGATGGATGTCAGTTATCAGTTATCTCCTGTTAATTTCCCTCTGAAAGTTCTCCACTGGCTTAACCGGGTATTGAACTCACACTCTTTTGGGTCATTTCACTGAATCTAACCAACGCCTTTATCAACTGTGCCATGTGTCCTTGAACAAAGTACAGTGAGTTATTTATTATTTGCCATATTATAAAAAATAACTATGAATTTGTTTTCTTCATAAAATTATAAAATGCCTGAAAACAAGAAAATTTAAATAAACACACATCGATGAGTAACCGTAATTATATATATATATATATATATTTTACTTTCATTTTCCTTTCATTTGCTTTCGCAACATAAATTCACTAAATCTGCTGAGACCCGAGAAAATGTATAAATCCAGTTTCATATCTTTGGGTTTTATTAAAATTCCCAAAATAACTTTTTAAAACAATGAAAATTGCTGGGGAGTATAGCATAATACTATAATAGCGGCATCAAGAGAAAAAAAAACATGTTTTTATTCGGGTACGTTTATTATATTTTGCCAAAAACTCATTTAATTTATTGCAGTAGCAAAAAGAATCATCGGCTTAGTTGCAGAACGGACATCTAAAAAGACAAAGAAAAATATGAAAGCCAATTAAATGAATGCAAAAATATAAGAACATCAAATGTATTTAAGGAGAAAGAAATAAAACATCGTACGTGAATACATCTAACTGGGTCAAAGGAATATCAGACGTGACAGAGTAGGAATAACAATACACTGGGAATTGTGCAAAAAAATTATGTGAGCACAAGCCAGAAATCCCAGAAAATAAAGAGTGAAATGATTTGTATGCTCGAATGAAAATCTGTTAGATGTGTCCGATATATTAGAAGACCGCACACCAAGAAATAAAAATACGAGAACATCGTCCAAAAATTAAACAATGAAACATGAGATTAACGGTCGTGTTCATAACAAACGGCGCACTGGGAATAGTTTCAAATAAAGGTGAAATTAGTTATTGGATATTCGAGAAAAAGATAGAATCTATCGAAACGACAACGGCCATGCTAAATCGGTAAGAACAGTAGTGGCAAAATTTCTAATCTATTAACAACATTTCTCCTCACCTTACCCCTCTTCAAATTAATGGTAGAAATGTAAGACAGACGATAGGCTACCAAAAGTTTCTTGTCAAATGTCGATTTTTTTTCGTTTGTGATAAATTTTCAGAAGAAATGCATTTAGGATAGGTTGGTCATTTATCATCTGATGTAAAGCCGCACGAATACGATAATTTGAAAAGGCAGTTACTTGAATTAAGTTAAGCCAGAGGAGATACGCCAGATAACAAGTTTATTTTTGCACTCTTAAAGGATTCAATTTCGTTTTGGGATAACTGTAAGTTTTCCGATTTGAGACGACGGTATTTTTCCCGTAAGTAGTAGAACGAGATCACTGAAGTTGGACTCCATTTACGGTAAACATTGGCCATTGCTAAAAATTGGCCCAGCGAATTAAGCTGCGTGAAGTCGTTTAGTTCTTGAATTTCCTTCAAGTAGGTTTGATGTCATCAGATTTTATTAGAAATCCCAGGAATTACAATTCTGAAACTCTGAATATAGACTTGGAAATCGATATTTTCAGTTCGTATTTGTTGAGTTTTTGTAGGACGAGCTCCAAAGGAATTGTGTGTAGTTTTTCACCGATCGAAAAATGTAGAGACAATTACAGTCCATGATGAAATGGTTCATCATTCTTTGAAAAATAGAAGATGCGTTCATGATTCTTTGAAAAATAGAAGATGCCTTCATCATTTTTTGAAAAATAGAAGATGCATTTCACATTTCGAAAGGCACTGACAGGGATATTAACAGAGAGAAACAAAAAATATAAATCAAGTTGTTATGATTTAGTAAAATTCTAAAAATAGATTTTTAAAACAATCAAAATTGCTGAGGGAGGATACAGTAATGGCGGTGCTAAGGGTCGGGGAACATCTTTTTGACGCATCGCTTTTTTCAGGTACAAATGTTAAATTTTGTCGATTTGGTTTTGTGATAGAATCCAATTTTCTATAGTCTTCTACAGGTTGCCATCAAGTTTAGGTACCATGTGTAGGGTAGAACGTTATTCCGACTTGGAAAGTGAGATGATGTTTGCTTTTTCATTTTTTGAAATTTCTTCCTTAGTAATTTTGAATTTTCGAGCAGACAACTAGCTTCAACCCCTTTCCCACTCTGTCCCCGCCCACAATGGGGTGTCGTTAATAGTTTCGTGTCTTTGAAATACATTCATTTTGAGGGCATCTCGATCTCGCTGTGTCAAAACAAGATTTGTGTACCCCGGTCCGTCATATTCGTGTCGTAAATTTACAGCGATGTCCATGATAACGTGTGTGACGGTTAGATATTCGAATCTCTATTGCTTGTCTGGCCAGTTACAGTCAACAATGAGACGAAGGTAATTGAAAAATCGTATCCTACTAGTAGTGGTTTCATGATGTCTACCACTTCTATAAATGCCCGGGTGAAATCACGTCTTATTACTAAGGTTAAGACGGCGTAGATCAATCTTTTAATCTTTTTTGCTGAAATGACCGAAACGTTCGTCCTGTAGATTACTACTTTTTCTAAAATTTTCTTCATATTATCGAAATTGCAATTTGAGTATTTATATTGTAGCCCTCAACATTGTCAGCCTCTGCTCACCCACCGTTCTAAAAAGGTGTATGGGTAGAAGCTGACACTATCCACCGAAATGTTTTCCTGGTGTCTCTCAAGAGCTGAGTAGAAATTGAACGTATTCCTTAGTCAAGTATTTACACTGGCTTACAAAATGTTACCATTTCTGATTTTCTCGGCAGATTTTAGGTTTTTGGTCTTTTACAAAATGCTGAACATTTTAATCACGGTCTTTTTTTTTTTTTTTTTTTTTTGAGGTAGACTTTAGTTATCTGTTGTATGAGTGCTGTCTTTTGCCTAAATCCAGTAGAGGAATATCAGTTATTTTTCCGAGATGATACGTGTCTAGATCCGTTTGTGTTGCTATTACCTTGTTTTATGGATGGCAGTAATGTTTGCATGAATTTATATCGCACGATTTTATCTTCGACTCTGGTTCGGCCTGCAAAAGTCAGTTTGGGCCTTTTCAGGGTCAAGAGATAAACATAGAAAAGTTGTCTTAATTTTACAATCATCTGTTCTGGTCCAGAATGATGATGATATTTCATCATTCTAGAAACAACCTTGCCATCAGTGATGATAGAAAAGAAGGATATTTCATCATCTTAACACTCATCATTATAAAAACGACCCGTCGAGCACAAGAGAGCCAGTAGAGTAGAGTAGTGTAGACTAGGGTACCCATAGCAGTAGATAAGTAGTAAGTAGCCGTACAGAAACACACGTCTGCCATCACTCCAAAAAGATCGAAAACAGACGATTTCAAACGCAACCTCACAAACGAAATTCTCGGAACCAAACCAAGTAAGCACTGACTTTTAAATAAAAGAGACACTGTGAACATTTTTACACACACCATACCAATATTCTGTAATTCAGATCACAAAAAGAAAAGAAAATTCTTGCTATTTATGTCAACACGTGTCTCAACTTTTTATTGTTGTTATCATTGTATGTTTTATGCGTTTTAATTTCTGTCATTTAATATCAACCTCATTAAAGTCAACAAATAATAAAAACAGGGAAAATAATACATCAAGCCAACATTACCTACTCCCGTAACAGATCTATAAAGTAGGTATCTGAAAAAATGTTCTAAAACCTCTTTCCAGTCGATTTAAATTAGTTTTGAAATAGAGTAAAAGTATTTTGCTTATTGGAAATACTAAATTTAATCGATTAGCGTGAAATTAAAACTAAAATAAAAGTTTTAAGAAAGATTTTTCATTTTTAAAAATTCATTTTAAACGTTAGGTATCGCGTTTTTGTGGGTGTCCTTACTATAAAGTGCGCAAGGACGATGGCGGTCTCATAAAAACGATGAAGTTACATATTCAAATAAATGTATAAGAATAATTTCGAAACAAAACAATATTTGTTTTTGTTTACTATTTTGTATCAAGTATTTATAGCAATCAATTGTAGTTATCATTTAAACAATGCAATATAATTATTGCGAAACTTTTGTAAAAGAGTTCACTTAAAAAGAGGAATGATAAATAATCATTTCAAATTTAAACAATAAAGATGAAGGCAGAGAAATATTTCACGTGATGACGACATTTGGAGAGAATATGGCGTAATTTGTGTAGTAACTGCGTCTGTTCTTTTTTGATTTTTCTGCTTTTCCGATTATCATTGACTGGTGAAATCAGATTTTTGTTATAAGGTCGGAGAAGCTGTCATTATTTGAAATGCTTTTTTAATTAATTTTATTTTTCAGCTGGAAGCTATGCGTCAATCCAGTTGTGCAAAGATAATATGTTGTTTATTTTGATTTCATTTATACAAACTACGCTTCCGTTTTTCGTCCAGTTCACTGCAAGAACAGCGAGTAAAACGATAAATTAAATAATCAGAAATAAATTATAATTAAATAATAAGAATTCAAAAAATGGTATGTGTGAAATTGTTCGACTGGGAAGTGCGCAAGTGAGCATTATAGATTCAATGGTACACCGAGAGACCAGAATCTGTCATGTAAAATGAAAAGTATAAAGATTCTTGAGAAATTTTGAGTTTCAAAACGGAACACACAATCCAGGCCAGAAGACGGGATCTGATAGTCGTAAAGAAGAGAAAAAATGCCTGCTTGTGGATTTCGCTGTTCCGGCAAAATACATCTCAAAGAAATTGAAAATATTGATAATTATTACAAAAAGATATGTACAGTGGTAGCAATTGTCATCGAGGCTCTGAGAACAATCTGTTCCGAAGAGCCTAGTAAAAACTTGAAATTAGAGGAAAAATTAGACCCCTCAGACGATAGCGCTATTGAAAAATTAATACTGCGGAGAGTGCTGGAATAGTGAAAAGACTATTATTTAATTTCTAGTATAAGCCAACAGCTACTATTGGCGTGAATACTCAGTGCTTGAATAATAATAATAATAATAATAATAATAATAATAATTATTATTATTATTATTATTATTATTATTATTATTATTTCCTTTGATTTCTGGCGCTTACACATTTCTTTCTGGGTCCCGCCCAGGGACCTAAGGTTAGAAATGGCACCATGACACTTTCCATTAACAAAAAAAAAAAAAAAAAAAATTACATAGATAAAGCCCTTAGTAAAGTGTGGGCTGTACTTGTCAGAATAATTTTTTGTATCTCTTTGAGGCATGGACTTTCAGGAATCCCTTCAATTAGTCTACTGCAATCTTTTCCAACCAATCCTAGGGATCCAACTACAACAGGGATTGTTGATGTTCCCATATGCCACATTTTCGAGATTTCTATTTCAAGGTCCTTGTATTTTGACAGCTTTTTGAATATCTTCAAAGATACATTGCAGTCAGCAGGGACTGCCATATCAATAAGGAGGCACCGTTTTTGTTTGTGGTCTTTAATAACAATATCTGGGCGGTTGGCTTTGATTGTTCTGCCAGTGAGTATTGTGTAGTCCCATAGAATTGTAACAGGTCCTATTTCCGTAACCGGGCCTGTGTGATGTTCATACCAGTTTCTTTCAGTTTCCTTCCCGTAGAAGTTGCATATTTTCCAATGCAGATATTGGCCCACTCTGTCATGCCGGGTCAGTGGGTGCCAATATCGTGCAACCTGATACAAGATGATCAATTCTTTCTGGATATTTATCACAGAATGTGCATTTTGGGCTAACACAATATTTTAGTATATGTGCTTGATAATTTCTAGTTAAGAAACATTGGTCCTGTGCAGCCAGAATAAAACCTTCAGTTTCAGCTTTCAACCCTGCACTCCGTAGCCACTGATGGGTACGGGTTTTGTCTACGTCAGCTTGTTTGGTACGGGCAGAGTATTGGCCATGAAGAAGTTTATCTTGCCTTTGTTTCTGTATTTGGTCGGTTGCATTTGTCTTTGCTTTCGTTTTTAAATATTTTGCAGCTTCAACCGGTTATTATTATTATTATTATTATTATTATTATTATTATTTTATTTCCTTTGATTTCTGGTGTGTACTCATTTCTTTCCGGGTTCTGCCCAGAGACCTAAGGTCAGAAATGGCATCAGGACATTTTCCACTGAGCAATTTAAAAAAAATATTTTACATAGATAATGCCCTTCGTAAGGTGTGCGCTGTAACCGTGAGTACAATTTTTTGTATTTCTTTAAGGCAGATGCTACCAGGAATCCCTTAAGTAATCTACTGAAATATTTTCCAAT
The DNA here is from genome assembly GCA_903632075.3 of Acanthosepion pharaonis. Classification (NCBI taxonomy): domain Eukaryota; kingdom Metazoa; phylum Mollusca; class Cephalopoda; order Sepiida; family Sepiidae; genus Acanthosepion; species Acanthosepion pharaonis. The sequence continues at coordinate 1,812,687 of CAHIKZ030000401.1, read as the reverse complement.
CAATCCGAGAGCTTCAACTACAACAGGAGTTGTTGATGTTCTCATGTGCCACATTTTTGAGATTTCGATTTCAATAACACTCGCCCCCAGCCCCTCAACCTCCGAAGTCTTACTCTCTGGGTTGAGGTGTCTGCTCGGTCTTAACCGAATTTAAGGGAGTGACCGTAGGTCCCCTGAGCATCGGTAGATCATTCGACCGGTCCACTGGTTTAATCCTGCTTCCTGCCCACGTTGTGTTTGGTTTGATCCAGAAAGCAGATGTGATATTCATCCATTCACGGTCGACTGAAGATGTAGACACGGCTGGAGAGTCTGTGCTAAGAAATTTAGAATGCACCAAAAATATATATATATCTGCAGAAAGCCGGCCAAACAACTATTCAATGGTTGAATTGTTAATGTCTTTTATATAGCAGAAAAGAATAGTATAGAAAAGAAACGGATTACAGAAAAGAAAATTATTTGCCGTAAAAAGAAAAAGAAAAAAAACTCATGCACTGGATTCTAGACAGAGAGAGAAAGTGGATTTTGATTAACTTGTTGTTAATCGTCTCAGAACGATATGCGACTCTTACGATGGAGATAAAGATTTCTGTGCGTGGCTTAAAGTTTATAGTTGCATTCCTCCTCGGCAGTAGTAACAGTAGTAGTAATTTTCGTGGTAGCAGAAGCATCGGTACTTATATTAACAGTACATGTTAGCGGGGATTTTGTTCCAATCTCTGACGTCACTTTCAATCTCCGACATCTCTCCACCTAGCTCGACTGCTTTTGACGGCAGACGAGCCGACCACTTTGATTATTGTAGCTTGTGCGACGTTTCCGTTTCCAGTGGTAGTAATAATAGTAGCAGTAGCAGTCTGTTGGAGGACTAATTCGCTTCTTCGTATTTATATCAACAACATATGTTATCGGGCGTTTGGTTCCAATCTCTGACGTCACTTTCAGTCACCGACCTCTCTCCATCCAGCTCGACTGCTTTCGACGGCAGACGAGCCAACCACTCTTTCAACAGATTTCTGTAGCACCGCGACCCGTAACGGTCGCCTGCGTGTGCCCATGCACGTGACGGCACGCAGCGACGACGATGTACCGACCGATCGCGGCCTCTCCCGTCTGTCTCTTCTCAGCATAACTACGCGTTTATATAGATAAATCTGGTTGGTCATAAATCGACCCTTGGCCCGCACGCGAATATCACGAGTGCCGTTTTCAACCCAAAATCATGTGAATTTCAAAGTTCTCATAACCTTAGTAAGCTCTATTCCAAATTTTAACCGATAAAATTTATTTCGATCATTTCCATTGCCTTTTTCACCACCCAATTCCAAATGGGCTAGATCAGATTTCCATCAGTAAACAAAATTGTTCTGATCTAATTTCGCTGTTCAAATCTACTTCAATTTCAATTAAAAAAAAAATACGTGTGTGTGTGCTTCCCAAACTCTCTCCGTTACATTTCAAGGTACTTGTATTTTGATAGCTTTTTGAAAATTTTCAAAGATCCATTGCAGTCTGCAAGGACACCCATATCAATAAGAAGGCTCTTATTATTATTATTATTATTTTTGTTGTACAGTACCAATGCTTCCTAATCAGAAATTATCAACAACACATACTGAAAAATTGTGTTATATCCAGAAACAATTGACCATTTTGTATCAGGTTTCACGGTATTAGCATCCCCCAAATATAAAATTCGGCATGACAGAGTTGGCCAATATCGTCACTGGAAAATATGTTACTTTTATGGGAAGGAAACTGCAAGAAATTGGTATGAAGAACACCGAGACCAAGTTACAGAGATAGGACCTGTAACAACTTTATGGGACTTTACAAATAGAATAATCAATGCTAAACGCCCTGGCATGGGAATCAAATACCAAAAAAAAAAAAAAAAAAAAAAAAAAATGTGCTTCCTTATTGACATGGCAAATCCTGCAGACTGTAATGTATCTTTGAAGATCTTCAAAAAAACCATCAAAATACAAAGATCTTGAAGTGGAAATCTCAAAAATGTGGTACATGAGGATATTCAGTAATTCCATTTGTGGTTGGAGCATCCGGATTGATTCAAAAAGTTTCAAATAGACTAATTGAAGGTATTCCTGGTAACCAATGCCTTAAAGAATTACAAATAATTGTTCTCACAAGTACAGCTCACACCTTACGAAGGGCTTTATCTATGTAAAATGAGTTTGATCTTAGGTTGTTTGTTGTTGTTTTATTAAAAATAATGTTCAGTGGAAAATGTCATGATGCCATTTCTAACCTTATGTCTCTGGTTGGAATCCGGAAGGAAATGAGTATACGACAGAAATCAAAGGAAATAATAATAATAATATCTTAAAATATAGTAAAGGCGTTGCTCGCCAGTCAGGGCTTTTTACTTCATCTCAGTATTAATTTCAGATTTGTCTGAATATTAACGGTAGCCTGTGCAGAATGTCAGTACAAATCTCTACATGTGATAACATTGAGGTATTTTGAAACATGTGCGTAATGCAGAGAAGCTGTTGTGTCAACACGGTTTGGGTTTATGTTTAAAAGAAAAACGATATTAGAATCGGTGTGGAAAGAGGATGTCAGTGGATTTGATGAGATTCCATCTAAGAACCAATGTTTATCCGTTGTATTTAGTTACATTGACTATTAGAAATATTTCAGATGCAAAGAATGAATGTAACTATCAAAAAGTATACTTGTAAGTAATTAATATTTCATTTACGAACATTTTTTCTTAATATTTCGATGATTTTTCACATACGTCATCAGCAACAGGAAACTGCATTAGTTTTAGAAAATAAAATCAAGAAAAACAGAATATTTAGGATGATTTGACCTTTTCTAATTTACCAAAATTATTTTGATTTCAAATTTCCAAGTTGAAATTATTTTATTCCTACCACATATTTCTTTATTTATACATTTGTTTATATATTTAATAAACATCAAGAGAATCATTTCCGAAAATGAGGCAGTGTAAGAAAAGAATGAAATCAAATGACATCTTTTAATCTCATTAATGATTAAAACTGTAGACGCATAGCCAGTGAGTTTTTGAAGAGACCTTAACTGAAATAAATGGAATGATTTGACGACTTGTTAGCATGAAATTAATATAAGATAAGTCACCCTATCGACCCGTGTGTGTGTGTGTTTGTATTTAACACGCGCACACGCACATACACACACGCACACATAGACACATGCACACATACACACACACACACACACACACACACACACACACATATATATATATATATATATATATATATATATATATATATATATATATATATATATAGCGAGAGAGAGAGAGAGAGAATAAATAAATAGTTCAAAACTTATGTCTACTTTCAGAGTATCGCAGAGGTTAATCAGCATATCAGAGTTGATATAAATTTATTCACTTTATTCACACACACACACGTACGCACATACACACGTACACACGAATTCTTTGGTTTTTGTTGTTCATTGAAGACATTTGGGTTTAAGATCAAAAGATGAATATGAGACAAGAGTCTAGAATTTCAGCTTTTCTTTCCTGGTATTTACATTTAAATGTATTAAACAGCTTAGGACATACCACCATTTTAGGTGGGCAATACTAAAGTAACAGATAGTCTTAAAGTAATAACATTTAATATTTGGCTGCATAACACTTGCTAACCCTGCGATCAATTGACTTTACCAAACTGTCACATTCTTCATTTGTGATGTTTTCAGTTCTTGTTTGTTTCGGGCGGATGGGGGGCGGGGGCTTCCTTCAGTCCCCTCTTCAATGAAATGCATGCTCTATTGGCTTATGGTCCGCTGATTGACTAAAACTCTCCACTTTTTTTTTCCCTGCAGTCCTTTGTTGTGTTGTTAATATGTTTTAGGTTATCCTGCTACATAAACTTCCACCCGATTAGTCTGGATGCATTTCACTGTAAATTGACAGACGAAATGTTTATGTAGACTTCTGTTCTACAATCAATAAATATGAATGGACCTTTGCTAGAAGCAGTTATGCATGCTCAAGCATATCTCCATCATGCTCCACAGATGAGCTTGTATGCTTTGGATCATAAGCAGATCCTTTCTTTCTCCACATTTTGGCCTTTCCATCACTTTGGTAGAGATTAATCTTGGCTTCATCAGTCCATAAAACATTCTTTCAAAACCTTTTTTTTTCGCTCATCTCTGTACTTCCTTACAAATTTCAATCTGGTCTTCCCATTCTTACTTCTGATGAGTGGTTTGCATCTTGTGGTATGGCCTCTATATTTCTGCTCTCAAAGTCTTCTTCGAATGGTGGATTGTGAAACCTTCACCACTGCATTCTGGAGATTGTTGCTGATGTCACTGACTGTTATTTTGGGGTTTTCCTCGCAGCCATAACAATGTTTTGTCATCAACTGCTGTTGTTTTCTTTCGCCGATCTGTTCTATGTTTGTTGCTCAGGACAGCTGTAGCTTCTTTCTTTTTCAGGACATTACAAATTGTTCTGTTCGCTATGCCCAATGTTTTCTCAATGGCTCTGACTGATTTTTCTTCTTTTCTCAGCTTCAAAATGGCTTGTTTTTCTCCCATAGACAGCTTCCTCATCTTCATATTGGTTTATCCCTTTTAGCAAGGAATAGTTTTTGAGACTAAAACCAAGAGTAGTCAGAGTTATTTAATGTTTAGACAATCTAAAACGCAACACCTGGGCAACAAGAAACACCTGTCAGTCACGTGTTCCAATAGTTTTGCCCACTTGTAAAATGGGTGGGTTCAAACAAAAAGTGGTATGTCCTAAATTGTTTAACACATGCAAATGTAAATACCAGAAAATAAAAGCTAAAATTCTGACTTTTGTCTCATTTTGATCTTTTGATCAAATATCTTCAGTAAACGATAAAAACAGAGGAGTGTTCTTGCCGTTCCAATACTTTTGGAGGTGACTGTATATATATATATATATGTGTATATATATATATATATATATATATGTGTGTGGGGGGGGAGAAACTTGGTGTGTTAGCAAGCTTCTCGCTAGATCTATTACGACTGAGTAGTGAGGTCGATCCACATATCCCAATCCTTCAGCGTTGTTCCACATCTAAGTTACACTTAGAAAATCACCATAAAGTTTGAGGCATTTTTAACGGCTTTTATTTGGGATATTTGGAAATTATAAAACAATTGACTGTCTGAAGTTATTATGTCGTTTAAAATAATATTAGTTTACTGTCTCTGAAACCTAATAAATATTATTTTTCTTTTAATGCATCACGGGTAATGGAAACGAATGCTGAAAAACAGGAAATACCAAAGTTAGTGATTGAGAGAATGTCCACTTTGGAGATTATCGATTGTTAAAGAAAGCTTTTTGAAAATAAAACTAAATTGAGAACTCAAATCCAAGTAAAAAGGTTTAAGAATTTTTGGAGAGGAAGCGATACTTATAGCGAAACAATCGTCTTTAACCAACACTCAGGCAAGAAAAAAGGTCGGAATTTTGGGAGTCAATCGGGACAAAATATGCCGAATACTTGGCAAAGTTGCATCTGTCAAGAAATCTCCAAGGCAACCTCATCTCAATAAAGCATATTTTCAAACCGTCAAAATCGAGTCACCAAAATATATGAAAATTGATTTTTCTAAAAGTAAATTTTGACTGTTTGAAGAACCTGGTGGCAGGTGATGAACCTGATGGATAGATCAAAGGAAGGATTTTATCCGATGCAGAAGCACCTAAGGCTAAAAAATGGCAGCAAAGTATGATTCTACTGGCTGGTATTGTCGATCAAACCATTGGTTCATTCAAAATTTATGAAGGAGTGAGACTGAACAATGCTAATTTTTATGATTTCATAGACATAAATTTCTTTGAATGGTATAAATCCCAAATATCGTACTTTCGAAGCGGCGTGTATAGTTTTTCATGTTTCTAGTCTTGTATCTAAGGCAGGCCTGCACAATTAAAAAAAAATAGGCAACGTTGCTCGTAGATAATTAGCTGCGAGCTGCAAAGTTAGAGTAAATTACCGAGTGAAAAAAATGGCGGAAAAGCACTAATGCATCCCAAAGAAGGCATATTTTAATCAAAAACAAACATTGTGCATCATTTTTTTTTTTTGGTGGGGGGTGGCGAGTAAACAGGCGTCGACCTCCTTACTTTTTTTCTTTTTTAATAAGGAAGATTTAGTTTTTCTTACTTTGCCGCATAGCCCTTTAGTCTTAGCCTCTGTTTATGTGATTTTTACTTTAGATATTCCAAAATTTCTTTTTTTTTTAAATCAACAATAATAGAGCAGAAATGGAAAAAGATGACGGCTTTTTCAGCGAACATCGAAATATGAAATCGAATTTTCTCATCCACCCCTTCACACATTTTCTTCAAATGATGGACAAGAGAATGGTGACCCCGCTCCCCACGTAATCTGCCCCACCCATTTCCATTATTAAAGGCAGGAGTTACGTCACATCGCTACAGCATTGCAAACTTAAATCTGATTCAACTCTAGTCTGGATGAAACCAATGATTAGGATATTCATTTCAAGATAGAAACATAGCGGAAAGGGGGGGGGGCAGAACAGTCTTTTTCTACGTAGAGTTAGCGGGATTAGTTAGATGAAAAAGAGGACTCTGTGAAGGTCTGGCCTAAGGAGACCAATGAGTTTCTTAAACGTAAAAGATTTTCAGGAGACAGGATAATGGAATAGCTGCCATCAAATCCCGATTTGAATTCGATCGAAAATCCATGGTCAGTTGCGAAGGTCAAATTATATGAAGATGGCAAATAATATGCCGAAAAGGCTGACCACTGAAAAGCAATTGAAATCAATATATTGGAAATTAAGCCTACCGAAGTCAACAACTTAACAAAATCTATGGATCATAGATTGTTAATTGTATTTGGAAAAAATAGTCGCTACATTAATATATAAATGTTCCAAAGATTTATTATATGTTTATTATTTGTTCCTTTGAAAGAATTGATTAATTTATTACCTTGGAATTGAAGTAAAAAGTGAATCTCCGAATTTGCATAATAAGATCAGACAGCAGTTTTTAGAATAAATCAAATAACTTCAATAATAATAATGTTAAAACGACCTAAAAATTAAACTCTTGCATAGTTTTATTGTCTATATTAAAATATGACAGATTCATTTCAAACCAATTTCATCTTATAGAAGTTTATGAGATTTACATAATAACTTCAGGAAGGATATATATCATGATGAAAAAATTCTCCCAAACTTAATAAAAACATAATTTTATCGTCAAAATCTTTACGTTATTATTAAGAAAGACCAAAGGAATTTTTGATTATGAAATTATATTTTTGACCATTTTTAGAACGTTCGTAATTTTGGTTAAAAATTTTGGTATTCTTGTGTTAGCGGGGAAAACAAAGATTTGTATAGGAAATTTTTTGCGTTTTTTTTGTTTTTTTTTTTTTTTTTTTTTTTTTTGTATTGAAAGACAAATCGTTTTGGGAATTCTTGCAAAAATTAAATAATTGTCGGATTTTAATAAAACTTCCTGATTTTATTTACAAATGAATGAAATTATCAAAAATTTTTTTTTGAAAATCTTAGTATATATATTACCAAGATTTTCTAAGAAAAACTTTTCTAAAATAATTTAATTCAAGTTATTCTCTTGTATTCATTCCTTTACTTCTTTTTTTTTTATTATTTCATCTGGGCGTCTCTTCATTCTTTTATTTCTTACGGACGTTTTCAGTTTTCTTCCTTTTTTTTCTTTTTCTCTTTATTATAGCTTGAATCTTTCTTTCTTTTTTCTCTTCTCCCGTTTTTTATCTTCTTATTTCGTTTGAATTCTTCCTTATCTTTTACTTTTTTTCCTTTCTCGTAATTCTGTGCTGTTCCTTTCTTTCTTTCCTTTTTCCGTTCTCTCTTTGTTCATTTTCCTTTTTATTTCTTCTGAACTTTTCATTTCTTTCTTTCTTTCTTTCTTTCTTTCTTTAGCTTTTTATTTCTGCTAGACGTTTCCTTTGTTTCTGTCCATCTTTCTCCTCTATTTTCTTTCTTTTTATTTTCTTTCCAGCCTTTTCTGCTCTCTTTCTTTATTTTTCGATTTTCCCCGACATTTCTTTCCTTTTTTTTCATTTCCTTTTTTTTTTTTTTTTCAGAACGTCTGTTTTCTTCTTTTTTTGGTCTGTTCTTTCATCTTTTATTCTTTCTTCTTTTCTTTTCTTTTTGTTCCTTTGGTTTTCTTATAATGTCTGATGAAAGAACGCCCAACGAAGTATCTCCGTATGTTTGGAAATCTTACTCTCGTCACACCCTGGATACTTCCAACCGAAGACCATATGACATTAGTTAGTCTCAAGGAACGTTAGCCTTCCATTTTAACATCAACGTCATCACGAAGGGATTTTCTTTCAATGACCTTATTACTTCTAAAGCACGCGCAAAATATTCATAGTTTTCCATTTAACTCTATCAAGTGGTTTCAGTTGGACGTAGTACGTAAACAATACGTATTAAATGATATTTAATTTATCCTGTGGTTATGCTACATATACAAACTGAAGCACAGATCTATCTATCTATCTATCTATCTATCTATCTATCTATCTATCTATCTATCTATCTATCTATCTATCTCTATCTATATATTGAGATATATGTCTGTTAGATAGATATAAATAACGACCACCATCTCAATGTTGACTATCACAATGATCTCTTGCATTGGTCATAATTGATATCGAGGTGGAGAGCATTATACATTTATATATCAAAGTAAATATCAATGAAAATTACTTCGTGGAGAAAATAGCCCAAATCACCTTTCCAGAACAAAATAAACTATCATTTAAACTATCATAATCATTTCCAAATAAAGACGCACGAACACAAATTCCTATTACAACCACATCAAGACAAAATCAATAAAATCCGACCGAAGTCGTGATCATAGAGTCATTGTAAAATCCACAATCCTTTCATTAGCTTTATATTACGTGCTTTGCCAGGATTACAAACAGTATTGAATTCAAAGTTGTTCTACTCCTGGCCAACCGAGGCCAGATCTGATACGATTGGAACGCACAGCTGACAAGGAATTTTGCAAGGAGTGAAAAACAAGTTTGAATTTAACAGGCCTGGGAAATACGCTTTTCTTGTTGAAGGAACTTTTAACAACCCTCCACGATTGTTTGCGGCGTGTCATACTTATAACATTAAGGCAGTCAATGCATGCAGCAAAATGACGACTTCCCAGTTCAGAAAAAAATGTTCTTATTCACTTTCAATACATCATTCAAATGAAGTAATTGATTCACTTTTACATTTGCTTCAAATTATGAGTTGTTGAAGCATCTTCCTTCAAAATCCGCCCCCAATCCAATCAATTTTTAAATTCTTTCAGAATCTTATTTATCATGCAACTCAAACCTCTCTTTAAACTTTATAAACCATGCTTGTACCATCGAACCATTTTTTTTGCTACACCTTTATCTGATTCAGCATGAAAATGAACCAGTGCATCATGATTTCATGAAAATAAAATTATCATTTTCTTCTGTAAATAATTCTTATAAGATCTTATAAGATATGCACGTTCAAACCATTATGAAATGAGAGAATTTTGAACAATCATTTCTAAGATTTTATTAACATAGTGAACAAATAACATTTGGGAACTTTTGCACTATCTTGTATCGAAAAAATATTTTGACATTTTTAATGGATAATTTTCCACGATGAAATACAAAGGACTTAATTTATATCTTTATATAATCTATATCTTAATCTATATCTTTATCCTTTGAGAATTCTGACAATCATCTCTGAAGCCTTAAGATGTCAATAATCTTCAGTTAACGGAATTATCAATTCACCATAGTTCACACACTTTATTTTCATTGACCTCTAGCTTAATGTACTGAATTCTCATCATGTTCGCTGTGACTATAGTTCTTTTTAGTTCTGTAACTGACACCCAGAAAATGACCAGAAATAGATTCCACTGCTTTCTACTGAAATGAACCAAGAAAATAGATTTTCTAACCTGATATGTTAATTGCAATATTTCTATTTACATTATTCGGACTATGATCCTCATCTTTGTTGCCATATTTATCATAACGTTTCGGCCGTTGTACGCTCCGGCCTTCTTCAGGTGGTTGCAATGTCGAACTGAACCCATTATTTCGCTCACTGGGGTAGACTGTTCTTTGCCATGTCTAATGGATGTCAGTTATCAGTTATCTCCTGTTAATTTCCCTCTCCACCGCCTTAACCAAGTATATAGACAGATACTGCAATATTTCTCTCTGTATTTGTTTTTGGCCTATCGTGGTATACAGTAATTATCTGATATACACATCTATCTATCTATCTATCTATCTATCTATCTATCTATCTATCTATCTATCTCAGTCTCTTCATATCTATCTATGTACCTATATATCTAAATATAAATAGCGCACTGTGATTGCTGGTGGTAATAAAACATCTATGTCTGTTTCTATCTATCTATCTATCTATCTATCTATCTATTTGTGTCTCTATCTTATTTTCTTGCCTTTTTATTATCTTGGGTATGAAGTTATTATATTGTGTCGGGCATATTTTATATTAAATTTTATACACAGTTATTATAATGAATAGTGTGTTATTTCTTTGTTCAACTTTTGCCTTTTTTCTGTTACTATACATTATGTTATTTTTGTTTCGTTTCATCCTGATTAAAAAGGAGTAAAAGCTTTTAGTTTAATTGTCAAAGTCTATTACATCCTCTAAAGTCATCACGGCTAAAATCCAAGTATATTTGAAATGCGACAGTGTCTTAAGGGCATTAGGTTTAATATGTTGCATTTTAATTACTTGACGGGCTATCCTTGTCGACCAGACTTGGGTGTTTGGCGTTTTATTAAATGTGGTAGCCATTAAAAGCTGCAGGATTAGTTCAAATTTTACGATGCTGAGCTACTTATTGTCTGTTCCGTTAGCATTTCTGTTTTTGCCACCAACACTGCATTTAGGAAGACCAGGAAAATGTGTTAACTATTATAAAGAAAGAGAAAGTGAATCACATATATAAAGAAATCCCGCGGGTGATTTACTTGTATTTGTGTCGATCTCAAATTTCGTTTGTTGGCGACACCATGAAAAAGGGAGAGGAATATTTTTCGATTTGGCACGAATGGGAAAAATAGTGTTTTTTGCTAATGCTTGATATATATATATATATATATATATATATATATATATATATATATATATATATTTATATACAAAGATTTTGTGTCACAGAATTTAAATATGGGTTTGAAAATGACGGAGCGTATTCTTTTAAAGCCACCTTTTCGTCCAACACTTTTTCAGAAAAATTAGTTGGAACAAAAATGATCAAAACTGCGAAAATAGAAAAGGTAGACATTTAGAAATAAGGACCCACGACTAAAATAAATGTATTACTAAAACAAACAGATCCGTGTAAATAAGCCCCTAGTGTCCTAACGAATCTTTATGAAGAAATTTTGAACAAAAAAAGGTTCCATTAAATAAATGCATTCCATCATTTTCAAAGCCGTATATATATATATATATATATATATATATATATATATATATATATATATATATATATATATATACTCTTGTGAAAAATTAATTGAAACAACCGCTTTAGTTTCCTTTCTTTCCCCATTTCAGTTTTTGACCCTCTGGAGTGACAGGGTGTAATCGATTTCTATTTTTTCCTTAGATTAAGTCACTTGCATCTGTTTTCGGGGTGTAAGATAAAATTTGTTTCGCTTTGAGAAATATTACGCCATTCGTGATTGTATCAGATTTTCATCGCTCCCAGACACTATTGTCTCGACTGTCGATTAATTGTCCTACGGCCATTATTTGCAACATTACTCAAAGGAAGCGCACGAAAATTGTCACGCTGAATGAACACACTGACAAGCCTTACCAGTGAGCAAATCAAAGTACTGTCAATTGACTCGGAAACACTCCCGATTTAAATCCAATCGATAATCTATGGTCAATCTACAAGGAAAAACTTCGCGGAATGGACATGCGAAGAACTAACATGTGCACTGGGTCATGTTTCATTGGAAAAATACAAAAAAAATAACGGAATTATTCGTTTTGTTTCAATTAATTTGCACAGATATGTATGTGTGTGTGTAAAATTTTCCATGTACATAACCCTCTGCTACTATCAATTTCATATAATGGTGCAATTTCAAAAGCAGCAAAGCAAGGAACCATGCACCTTACATATATATATATATATATATATATATATATATATATATATAAAGACATTTTTATGTTTATATACAAATATTTAAGTAAATATCTGTTTTATAATAAACAGTATCAAGCAACATTTACCGGCCTGAATGTCCGAGAAATTTTCATAGAAAATTTTCGTCCTCCGCCAGGAATCGAACCTGCATCCTATATGGAACCGTCATATAGCCTGACGTGCCTTTAACCGTTTCGGCCACAGAGGAACGTTCGGTTAGCAAGGTAGATTTTACTGTCTTTAAACTTTAATCTTCCATGAATCTCTCAAGTACATTCATATCTGCTCATGGCGTATCAAATGTAAACAAATGATGTCACACATTATGAAATGGACAAAGAGGAGTGTTCTCAGACATTTTATGAAAATTTCTCGGTCATTCAAGCCAGTAAATGTTGTTTAATACTGTTTATTATAAAACAGAGCATTTACTTAAATATCTGTATCTATAAAAAGAATGTATAAACATAAAAATGTCTAAAAATAATTGTCGGACTGTGTCCATTTCATAATATATATATATATATATATATATGGTTTGCCTCTTGAGGGTCACATGAGTACATGAAACTGACAGTAACGGAGGAATAAGTGTGCAGCAAAGTTTGATTATTATCTTAAATTTAACGCTAACGATTTAAAATTAAGCCTTAAGTTGGACAGTTCAACATCTGCAAAACTGAGGCTGAGCTGAGAACTCATATTCGTGCACATTGTTATGAAGAGATGGCGTTCTGTCAAGAGTGTTCAATTATTATTATTATTATTATTATTATTATATATATATATATATATATATATATATATATATATATATATATATATTTGTTTAAAATTACTATATTTAAAGGGGAAGCGTGCTCAGTATCTGAAATAGAGCGTTTATAAATATAGACAGTGCAAAAAAGAAAATTCAAATATCAAATAAATGTGACTGTCTGAAGAACGTGCCACAACAATCTGTGCTTTAAACTTAAGTTGACCAGAAAATCTTTAATGAGACAAGCGAGTTCTTTTCTATAGAAGAAAAGTTGACATTAGTTTGGCTAGGAAACATCTTCCTTTTGTTTCGTGAGAAATTATCGTGACATTAAAATCTCCGAAGTAAGGAAAGTTTTAAATGGTCGGCTTTAGGTATATGAATTTAAAGTCAATTTCTCATGGATTTGATTTATGATTTTTCTCACAATTTCTTTTATTAATTAGTATTGCTAGTTCAAATTGAGCTTTCGTTTTTTATATATTGTAGCCAGTAGCGTGCAGAAGTTGGGGGTGGCAGAGGGTGCGAGTGCCTCAGGCATCAATATCGGAAGAGCATCCAATAAAAGAGTGAAATAAAAATTTATTTTTTAAAATTTTAAATTGTCTCTGTTAACTTCGTTGTACAAGCGCCCTACAGTCCCACAAATTCCTTCCTCACATTTCTCAGCCCTATAGCCGCCACCCTCCACCGCTACTTGCATCTTAGGGAGTTGAAGTTGAAGTTGGCCCTGGGCATCACCAACCGTGTGTACGGCACTGATTGTAGCACATTTTCGAGCAAAACCTTTAAAGATATTGCCATAAAAACTTATCGTCTAACATGAATAAAAAAACCCACTCTTTTGTTTAATTCTGTGGGTTATTCTCACTCTTATCTTTATTCTTGTTGGCTGAATCTTAAACACAGCATTTGAATATGAGAATTATTATCATTACTAGAAAGCACAAAATCTATTCACAGATTACTGTGTGCAGTATACTTTTGAAAACTGAAGAAGGAATCATCCTTAAAATGTGTATTTCAAACCATGAAAATAGGAATAAGTGATACAACTTGTGATAGCCATATGCTTTCACGAATTCTTTACGACATTGACAGTGAGAACAAGTCTATTGACTAGGCCAACAAATACGTAAAATAAGAACTTTGGTGAAGAATGCATTTCACCCTGATAAATGACCCGACCATCCTTAAACCTATAAATCAGCTAAATAGACTAAATGTTAAACCGACTTGTGTCACTCCTTGTCGCGGTTTATCTAAACAATTTTACTTATTCACATATAAAATATGTGTCATTGTTAATAAGAATGAACCTATTGCTTTAATAATGTAATGTGGTGTCTAAGGTAACTGCAGGCATCAGGTTTTGCTCATGAATCGTACATCTTTTAATGAAATGAGATTGTGTTGTATGAAAGATGCATTGGAAAGAATTATCAGGGAAAACTGCTAACCAAAAATAAAACAAAAATGATGGAATTTGGCTGAGAAGTTGTCGTCTCTTTTACCATCTAAATTTTTTACTCATTTTACGTATAGTGCAGATAACGTTTTATTTTAAATGAGAATGTTACTCAAATAGTTGCTTTTATATGAAGATGCTTACAATAGAACAATGATATTATAATCAATCTTAGAATAATTAGTTAGGCGTGCGCGCATGCACCAAAGCAAAATTTAATCTTGGCTCAATATTAAAAAAGAGAGAAAGAAAAAGTACTAAGCGATTTATTAGTTTTGATGGGACAAGTTCTTTGCACAATGGAAAGCATGATGAACAAATGACTAAAAAATGATTTTGATATTTATTTACTGCACCGAAATATCTGACCAATTTTCTGGGTTATAAGAAACACTCCTTTTTATAAAATCAAAAAGGTTAATATGATTACAATATCTTTCTCCTTATGTAAACTGACAAAACGTGCTGAAAAGTTTCCGGAATGTCTAAGAAACCCGTCAAAATGTGTGTGTTTGCGCGCGCGTGCATGCGTGTGCGTTTACATAGAGATGTATAATTAGTTTGCGTGTGTGTATAATTTATAATTGGTTTGCTGCATTTTACAAGAAATACATTAAAGAGAGCATGTATAGAGACACACGTGTGTTAGTGAATTTCTGTCAATTTCAGAGGTGTAATATTAAATAGGCTCGACATATCGCAAAAACAATAAAAAAAAGAACGACAGAATTTAAGTAATTTTGCAATTGCGTTGGGTATAGGAATTCTTTTTTTTTTTATCTATACACTGACCTGTATGTTTTTCCAAAAGAGTTTTGTTTTTGAAGCCATTAAAAGTAAAAACATCTATAAAAAAAAAACACTAAAGAAATATAGGCGTTGATAATTCAATGAGTATTCTGACATTGTCTAGTCATAAGACATTCATTAGGGTTGGAGTGTGTACTGGTCGTTATTCAAACTCTGTTGATCACACCAGTTGATGCACTCTCTCCAAGAAACTTTAACTAAGTTCCGCTCAGCAATGTTGCCGTAATAAACCACAGGTCGGCTTCCTCGTTGTTAAAGAAACGCAAATGTGTCAAATGTACAAACGCCTGCTCAGTTTGCAGCAAGGATTGGCTACATGAACTATCTGATGAGTGTGCACGGAAAGGATTTATATATTGGGTGGTGCGCGTATGTGTCCGTAAGTGTATATTTTATATATATATATATATATATATATATATATATATATATATATATATATATATATATATGTGTGTGTGTGTGTGTGTGTGTGTGTGTGTGTGTGTGTGTGTGTGTGTGCATGACGTCGACATTGAAATAACATTAAAAACAGCATACTTGAATGTATAAAACATATTCGGATTTTGTTTTTCCATATTTTCTTCATACTGTTTAACGGATTTATATCCACATATTTGCTTACATATATATATATATATATATATATATATATATATATATATATATATATATATATATATATATGCGTTGAGTTAAAGATCAAATGCAGATCAAATATGGATCTGAATCCAACAGGATGATAAGATACAGAACAAATAGGAAGCGTTTAGCAATCTAGCATTTTCCTTTTATTAAAGCTTCGTCAGAGATTGAGAAAGAAACAGACAAAAAGACAGAAGTTCTGGTATTTCCAATTTTGTGTAGTTTGATTTTCACTGGTCAGTCATGTATCACGTGCATCATAGCCGTAGATAATTCTATATGTATGGAAGTTTGTAAAAGTCTAATTTCTATATATGCGAGCATCGGATGATAATGTGTATTTGTAATTGTGTATGTGTGTCTTTCTAGTGGGAGAAAATAGTTCTCATGTTTGTCTGGTTCTTATGGGTCAATCGTATATGTCCAGTTGATTTTATCGTGAGTTGATATGGTAATGTTTTATTTATGTGTCCTATCTGTATTAGATAGACATAAGTTACATTCTTTAAAGAATGGACTCAATAAAAAAAAAAATGTTGTCGATGTAATACAATGTTTTAGACAGGGTGTTTATAGTTGGTAATAATGTTATTCTTAAGTTTTCAAAGCATTTTCTCCTTATATAGAATTACGTTCTTTTTTTTTTTTTAAATGAGAGTAGCATTAGTAAAATCAATGTCATGGCTTGTTTTGTTCCTGTTTATTACGAGAGAGTTTGAAGGATTGTCCAAATGTGTTTTTGGGTTCATAGATGCAGGTTTCTAGATCTGATATGTCTCCCCTTAAGAGAAACGCAAATGTGTCAAATGACAAAACATTTTTGCATTCAGAAACAATTTATTTGATAAATACCGGCAATCGGATTCATTTTCAATTTTGTTGTGTGAATCTTTTCTTCCTAATTATATCTTTGATTGTCTTGGAGGTGGTGGTAAAGATCCTAGTATTAAGAATGACTAATTTGTTTACAAGTTTAATAGAAAGATTGTTGGAGGGTAGGATTATGAATTTGATGTAATTTTTGTTAGAAGTGTTATTAGTGGTGGCTTGTTTTTTTGTCTTGTGGATTTTGTAAGCTCGTTTTCTAGCGTTGAGGATAAAATGATGCGGGTAGTGAAAAAAATCTAAATGTTTTTTTTCTCGATATATTTTATCTTCATCAAAAGGACTTAGGTATTCTAGGCTACATATCCTGAGGGCTCTAAGTTAGAAGCCTATGACTTGTGGCGGGACCGATAAGGATGTCGCCCCCGCAAGCTTTTAGAAGGTTGGTGTGAACAACTAGGACAACGAGGTGACAAAGGCAGAGGTCTAAAAATATTAAACGTCGATTTTTATTTATCCAAAATGTACAAGAGTGTACTGTCTGGAGAAATATGTTTGTATTGGTACCGGGTCCAGTATGACTGGTTTTCCTTCGGGGGGGGGGGGTTCGGTTGTATCGGCGAAACGAGTGTAGAGTTGGTCGGCGGCGGGAGCTGGTCGATTGCCGGATTGGAGAATTGTCGGCGGCAGTAGCTGGTTGATCGATGACGCACGAAGATTTGTTGGGTCGATTAGGACGAGTCCCTAAACAGGGCTGAGTCAGTATAGTGATACAACTTCCAGGGCTGATCAACCGTGTGCGTGGGATCGTGCCGAAGGCGGAAATCCCTAAACAGGGCCGTCAGTGTAGTGATACGACTTCCAGGGTGGATCAACCGCGCCGAAGGGTAGCACTTGTGTAACAGTTGAAGAAGCAAGAGTCAGAGAGGCGATACGTCTTCCAGGGTGGATCGACCGCGGAAACGGGATCACGCCGAAGAGTATTTTCTCGACGAAGCACCGGAAGCTCACAAAGGTAGCGTACTACACTTTGATCCCGGCCAATATTTATTGCATAAAAATAAAATTATGGCACAAGGCCGAAAGAAGGGGTTGAGGTTGGTCTTCACTTACTATCTTATACCTAGTTAATCCGATTCACGACCCATTCACTCATTACAATTTGCCCATTCACCATAAAGACTCGTCTGTCAGCAATCAATCCCCCATACACCATCCAGGCCACCGGGCGGAGCAGCCTGGGTTTGGACGAAAAAAAAAGGGGGCTAACAATATGTGGAACGATTTGTTCAAGTACTCCCTGGCTAGAGGGAGTAGAAACCAATAGATATAAATTTACTTCCCATGTTGTTCAATGTTTCGAAGCACTGCCTAATCCGATGCTCACGAGGTACGGTTTTGGACTCAACTATATTGGGCCAGTCGTCCAGTTCCTCGCATGCTGCTGGACTTAAATCTGCGAGATCAGAGGTTGTGAAAGACAAGGTCATTTTTCTAAGGAGCTGCTAATGGCGGCCGCGACAGACTAATCCTGATTTTATTCTTTGGTTGTGGTGGGAATAGAATATATATGTCTGTAATTTCTAAATAACTAATGGATTTTGTTATTTTTTAACCGAGCATATGTTTATCTTCAAACGTTATTTTTAGTGAATAGCCATATTTAGTGAATAGCCACATTTAGTGAATAGCCATATTTAGTGAATAGCCACATTTAGTGAATAGCCATATTTAGTGACTAGCCACATTTAGTGAATAGCCACATTTAGTGAATAGCCATATTTAGTGACTAGCCACATTTAGTGAATAGCCATATTTAGTGAATAGCCACATTTAGTGAATAGCCATATTTAGTGACTAGCCACATTTAGTGAATAGCCACATTTAGTGACTAGCCACATTTAGTGAATAGCCACATTTAGTGAATAGCCATATTTAGGGAAGAGCCACATTTAGTGAATAGCCATATTTAGTGAATAGCCACATTTAGTGAATAGCCACATTTAGTGACTAGCCATATTTAGGGAAGAGCTGTATTTGATTAGACGCTCGGTTTATTTTAAATAGTATTTTATTTCGTCTACCCGTCTGCACAGTATATTTTTAATATATACATAATTTGACTTGTATACCGCCTACCCAATAACCGTGAAGATAATATAATATACTTTACTACCCATGATGCACCATTGACCAGCATAAACAAATTGTGAAGCCAGAACACAATACACATGTTCAGAAGATTGCGTTCAATTATGAAACAAATTGTCGCCGCTCAGTGTCCACTTGCATATATATATATGTGTGTGTGTGTGTACGCATGAGCACGCGCACGCACATATCTATCTATCTATCTATATCCATGCGTAGCTAATTGATACTCAAAAGTATAACATTTAAAGTGATAAAATAGATACGTGTATGGCATCTATCTATATATTTTAAGACATTTTTATATTTTTTTTTATAGATACAAATATTTAAGTAAATGCTCTGTTTGTAATACACAGTATTAATAACATTTACCATCCTGAGTGTCTGAGAAATTGTCATAGGAAATATGCGTCCTCTGACAGGAATCGAACCTGTATCCTTTACGGAACCGTCATATAGCCTGACGTGCTTTTACCGATTTCGCCAGAGAGGTGCATTTCGGTTAGCGAGCTCGATTTTATTGTTTTAAAACTACAATTTTCCATGATCAGTAAAAGCACGTCAGGCTATATATGACGGTTCCGTATAGGATACAGGTTCGATTCCTATCGGAGGACGCATATTTTCAGGACTATAGTAGCAGATGTACGGATTCGTCAAGGATAAACGGCTCTGTACACTCAGTATTCGCCCATTCAACAAGGACCAGAAGCCAGAGGTTTGTCAGGCTAATTTATATTTTGCCAGACGGGCAAAATTCTGCAAGCCATGAAGCAAAAGGCCAGATAAAAAAAAACGTAAAAAAACAACCTAGTTCACACCCATCTTTATTTGCACTTGCTGAAATCAAATCCTGCAGGATGTGCTAGTTTCTTGAAATCGCTGCTCAATTCGAGGCTCAATAGATTAGATTTGATGTGGACACAGGAGCTGTCATATCGATTATACACAAGAAATAGTTAGGCGCTGTAGTTATGTACCCAAAAAATATATCCATTGTGTTCGCTAACGGACAGCAGATTAAATGTCCAGTACAAGCTACATTAAATTTGACGGTCCACAATTTGACGGTCCAACGTGAGTTCACCTGGACATTTGTGATCGCAGAAACCACAAAATATCCCCTAGGTTCAGTCAGTAATGTGCCATGCGTGATACACACTTAGGTGATCATGCATCTTTCGAGGGAGATTTTTTTCCCGCACTAGGTTGTCATTTCTTTTTTCTGTAGAGTAGTTGCCATCCAAGGCTATAGAACCCGGCCTGAAGAGAAGAAGTGAATTCATACCTTTCCCAAGGGTATTAGCACGTAAGTGAATGTATTGTATTCAAGTGGAATTCGAACTCGGCTCTCCATTTCCTCAATCCGAGCCGCTATCCATTACTCTACCGCGCCTCCTAAGTTATGATTTCTTAAACCATTTCGGTATGACGGTCGACGGCGCAAACAATAAACTGATCGACACAACAACTAACGCAAAATCGACTGCTGAGATGATGAACATCGTAGTGGACCAAGAAAACGCTTCTGACTCGACAGAATTAGGGAAAATATTCAAACATAATTTCACCTCATCGCAACTCAAATGCAATAAAACCGAACGTTTTTTGTAAGATCGAGACATATAGCAAGACCCCCCTCCCCGACATTTTCTATACCACAACAATAGTGATATTTGATAAATATAGGAATTTAGAAACAAGGCCGAAAGTATGGGCGCCGAGTGAGGAACGAACTAAGTACACAATCAAATTTATTCTAGCGTGACAAGCTTGCTAACCAGTACACCACACCGAGGTGCCCACACATTTGATAAATATATGTGGCAACTTGCCTTTCTTAAGAGCATAGTAAACATAAAAACTGGAAGTTGGAATTCGAATCGTTTACAGCCGTTTCACCTTTAAAACACTAGTTCACGCCTGATCACAGAAGTTAAGCCATGTTTAGCCTGGTAGGCACACAGATGGGTGTCCACCGGGGAATACCAAGTAATGTAAGCTACGTGCAGGCCTAAACAAGCCAGCGATGAATACAATCTCGCTACTGATGCTAACAGTTGACCTCGATAAGTGGAGTTGTTTCTCTAGACTGACAGGTCACATGACCTACCCGGAGTCGAGTGGGTGGTGAGAGCTTGTTGAATCCATTTCGATAACCGTTACGCGCCACCCATATTCCCTCAAAAGAAATTTAATCAAATCATACGAGAGTCGGTCAAAAATATAGTAAAGCAATGCACGTTCTGGTTTAATTTTCAAACTATTAGGTCGGACACCACTCTTTTCTTTCTATCTAAGAATTCAGGGAAAACTACCATCTTGTTTTCTGTTTTACTAAACATAATCAGTCTTAATTGTTGAGAGAAAATTCTTTGAAATTCTTGGTTAGAGGCCGATAAAATAATTGGTGAATAATTTTACACTGGCAATAACCTCAACGCAGATCGTGGGGAACTGAAACGAAACTTTTTCCATAACTCTAGACACTCTTCTCTTAATTTAAAATTTTCTCCTCATTTTTATATGAAAAAGAATTTCAGATGGCTCGCTATATTCTTTTGCATATTCTTTTCAGCTCATCAGTCAATTTGTGTGAAGGCAAGGTTTTCATTGGTGTGAAGAAAATTTTACATAGGCACGCGAATTTCTTTACTTCTTTTCCCTCCGTCCGTCGAGGTCAAAAGGAGTTATTATTGTTACGCACTCACTACAGTTATTCAAAAAAAAAATGTGAGTTCCTGTAACGTCGGCAGACTCCGTTAACAATGGTTGCTTCCCAATAGATTTGGAGCTGCACAACACTCAGAGGACAGTGCTTAAATAATAAAGCAACTCATACACGGCTACGAAGAAACAATTGTTCTTGCTCCCTTTCGATTAAATATTAGAACAAACCGGGCTCTAGAGCCTTGGTTAACAACTAGTCTAGGAGAATGATAATTCCAAACTATGAAGAAGGCAACGAGAAGTCACTCCACTGTTATAAAAATTATGTGAAAAAAATACAAACGCATATCTAACCAATGAAGTAGTCGGATACATCGTTTCTATAAGCCTTGATTCTTAACCTGTTTTTACAAGCCTTGACTCTGAAGCTTTTTTTTTATAAGCCTTAATAGTAAACCTGTTTTTTTTTTTATAAGCCATGATACTGAACCTGTTTTTCATAAGCCTTCATTCTGAACCTGTTTTACATAAGCCTTCATTCTGAATCTGTTTTTCATAAGCCTTCATTCTGAAACTGTTTTACATAAGCCTTCATTCTGAACCTGTTTTTTTATCAGCGTTGATTCTGAAATTGTTTTTTATAAACCTTGATATTGAAACAGTTTTTCATATGCCTGGATTCTGAATCTGTTTTTATAAGACTGGATTCTGAAACTGTTTTTTATAAATCTTGATTGTGAACGAGTTTTTCATAAGCCGTTTTCTAAACCTGTTTTTTATAAGCCTTGATACTGAAACAGTTTATAAGTCTTGATTCCGAACCTGTGTTTTATAAGCCTTGATACTGAACCTGTTTTTATAAGCATTGATACTGAACATGTTCTTTATAAGCCTTGATACTGAACCTGTGTTTTATAAGCCTTGATACTGAACCTGTTTTGATAAGCCTTGATTCTGAACCAGTTTTTATAAACCTTGATTCTGAGCCTGTTTTTATAAGCCTTGATAATGACCAGTTTTTGAGAAGCCTTGGTTATGAACCTGTTTTTATAAGCATTGATTCTGAAACTGTTTTTGATAAGCCTTGATTCTGATCATGTTTTTTGATCCTTTTTTAATTACTTTTTCGGCAAATATTTCTTCATCTAAAATGTCAGGCTTCTTTTTTTTTATATTTCACGTGAAGGTAAGAAAAAATGAATTCATCGAAAGCCGTTTTTCTTTCTCAGTTTTGCTTCTGGTATTGACTTTTTCTATATTTACAAATTCATCTCTACCCACGAATGTTGTGTATTAAATAATATCCTTTTAGATCGCTTTGCTTATTACTAATTAAGTCAGCTTGTTTTATTTTACCTTTACACTTTTACAGATATTGTAAAATGATCACTTTGACAGACATTGAAAAAGTCCTTTCTAAAACTTAAAGATTAGTCTACGAGTTAAAAAACAAAACAAAAACGGTTTCAACCACATGCATCCATAAAATAATGATTGAAATTTTTTAAAAATGTCGGATTAAAAAAGGAATCCATTACTTTTTAAAATTACTTTGTTTACGTTTCGATACAGGTTCGAATCCTGTCGAAGGACGAATATTTGCTATGAAAATTTCTCGGACATTCAGGCCGTAAATGTTATTTAATACTGTTTATTATAAACAGAGCATTTACTTAAATAGTTGTATCTATAAAAAGAATGTTAACCATAAAAATGTCTTCATATATATATATATATATATATATAAACACAAACCTATCTACTCCTATTTTAATCTATCTACTCCTGTATTAAGTTTTTAAAAGTGAACAGGGGAAAAATGTCAAGATTATAATAAGCATCTAACATCCGCATTTGATGACAGGATCCTATGAGAGGATCTTTACCGCTGGCTTTAAATCGGCCCTCTGTGTTCAAGCTCGTCAGGTAATGTCTTGATATTATCGTTTATTAGTAAAAGGACGAGTTTCCAGTGTCTAGTTTATTAGTAAAAGGACGAGTTTCCAGTGTTTCATGACCCAGAAGCCGAAAATCGGGGTTAAAATATTTCATTCATCATAGATGTCGTGAGTAGGATTTATTAAAACTTCCATTCACTCTAATGAAGAGTGATATCAGATTGGGCTACATTTGACAGTTCGGCGCTACTAAAATTTGAATTTAATTTTTGATGAATACATTAAAAAATAAGCTAATTTAAGTTAGGCTACTAATGAGAAGATGGTCAATTCAAAATTTATCAGCTTCTGCTTTTCAAATGTAGCCCAACAGGTTATCTGTGTCCTAATATTGGAATCCATATCCAGTGGCATAGGGATTAATTAAAAGGACAATTGGCAAATTAATATGTATAATTATTATGTTACTTTTTATCGCCAAGGAGAATTATGTGATAAGAGAATATTTCCATACTTATCATGTCGGTGTAATCTCTTAATATTACTTTAATATCGCGTCATGGTCACTAATTAAAAGAGAGATATGTGAGAAAGGAATATTTTTTATTTGCACTGCCATCATTATGCGCATTATTATATCCATGATATAATAACACCTTAATACAGAAGAACTGAAACAAAAGGAAAGACAAACATGCATTGTTATCAAGAGAAACTATAACACATGAATATAACAACAAGCAGTGTGGAAGTAAGAAAAAAGGGTAAGACTAGTAATAACTCCCAACGGAAATTCGAGCGGGCCGGATTTTTCTTCTATGTCTCTGGTGAAGAAACATTTCCGAACGGGAAAACGGAGAAGCATGGGTATTTCCGAACAAGAAAACTGCGAACTGGAAATAGTTTCTATAATTCGAGCGGGTCAGATGCATCTTTCATACCTCTGGTGAGGACATTTTTCTCAACGGGAATACGGTGTTATGGAATTTTGTCCCATATCAGCTGGCCCTGGCAGCCCGGTTTTAGCCCACCTTGCCTTGAGTTCAGGCAGCTAAATATCGATTTGACTCAAGGAGTGCAAGCTAAAGACTGGCCGCTTTAGTCACTTTATGAATTAACGTCACTCCACAGCCGTCACGTGACCCGCGTAATTGCATCTCAACTAAAATGAGATAATCTCCTTTTGCATCTCTACAAGTACATGAACTTGCGTGTTTTTTTTTTAGATATATTACCCAAAGTTTCGAAGAATTCGAACAAATTGATCACACTTTGCTTTTCTCGTCTATCGTCGGGACGGTGGAAAATATTCGAAGAAAAACAGAATAAAACTTTGAAATTTTTTCCGCAATTTTTTATCCGGATCTGCAACAGTCTATTCGAAAATTGGACAAATACAATAACAAATTAAAGAAAAAGACCTTCCCAGTTAAATCTAATAATAGTTGTTTAAATGTATTCATGCTGCCAATATACTATAACCAGAGAATAAAATCTGGACTAATCATAGGATTTTGCCCCAGAGCGCTTAGGATATGTAGCTCTGAATATCTACATGCAGAAGAGGAATATATTGAGAAAACATTCAAACTTCTCCACTATTCACATCATTTTATCCTCAACGCTAAAAAAACGAACTCACAAAATCCATATAACCAAAAAAACAGATACTTCCAAAAATTATACAAAATTCATAATCTTGCTCTCCAACAGATTTTTTTTCAACTAAACTCGCAAATGAATTAGACATCCTTAATACAATGATAGTTGCCACCACCTCCAATCAATCGGGGATATAATCAGGAAGAAAAATAAACGACACACCATCTCAAATGCCGGAATTTATCAAATAAAGTGTCTACAATGCAAAAACATTTACGGGGGTGGGGACATCACGTGATCCAAAACGAACACAATAGAGACAGACATTCTAACTCTCTCGTCTTAAATCGAAATGACGTAGTACATAACTTTGATTTCATTAATGCCAGCGAAATTAAAAAAGAAACGACATAACTCTTTAAGGAGAAAATATTATGAAAACATTTATAGCATTACTATTAAATATAAATACTCGCTTAAAACATTATATCACATCACATCTTTTTACCGATCCATTATTCATGAATCAAACTTATTTCGATCTAATACATAAAATAATGAAAATATACAAATCCTTTTCAGAAAATACGCATGAGAAATTCTTCAATGATAAACATGATTATTACAATATCTTGCTGCGTCTCACCGATCCACACAGAGATCACACACACACACACACACACACACACACACACACACACACACATACACACACACACTTATATGAATTAACGTTACCGTTCAACATACACCGAGATATACAAGCGTTTCTTTACATACACATTTATACATCATTACACACTTTAACATCAAAAATGTTCCTCCTACATATTTATATTTTATCTTTTTAATTTTAAAGCACGTGATACGTATCTAGCCAATAGGAACCAATCAACATCATAGCATACCAATATTCTGTGTCTCTTTGTTGTTTTCATCTCGATCTCTGACGAAGTTTCCATAAAACTGAAACATTATATTGAGATTATTATTATTCTATTTCACACACACACACACACATATATATATATATGTATATTGACAAATGGAAGCGTTTCATGAAATAGATTTGATTGAAAATTCTATTTTATGAAACATTTCGATTTGTCAAAATGTAATATGCGTGTGTGTGTGTGTGTGTGTGTGTGTGTGTGTGTGTGTGTGTGTGTGTGTGTGTGTGTGTGTGTGAGAGAGAGAGAGAGAGAGAGAGATACGGTGAACCTGTACTACCTGTACAAACATCGTTGGGTCAATGCTGACTTAACGAGTTCCCCCACCCACAAAGCTTTTTATGAGTGGGGAGGGTGACTAGACACTCATCAGTGTTAAAAATAAGAACTATCAAAAGGTGAATGAATCTTCTTGTAGGATCAACGATCATCTAACACAATGAAGGAGACTAGGTTCTTGTGCAATACAACCAGTGCAGCCACCTTTTCAGTACCCACCCCCCACTCGAAAAAATATCTGCTGAATTTTACATTTTTGATTTTATGTCTCGAAATTTCTTTTTCCAGCTGAGCAAAGGGCTGCTGCTTTAAAAATTTTCTTGCAGTAAAAATAATGCACTTGTTTTGATATTATTCTTCCTTTCATCTTGAATGTTATTCTCCCTCACTCTCTCTCACTCTCACTCACTCTCTCTCTCTTTTTTCTCTTTCCCTGTTTTTTCTGGTCTATTCTAACGACACTCACTGTTACTCAGTATATTGGTAGTGAATTCATTCGTCACCAGGCGTTCTATAAGTATAACGTTGTCCCATTTATTGACATTGGTTTTAGGTACTGTTAAAAGAAAGCGATACCTAAAGTTTAAAATGTGTTTTACAAAATTAAACATCTTTCCTCAAGCTTGAATTTTAGTTTTAATTCCAGGATAATAGATTAAATTTAATATTTTCAATATGCAAAAATAATTTTCTGTATTTCAAAACCAATTTAAACTGATTGGAACACTTTTTCTACTTATCAGTAAAATCGATAATAGATGATATTCGCCCATATTGGCAGATCTGTCAACACAACATAATTCTCTTTATAAAAAATCTTTAAAAAATAAAATATACTTTTTTAAAACGTTATTTAAGAAAAATTAGCTTATTTAAAGTTTAATTAATCTGCATTGAAACAAATATTACTTTTAATTTAAAATATCGCGGAAAAGTATCTTTCTTTAATACGAAATGGGGGGTGCTTTCTGTGCTTCGAAACTAGAGCCATTATACGAAGCTTAGAATCGTTCATAGACACTGAGGTTAATACCAAGCGGCGACATGCTTAAACGCAATCTTCAGTCCATTCTTGCTGTGTTTTGCCTCGACTATGTATATATGCTGGTCAATTGTGCATTATGGGTAAAAAGATCTATTGTATTATCCTGACGGTTATTGGGTGAATGGTAACGGTTAGGTTTCAAATTATTCTAGAGTATCTTGAGCAGAAATAATTGTGGATCCAAATGAAGTTATTTGTAGCTATTTTATAATGTTTTTCTTTAACATTTTATTTATTATTTATTTTCTTTTCTGTATTTTGAGATAAGTTCTGATCATTTCTATAGTTAAGTTGGCCTCAGAAGGGGACTATAGCTATTTTTTCTCCTCCATACAAAGCTTTCAGTTTAATCCTTCCAAATTTTGGTTAAACAATTTTTCTTGCGTCAACTAATGACCATAAATTAGTATGAGAAATTGTAGGTCTTTCTGCTGTCAAAAACAGATTGATTTGGAAATTCTTGAAAGTATACCAGATAACTGTCAGATTTTAACTAAAATATTAATTTAAAAATTTATAAACACAACACGCATGGCCTGAAGACTGCGTTGAAGCATAAAACAGGCCGTCGCCGCTTGGTATTGACTACAGTGTCTACTTTTATAATTACATACGCTCTATCTCTGATAATAAGCATTTTACCCATAAATATAGCATACATTAAAACTATATTTTTATCATATATTTATATGATAAGAATATAATTAAAATTTATTGTTAATTTTCTAAACTTTCCTCAACAATAGTCTTCGTAATTAAGACTATAAAGCAAAAGTACCTAAAATTCAAAATATTAGATTGCTTAGAATATTTTCTTAATTGACAGATATGTCAATATCGCAGAATTTAACGATTTAAAAAATTGTTTCAGTCAATTTAATTTCGTTTTAAAATACAGCAAACTATTTTACTTAATCAATTCGCTTGAAACTAAAATTAAAATGAGATTACTGGGTAGTTAAAAATACCTATATATATAAAAAGGCTGTCACATTGTATTCATCAAGATATTTTTACAGTAAAGTGCCCATTAATGAAAAATGACAAATATCAAACTATCAATACTGATACTATCAATACCTGACAAAAGCACCCACCTCTATGTCAAAAATGGTTTTCTGCAATATTTAATAATATTAATAATAAGTTTTAATTCAGATTAATTAAAAGTTAAATTAGTTAAACTTCGTCAAATAAAGTTTCATAAAATTATATTTTATTTTTGAAAGATTTTAAATAATGAGAATTATGTTGTGTTGAAACTAAAATTAAAATGAGATTACTGGTTAGTTAAAAATACATATATATAAAAAGGCGGTCGCGTTGTATTCATCAACATATTTTTACAGTATCGTGCCCTTAACTCAAAATTGACAAATATTTATATTATAAAGATGTTACATACGGACAAACAAGTACTCACGACAAAGATGCTTTTTTGTTTCGATGCGAATGCATCTCGACAGGTGAGGAACAAAGATGGTTATAAACGATTCTATTTAAAATATATTTCTTAAACTGTAGAAAACAATCCTAATTCACAATTATGAACAGTGGTTAAAAAATTATTTATTTTGTACAAATTTACTCCATATGAGGAAATTAATTTAAATAATATAGGGCTATGTCCGTATGCAACATCTTTATAATAACTATTGGTCTACTCTTGGTATTGAGACCTCTTTTAAATTAATGCTATGAACGTTTGAATTTATCTTTTTTTCGTTCTCGTTCATTTGAATATATATATATATATATATATATATATATATATACAGAGGGTGAGTCAAAAGTAACTTCCCGTTTCATAAAATAGAATTTTCAATCAAATCTATTTCATGAAACGTTTCCATTTGTCACTATATATATATATATATATATATATACACACAGAGGGTGAGTCAAAAGTAACTCCCTATTTTATGTATGAGTGTCCAACCAGGAGTCCTGACTCAATACCTTGTGACTTTTTTCCGTTTGGTTAAAGAAGCAAGTCTACTATACCAAACCAATTCTTTAGAAGAACTTAAAAGGCAAATACAAGAAGTTATGTCTTCCATACCACAAGAATTCCTTGACGCGATTTCTGGGCGACTCGAGAAGCTGGCAACAAAATCTTGTGCCCATATCCAATTTTAAATAAAACCTCATGCTAAACGCTTTCTTCTCATATCCATTTATTGTAAAAGTTATTGTTAATAAATAAATCATAGTTTCGAGATGTTTTCCTGCAAAAGGTACTGGCATCATATCAGTAATTAATCGTAGAATAAATTCTGCCGCATATCAAAATATTTTGGAATCAAATTTAATGATTTCAGTTGAAAACCTTGTAATTTCTTCTGATTGGATCTTCTAACAAAATAATGATCGTAAGCACACTGCGAAATCTACAAAGAAATGGCTTGCTGAAAATAATGTCAATATCCTGAAATGGCCAAGTCAGTCCCCAGATTTAAACCCAATCGAGAATCTGTGGCGTTATTTAAAAATTCAAATTCAATCGAGAACTCCAACAAACATCCCGGATATGAAGACCATATCGAAAAAGAATGGAACAAAATATCATCTAAAATTTGCAAATCATTAATTGAGAACTCCAAGAAGAGGTTGGTTGCTGTAGAAGTGAATCATGGCGATTCTACAAAGTATTAAATAAAGATTATGTGTTCTTTTTTGTATTGTACGAATACTTTTTTCACCCATTAAAATGGATAAATGGGATTTATTTCTATTAAATCAAAACTTTTTCTGTTTTCTATGCATATTCAATTATTATGCATCTATGTGCAGTTAATTATATGAAAAGTATATTTACTTAATAGTTGGAAATACAATAAATTAAAAGTTTGTTTGTGTACCAATATTTGTTTCTCTCCCTCCTACTGTAGATATATTACTACTTCAAACGTTATTTTAGTTCATACTCGTGTTTGAAATAGATCGTTAGTTTTTTATTTTTTGTATTTTTTTTTCATCAGTGTATATTACGTCTAACGACCTGCACACTTGAGAAAACTTTAAAATAAAAGAAAAACCGCCAAGATTCGAACTTGGTAAACAACAACAGTATGTCTATTTCAAATATGGACGAATGTATGTTTTTGTGTGTGTGTGTGCGTGTGTGTGCGTGTGTGTGCGATCGACTCAGATTTTCGGAAATTTGGTGTAAACACTAGTTCGAAAAATGAGGTCAGAAAATGAATCAGGTTTCGGTTAAAAGACGTAGGTCAGAGTGGCTTTCCTCCTCCCAACAACAGTAGATAATTGGGTCACTTTAGACATAAGGTTTATATCGGTCCAAAAAACAGTGCGGCGCGCGGGTGTGCGAAAACTATTTGTGTGTGTGCGTGCGTGCGTGCGTGCGTGCTTGTTTGTTCTTCTTAAATAGCGCAAATAAGAGAAAATCAGACACTATGATTTAAAAAATTAATTAAATATATATTTCAAATAAATAAATATGAGTTTCCTATGTAATATATTCGTCTATAGTAGTCCCTGTAATGGCCAAAATAGAAAAAATTAGATAAATTGACAATCGACATTTTTTGTACAGTATTTATGGGCCTTTTAGTTATACGCCTTGTCAAATTGCAAAGTATGGACAAAAACGTTAAAAAACAAATAGTAAAGGACATTATTTTCGAAAAAATAGTAAAATTAAACGGTTAGTCAGAAAAAAAAGACTTATGCTCACAGGTTGCGAAACCATTTTCAGTTCATTTGACATCAACTATTTGTGATAGTCAACATAATAAATGAAGTTTTGTAAAATCTAATCTCAGCCAATTTTGCATTTCAGCAAGTAACAAAACACAAACACACACATGCGCACACACACACACGCACACACACGGACACGCACACATAAGAAATACTAAGCATTTGAACAATCAAGAACCAAAAGCGCCTGAGGATCGATTGGCATTGGATTTGTTATGGTTTAGAATATAAAATATTTCAACATTCTAAAAATAACTTTGTCATCAGTGATGATAGAAAAGAAGGATATTTCATCTTCCTACCCTCATCATTATAAAAACGACCCTTCCACAACAAGAAAGTCAGTAGAGTAGAGTAGAGTAGAGTAGTGTAGAGAGACTAAGGTACCTATTGTAGTAGACCAGTAGACAAGCAGTAGTAATAGTACATAAAACACACGTTTGCCAGCACTCCGGAAAATCAGAAACAGACGATTTCAAACGCCATCCTCTCAAACGAAGTTCTCGGAACCAAACCAAGTAAGCACTGAATTTTAAACAAAGACATACTGAGAACATTTTACGCGCACCATATCAATATTCTGTAATTCACATCACAAAAAGAAAATACAAATTTTTGCTATATATGTCAACATGTATCTCAAGTTTTTATTTTTTTATATTATTGTAGTACGTTTTATTTCTTTTCGTTTTCAATATAAAAAAAGAGGAACGGATTCCTCCTACATTACAAATATATATAGCAACGGGGTAATTACTTTAACAACACTCATATAATATCAGGTCAGTTTACTACATCAACAACAACATTACCCACCCTGTTACAGATTAATTACTATCGCGAAAGGTACAATTTCTAATACAATAGCTTTCAGAGGATCTTTTCGAACAGATAAGAAACTAAATTGGACTGTGATTACATCAAACAAAGGCATAGTGATCAAAAGCATACCATTTACCAGATACAGCAGTTAGGGGAGAAATCATATTGCCGATTGTCCAGAAAAAGATTTCAGCTATGCATTGTTATCTGTCTATGCAACTGCTTATGTAGTCAATAAGTGGCCGAGCGGCTTATATGAGCGCTGTTCCCAATAATCAGTCTTTTTTACGAAGTCATTTGGAATCATACTTCCAGTTATCAACTTGTCTGCAACTGACTAGACACTGTTTTACATTTACTTTTACTTCGATGTACACACATCATCAATAATATTTGACTAGTCATTATATGATAAGGTTTACGAGATTGATTCATCTATGAATATGAATATATTTGTCCAAACTGTTGGTTTTCATCACCTAATGATATTTTGGGGGTCAACTGGATGTCTGATGGTGTTGCGGGGCAGTGGCTTTAGGACATATCTTGAAACAGTGTATGACCATTCGTTGGTCATATGTTCACAGGTTAAGCTTGTGATCGTGCTGGACGTAGTTACATGATCATCAGTGGATTTGTCACTATTTATAGTAGACTTCTGATACAATTTACCTCCCGTGAAATAAATTCACTTGATAGACATTTACACAAGTCATTAAATCACTGTATAAAACAAAATGACGGCGTGATATAAATGAAGTTTATGAATTAGTTTGAGGAGAAAATATTAGTTATGGTCTAAATCACGGACATATGCACTTTACTTGAACTACAATTAGTACATGGAAATTGTACAGCAATTTATAAAAGCAGGAATAATGAATAGCGCGTGTTAAAGTATTTTTGCTGCCAAAAGGCATAACAACGCTAAGATCTGTCGTCTGTGTTTTGTAATCAATCATAAATCTATAAGGAAGAAGGATATCCACAGATTCTCCAGTAATATACGAGGCAATCACGGTTTTAGGGCCACTAGTAAGATTATGTCTCAAATTTGCGCTGATCTATTGAACAAATCTTAGTTGAATCACATGGTAAGTGGAAAGGGGAGAACAAAAATTGCGCTTACAGTCTGCACAAAACAATGAAGTGTGTGATGTATTAGATAAATTAATTTCGGCAGATAAATCCAGGCAAAAACAAAAAGACTCTTCCAGGACATGTGTTCAACGTGACTATTTTGACTTCTAAATGTTAATTTGACTTTTTAAAGCCACAATCTGTTTACATTTGGTGATAAGATTGTATGTTTGGAACTAATGTTGGTTGGTGAATTTACGTCCGTCAACTTGTCTCAATAAAAACAAAAAACAGAAAATTGGAGGGAAAACGTTTGTCAATTGTTTCTTTGAGAGAAAAGACAAAATCCCGATACTATAGATTCTTTAGTCGTCCATTGACAAAGTGAAGTGATGCTAAAAATAAAGCAACTTTGAAGAATTACTTTTTAAGGGAATCCCGCCTATAAGGTGGGAGTCTCTGATTGAAGCATAGTTGCAGATGGTGGAGCATTACTGTGATGTTGCAAATGGAAAAAATGAAGAAGTTAACTCGATTTTTGACGAGCATCTTGTGAAATGCTTCATAACAGACATTATTATTTATGGCCTTAACTCATTAGCAACGAAATATACCAACCACAAGTCGATATGAGTTAAATGTCTCGAGTGATTGATATCAGTGAAGGAAATCGATGGATTGTTGATTAATTATATCAATATCAATTATATCAATAGACTAAACTTTGTAGATAAACCGGTAACAAATGCTTTTGCTTTTAAATATGTCCATGCTATTCTGATACAAGTATCGTTAATACTACATTAGAAATTGGTGATAAACCAGTTATAATCTTATAATCTTAACTAATGATGCGGATTGCCTAGAGTCACACATTTTTTTTTTCAATTATGCTATAGCATATCAAGACTTTAATATTTAAAAATCAGCTAGATTTAGTTGGAGCGTATTTAGGTTTTTGCGATTTTAAAAGAAAACACGTATCTATAATGTTTTATTCTTTTTTTCGCAAGACATATGAATTGACATAATGCATCACTAAAAAAACCAACGAAATTCTCCACTAAATATGCTTCTACATAATTCTACGGGTCTAGATTAAAAATCTACTTTTCTTACACATGTTATTGGGTTTGTCATTTTCTTTTCTTTTTTAAATCATTGACACTTGTCAAGAACTGAGAAAATGCAAAAGCATAATTATGCCGGTGGGTGGGACTTGGTAATTAATTATGAATATTTTTTTTGCTATTCACTTTCCTTCAGTGAAATGCCATTTTGTATTTCAAGGGAGACCGATAGGAAATTAAACACTAAACTTCCGTTTTCTGCTGTCGTTCAAATGATGCTCTGTCTTAATTGAATTTTAACGAGTCGTTAGTAAAAAATGGACTAGCATGATTAGTATATACTAATTGACATGAAGAAATAGTAAAATGAAAATATTAAATGCAAAGTAAATAGCAAATATTTTACTTTTGGCGCTAACAGTTCCGATTGA
This sequence comes from Acanthosepion pharaonis, assembly GCA_903632075.3. Lineage (NCBI taxonomy): Eukaryota > Metazoa > Mollusca > Cephalopoda > Sepiida > Sepiidae > Acanthosepion > Acanthosepion pharaonis. The sequence continues at coordinate 1,778,172 of CAHIKZ030000401.1, read as the reverse complement.
AGATGCTATTTGTGTGTGAAAGTTGTGGGGAATGAAAATAAACTAATAAATAAAATAATAATAAAAAATAATTTAATTTTCCCATAATGCAAAAGAAAATCAAAAAGGGTGTTATGAATAATCAAGAGTGGTCTCCCCTTCTTTTGTTTCCTCTTTGAGAGAGCTAATTCTGTTTACTGTGACTATAAAAGCACACTATACGCGAAGCTTGTATTCTCAATTGAATAAAACTTTCTTTCAAGCCTAAACTTGCGTACTTTTGTCATTACAAAGGGTTTCCGGTCACGTGTGAATTTTATGACCTCACTTCCCACCCATTGATTTCGGACGTGTTTGGTAGCTGTCCCAACGAAAGAGAGTTTCAGTCACCCTCACTGAACGTCAGGCTGACTTGAGGGTCGACCATTCTCTATATCTCCGCATCTTGTACCTACGTGAATCAATAAGCATTGACCATTCATTTTCTAAGTTTTCGTTTTGTTTATTTCGGTCCACCGACATTCAACTTCTGTTAGTGGTACGGAGTCGGTGGCTAAGATTGAGAACAAAGACGTTAGTCCAGATAACGACTTCTTTATTTACAAAGTCCGGCCATTAATAATATCAACCGGAAGTTATTTTTAGGGAGGTGTTCATGAACCAGAAATAGGAGAGGTAATGGAGAATTCACTTAAGGATGTATGCGATTCAATATGCTAATACAGCTTATGCCACAAAAATGTTTGTTTCTTAATTACATGATTGCCGGTTAAAACTAAAGCTTAACAATACGAAAGTCATTTGACGAACTACGCTTTTTTTTTTCTTTTTTGCTGACAAATAAAGTAATAACTTCTACTTGAAATCAACTTATATACGGAGATATACAGCGCCAATGAGATTTCGTGGTGCTTCTGTTTGCATATGATTTAATTGGTTGCAACAGTTGAATAAACAAGCGTGGTTTTCTTTCACGCTTTTAAATGTAGTTTCACTTAAAGCCATGTAAGTATCAAATATGACTCTTTCTTCCATTCCTCGGAAAACCTAATAAATATCTCTGTGTTTAGTTATGTGCTGTGATTAAGTGTAACTTATGTTCCTTCTAAACAGAACAAAACAGAGTGACTGTTTATAGGTAGATAGTGGGACTCATCGACAAAAGCATGAGAAATCAAATCTCAAGTTTGAGTCTTAAAATTCTCCCTCGCAACAATTACTCAGCTGCTTTTATATTCTTTAAATCTAACACAGAGATCAGAAGACTTTCAATTGGTTGTTTCTTTTATTAACTTTCACTTGTTCTTGCTTTGAATGTGAAACAAAATGATCTCATACTGACTAACTATACTCGCTATTGGAAAGAAATAATTGTCGAAAGTTCTCAGATTAACTTATTAATTACCTTTTTATACCAGACGAACATTAAATTTGATTTTTTTTATCGATCAGACAATAGACCAAAATGCAATATATCCCTCGAAAACCAGACTAGCAAAGTTCGATTATTACCGAACAGACCCAGAACTTTTACCGATCGCATTGAACGGATGCTTCCACAGGGAGGCCCCGTGACTTGAGCGCCTTTTGTGATTTAAGCCCAACCCAGACCTCAAGGGGAACTCTTACATACAATCCATCGCTAAAGAAGTTGGAAAAAAATGATCGGTTTCCAGTACCGCTCCAGCAAGTACCCTTCGCACCCCCCTTGCTGCTATTCTCCACCTTTACAAGAGCCAGAGATCAGGCCGAAAATGGAGTACTACTCCTGATATATCTGACTGGAGTTGTCCAATCTTCTCGATAGAGTCCAAAAGTGTCTCCGCGTCCTTGTGAGTGATGAATTATTTGCCATGCTACAACCCGTTTCTCACAGACGAAACGTCGCAAGCCTCTCACTACTCTATCGCTATTTCCATGGAAAGTGTTCAGACGAACTACATACCTTACTGGTTCTAACCACACCCATTGTAGCGAGTCACCCTCATTCCCTTCACATTCCATCGGTGAGATGTAAATCCAGTCGAACAGCTTCTTTCCACAAATCGTTGCCTTGTGGAACTGACTCTCAAGAGGATGCTTCCTGGTCATTACAATCTTAATCTGTTCTATTCTCGGGTCAACTGTTAGCTTTTCTACATATACCCATAAACTGTGTCTCTTATTCTGTAACCCGCTATCTTGTGTGGTTATTGGGCCTTGTACATGTACATCATTGTAAAATAATCATCGTGTTAAAATACAATTAATACTCCATTAGTGAAAGAATTTGCAATAAATGTCATTCTTGTCATTATACAGCAATTATTCAAAATATAATCAGCTTTGTTATTTTTTATCACATTCTTCTTTTTTCTTTAGTGCATTTTACATCGGATTATCCTTCTGTTTTTAAATTCAGAAAAAAACGATATATATATATAATTATTTATTTAAAAATTATAATATAAATATGTTATAAAATCACTACAAAAATACCCATTTTGTTTCAACACCTCTGGTGTCTTATCAAGTGATGATGTTGAATGTAGAATAAAGGGTTTTAAAAGTTTCAAATTAATTAACGATCCTTCACAGGGCAAAAACGCTGTTACATAAGCTAGAATGACCAATCAAAACACAAGTATAAGAGAATTTAAAAAACTTGACAACGAAGTAAGGTCATAATAGATATTAAAAGCTTTAAAGTTGGGTTTATACTAAAATAGAATTTATTCTAACCAATAAGTATTAAATTATATGATAAAATTTGATATTAAAATTAAAAGTAAAAAATTACCAATTTTAAAATCTAAATTTAACCTCTATTAAGTTTAAAATTATAAAATTACTGAGTAGAAAAGAAAAAATACATATGTTATTCAATTTATTTTTTCATTGAAATTACGTTAAAATAGATGCTAATATCGGCTGTCTGTCTTCCTGGCAAAATGTATACATTTTAATTCCCAGTGTGTGAGTTATTGGAATTTATTCCGTATACACCAATCCTATACTTGGGTATATATATATATATATATATATATATATACACACACACACGCACACACACACACACACACATATATATATATATATATATATATATAGGGAAAGATGTAGACAAGATGGAAAAAGTTTTCGTCTAACGGGTTTCGTTCTTTCGGACTTCATTTATATTGATGCGACTACACATGCACACGAGCGAGCGAGAGCGAGCGAGCGAGCGTCGCTGGGGATTTTAAATTTAAAGATGATTTTTTTTTTCAAAAATGTTTTGCGTATAAAATCGTATTGTGATAATAGAAGATCAAACGTTGTACAAACGTTGGACGCAAATTTACTCCGCATGATCCACCGCGATTTAAGCACTTTCTAAACATTTCACTGAGACGAAAATGTTTAGAAAGTGCTTTAATCGCGGTGGATCCGAGTTAGTTGGAGTAAAGAAACATATTAGACACTTATTTGGAGAAATGACCAAAGATTTATTTTCATTAACAAAATATGAAAATGTCTCTGGTAAGTTGTATAGTGTAGCGTTCAAATGTACGGTGTACGAGGTGTGAAATGAGAGCGTAAAAAAGGAGTCTGTTTAACCAGGGTGACCTTGTTGGCTATCTGTTTGGGCTTGTCACGTTGATACTGGAGTCTGTTCTCTTTCTATGTTCACAGGCTAATTGTCGGACGAGCAGTCAGCCGTGCTCACGGGTAACCTCTATGGTTAACATGTTTGGGTGTGAACTCTCTCTCTCTGCTCTCTCCCTGCTGTCCACCTTCTCTTATAGCCTATATGAGGGAAAGGCACGGACGTGGTTGCTGAATTCTGAGGCAAGCGAGAGTCGCGTCGATAATGGCCAGCACTCTGGTATATTTGTGTTTAAAAAATTTTTGGAGTAGAGTGCAGCGTGTGTGTGACTTAGACGAAAATTGGTGTGTATTTAAAGATATATGTTTTCTAATAATTGTATAAATTTGGCTTTATTTTATCTCTAACTATGTATACATTGTATTTTTCTGCCACAGGATCTTCCACATTAAATTTGCGTCCAGGCTTTTACAATGTTTCAATATATTTGACAGATTTTTATTATCACAATGTGGGATATATATATATATATATATATATATATATATATATATATATATATATATATATATTAGTAAACCATAATATACAAAATACGAAAAAGTTTTTTTTTTAATTATATAGATAAGGTTGAGCTTAAAAATACAAGTTCTTACTTAAAACTACTTTTCTAAAGATAAGTTATACTTAAAAGGAAAATATATTTAATAAATTAAAAATAAATTATATTTAGATAATTATATTAAAATTAAGATTATATTTATATTTTATAGAAATTATAATTAATAAAAAAATTGTTATATTAAAGAATAAAAAAATATTTATAGATAAAAATATAATGATAAAGTAAAATATACATTAATTTTTTTTAAAGATAAGTTAAATAAAAATGAAGTTATATTAAAAAAAACATAAAAATACAAAGTTATATTTTTAAAAAAAGCTATAGATAAAGAGATGTAAGTGATAAAAGGAAAGCGATTTCATAAAACAGGGGGCAATTATAAGATATAATTAATATGGTATAAAAATATAGAAATTAGAATTAGTTATACATTTGTCATTTGAAGAGTCAGCGAAATAAAGTAAAATTTAGCTAATAAAGTAAAATTTATATTATGGTAATTTGAATTTATTTTTATGTCGCTTTTTTTTAAAAAACTAATTCATTCCTTTGATTCAATAGTTTGCTTTGATTATTTTATTTTATTATTCTAATTTTTCTTGTAATTTTCTTTATATCTACAATTACAGGAAGGCTTAATACTAGATGTGTTGTTTATCCCATAGAAATTATTTAAAATATAGTTAATATGATATAGTTATATTATACATTTTTTGCTGACTCACTTGCAACAAATCAGCTCGAAATACTGGTCTCTGTATGGCTACTACAAAGAATATTCGTTTTCAACAGGTATCTACTGTATAAATGTTATTGTCATATTTAGCTTGGCTTTCTTCCTTTTTTGCGAATAACATTTCTTTGTGTTGTTTATACCTTTGTATTGTAATTTGTGGACATGATACTCGGATTTTATTTTTCTGCCTAAAATCCGGGTAGTAGCATCCAGTAGTTAATGTCCTTGTGTCAGACTAAGCAAAGTTTAGTAAATAACTTTGTATGACCACTTGTTGACAGATATTACATTGACCGGAAGTATGCATATGATGAAGTGGTACTCTGGGAATCAAATCTGATAGAAACTCAGCACCTGTCTTTGAGAAGTACCAACATGCGTGCAAGCCAAAATAGAATTGTATAATGAAGACGATAATGAGTTTGTTTACAATGAAGGCTTTCTTCATAAACTTTCCACTCTGAGGATCTTGTTAATATTTTTTACTCGTAATAAAATAACATGTATACAAAAGCAAAGTCTGCTTCCTACTCATAATAACTCTATCCAACTAGAATGCATTTATTAGTAGAAACTATCTTTGTGTGGTGCTAAGTTTACAAAACCGGTTATGGCTCGTCTTTGAATTTTAAAAATGCGTCCTAAGTTACTAATTAATCTAAAAATAACTTCTCTTTGGCCGGTGAAAAAAAAATTGTAATGCTCTGCGTGACCTAAATGTTGATTTTGCTTTCCAAAAATAGGTGTGACTATCCATTCAAAACAAACATGTGCCCCAAAATACAGTCACGTCTTGGATTTTTGAGAATAGCTTCTGCATTCTGTTATCAAATAGCTGAAACCGAGCTAGATTTATTCAATTTGATAAATATCGTAGAATTATTGCTTATTTAAGCAAAGTAGCTTTGGTCTTGTTAATCTTTAGTAGATTCTCAATAATGTTCTTGAAGCAAATTCACATTATAGAAAAACTCTGATTTTGTCATTTTATACTTACAGATCGATATAATTATCAGTAGAACCTGTCAATCCCTAGGTCAAGGTCACACACGCAAACGCAGGCAGAAACAACCCCATTTGATCCGTCGGGTTAGATTCCACTCGCGACAGCACATAAAACGGACTCAACGATTTTGTGGCAAAAGGTACATTTACCATAGCTAGAATCTTATTTATGCATCTGATTCCATGCCATCCTTGTCGACCGTCCTGAGATCACATTTGTTATGTTTGTGCTATGGATACCGTGCGGTATGCCACTGTTGACCTGAAAATGGTTTGATCTTAGCAATGTAAAGGTGACCGTCCAGGACCTGGTCTACAAATGTACGATTGATGATTTGACCAGTTCTACCAACATCTAAACATCACCGTTAATTCAACTTCAGCCGTAATTCTATAACATGAATATACAATCTTTCCAATGCCAACAATACGATTCAAACTTATCTAATTGAGCAAAAGAAGCACCTGTTCATCTACGTGACATAACGCCTAACAGCCTTATTCTACTACATGCGTCTAATTCTCAAAAACAGAGAATGCTCTGTTATGAGTGTTAGAACGTTATAAGATAGCTGATGGTTTTGTTTTTTAAATGTTATCAGAATATCAACTACCCTCTAAAAACTTCAACCGAGTTAAAATCAGTATTGTACTGATGTTTTTCAATTTTATTTTACGTCAGTAGATCTTAGTAGATCTTACTGGCACACACACACACACGCACGCACAAAGATATATATATACATATATATATATATATATATATATATATGCAGACACATACATACACCCCACATACACATATACACACACACACACGCGCAGACACACACACACATATATACATATATATGATAAAATACAGTATTAAGGTATGCTTTAGTAGTATTAAAGTTAAAGTGTTCAATATCAGGGAGAGCGTATGTAAATATAAAAGTGGACATTGATGCCAACACCCAGTGACCCATCAACCTCTGAGTGTTGACTTCAATGTCTTCTTATATATATATTCCAATATATATATATTTCACAAGCATTACAATTTTTGATTGGTAGGGATAATTCCAAAGAGGATATTAATCCAGAGAGAGCTCAATGTAGACTACAGATAATAATAATAATAATAATAATAATAATAATAATAATAATGCAAAAGTAACATTCAAGAAAGGTAGAATTACAGAAACACCCTTAATAGATTTAGATTTTGTCACAAAGATTAGGGAACTGGGGCATGATGAAGCTTATAAGTACCTAAGAATTAGCGAAGGAGATGGCATACAACACCCCCAATTGAAGGAAAAAATAAGAAAAGAGTACTAGAGGTGTGTACGTCTGATACTAAATACCGAGCTAAACTCAAAAAACAGAATATCAGCCATAAACACATTGGCTGTCCCTGTGGTGCAATACAGCTTTAATGTCCTTAACTGGACCATAGCTGAAATTAAGCGAATGGACGCCAAAACGAGAAAGCTTCTCACTTGCTATTGCATGCATCATCCCAAAGCTGATATTGATCGTCTGTATGTGCTCAAATCCGAAGGAGGCAGAGGATTAATTCAACTAGAACTGTCCTACCAAACTACAACAATTGGCCTCCAAAGATACTTGGAAACTACAGAAGACTGGATGATGGTATGTGTCAAGGAACATGAAAGTAGTAAGCGTCTTTACTCCGTAATAAAAGAAGCCAAAAAATTCAAAATGGAGTTTCAAATGAGCGCAGAAATGCAAATACAGCACAATACACCGGCTGAAACTGAAAAATACTTTAAAAAAAACAGCAAAGACAAATGCAACCGACCAGATGCAGAAGCGATGGCAAGATAAACCGCTTTATGGCCAATAATCTGCCCGTACAAAACAAGCTGACTGAGACAAAACCCGTACCCTGGCTACGTAGTGCAGGGTTGAAAGCTGAAACTGAAGGTTTTATCCTTGCTGCACAGGACCAATGCTTGTTAACTAGGAATTATCAAGCACATATACTAAAATATTGTGTTAGCCCCAAATGCAGATTCTGTGATAAATATCCAGAAACGATTGATCTTGTATCAGGTTGCACGATATTGGCACCCACTGAATATAAAACCCTGCATGACAGACTGGGCCAATATCTGCACTGGAAAATTTGCAACTTCTACGGGAAGGAAACTGAAAGAAAATGGTATGAACACCACCCAGACCCGGTTACGGAGATAGGACCTGTTACAATTCTATGGGACTACACAATACACACTGACAGAACAATGTTATTGTTATTAAAGACCACAAACAAAAAAAGTGCCTCCTTATTGATATGGCAGTCCCTGCTGACTGCAATGTATCTTTGAAGATATTCAAAAAGCTGTCAAAATACAAGGACTTTGAAATAGAAATCTCAAAAATGTGGCATATGGTAACATCAACAATCCCTGTTGTAGTTGGAGCCCTGGGATTGGTTGGAAAAGATTCCAGTAGACTAATTGAAGGGATTCCTGGAAGTCCATGCCTCAAAGAGATACAAAAAATTGTTCTGATAAGTACAGCCCACATTTTACGAAGGGCTTTATCTATGTAATTTTTTTTTGTCATAGAAAGTGTCATGATGCCATTTCTAACCTTAGATCCAGGACAGAGAAATAATATAATAAAAAAGGCTCAACATTAATATTCCATGGTTATAATTTATTACATTGGAATCGTAATCACGATCCAATTCATCAGACATACATATATATATATATATATATATATATATATATATATATATATATATATATATATGGGATAGCAATATTGTACAATATATTTTTCTCTATTTCATTTAAAATTTCTGTAAGCTCTGAATAATATTTGATCTTTTTTGATAGTTTTTTGATGGAGGTGGAAAGGAAAATATATAAAATTATATTTCAGCTGTCCTTGAGATGTTTCCCTGTCATCAGCACATTTTATGATTTTCTATCTATGAACATATGTTTCTTGTATGACTTCATATATTTTGATTTTTGTTGGAAAATTAACATTCTCCATTTCTTTTTTCTTTTACAAATCTATGTACTCTCAACCAAAGTTTGGCGAAATTTGTTTATCGTTTCGAACGAGGTCTGCCAGACATGTTTAACTGAATACAAGTTTAATTCATTTTATATTGAAACCGTGTGTCCATGGACTCATCTCTCTGTGTGTGTACGTGTGTGATTGATTTTCTCCTATCTAGTTGTAGATATATCAATTTTAGTAAATAATCATACATACACGCACACAGATACACACAGATTCATATACATACATTCAATAAACTTTAAGAGAAGAATAACCCCTCGCTTTATTTTTACCTGTAGACCTTTTATGATAATAAAGTACTGATTGTTAGATTTGTAATAACAGATAACGGAATTGTTTATACCTTGCAAAATAGAATGAAAGAAATCTTCTATTATGAAAAGTTCTATTATTTCCATCCGTTTCATGATTGTTAAGGATTGGATGTTTTTTAAATTTGTACGTTGTACTGATGATAATCACAGGCAGCGAGATTTTGAATTGACGCCCCCTGACAATAATTTGAACGAATCAACCACTTTTGCCAATATATAAGTACCTCAACTACAGACGCTTTGAACCCTTCATCTTTTATTTCATTTCTCATTATTCCTTGTGCAAAATGTCCTATCAATATATTTTTTAATATTTCCTTGTTCTAATTCTATGTCTTATTTTGCCTTTAGACTTACATGAGTCCACCAAAAATTGTTTGCAGATCAAATGTATCAGTACACGACTCTATCAACAGGACATCACGCTTTGTCCATCTCTTCTAATGAATATTACTTCATTGTTTAAATGATTGCTCTTTGAGATACTTCCTGGTTAGTGGTTTTACTTACCAGAAATTAAAAGAGATGCACATGAGCAAGCATGGTCATCCAGTTGTACGTGTATTGAATGTTGTTTTCCCGCTGCTGAAAACATCTGAGATAAAGCAATCAAAATGTCACCCTGGTTGGGCATCTGAAAAAATTGGAATTCAACATTATTGAAGTCGGCGTCCATTTGCAATGAAGTTGTCATGAAAACCAATACAAATGAAAGTAACATTATTCCTACAACTGGAAGCCACACGCACAAACACACACGAGAAGCCACAGGCACATACACACACGAGAAGCCACACACACACACACACACACACACACACACGAGAAGCAAACATAAAATCGTAGATTGAGTGTTGAAATTTTGGAAACCTTGCTTAGACCTAGAAATATTGCACCCTGCTATTTTTATTGCTAATTGCTATAAACCAAAACTACTTTCATTTTCTTACCAAGAATTTGATTCTTAGCACTTCTAAAATTTCAAATTCTCAGACGCCTTTTTAATTACAAAAGGAATAACCTCTCAAGAAACAAATCATTTGATGGGCGGGGCACAGTCTTACTAAAGTTCCACTCACACCAACACTTTTCAGTACTTCAGCGTCTCCGGTACTTTCATCTGTTAGGATATTCGTGGTCTTTCCTAATCTTCATTTTCATCGTATTCTTGTGACTGTTCAATGTAGCCAAATACACGGATGGAAAATAAAATTGCAAAATCATAAAAAAGGACGATAACTATTTTAAGCTGAACCTTATCGCAGCATGAATCATGGTTTAAAACTCAGACAGAGACGATACACTGTATAAGCGTTACTTCATTAGAAAAGCCGAAAAGTTTTATCCGAATATATAGGGCTCCTTAACATGCATGACTGGAGAAGTAAATAAGAATTACGTATCAGCTTTGACTATGGCATATAATGGAAAAGATTAAGAGGTCGAAGCAAGCATCGATCAACTCATAGAAGATACAGGAAAAGATGAACTTACGAGGATGAGAGAAATTGTTAGAAAGAATTGGTTAAAAATGTTCGTTTAAAGATGATTAGAGGTAAACAGTGTCGTGTGGCATCGTCGTTGCAGGAATCTTCTTGTGTCTGCGTGCGCTTGATTGATTTTCTTCTATCTAGTTCTAGATATATTATAATAGTCCCTCTCTCTCTCTCTCTCTCTCTCTCTCTCTCTCTCTCTCACACACACACACACACATTTAATGATGAGATAAGATCTCGCTTGGTTTTTAACCTGATAATATAATAAATTTTTTGTTAGAGTTATAATAACAGATAACGGAATTGTTTGAGGTTTTAAAAATTAGGATAAACCAAAAGTTTTATTATGAAAGATTTTCTTTCCTTTCATAACTGATAAATGTTAAAAAAACGTTGGCCTTTTTTTCCGGAAGACTTGGATGAAATGCAGATATAACAGAATGCTAATATTTCTTTGTGACGCTGAAAATACACATTTGTATTTTCTTTCTTATACATTTCTTCTTATACATTTAATGTATATCTTCATCTCGCCCAAATTATTAGCGTTGATCTACAAGAAACTCTTACTTTCCGAGAGAGTTTTATTTTTAAGAAAAATAACAACGACTAATTTTAATTATGCAACCACAAAACAGTTTATATGTAGCCACACACAAACACACAAACACACACACACACAAACACACACACACACACACACACACCAATCTATTTGCGCAAGAGTTGGTGCCTCCAGTCAGTTGTTGATTTTACAAGATCACTAGACTTTGTCGCTTACTTCCCATCGCCACCAACCACGTAGAGTTTATTGTTAAACAAAGATCTTTCTCAATTCCGTCCATGACGATTGTGACTGTGCTTATCTCTTCATTGTTTTAACAGCAAACCATTCTATGTCATCTCTCCAGTCATCGTTTGTTACTTTTCCTCGTGCCAGTGTTGCTATTCACTGGGCACCAATCAACCAACCTATCTTTTCTTCCTGCTATCTCTTTCACCCAATCTCCGCTTTTGAAGGCTTACGGCCACATCATGTTGAAACACCGACCCCCCGTACGATCACTGAAGTTAAGCAACGATAGGTGACCATTTTGGAATACCAGGTGTTGTAACCGAGGATGTACAATGGCTCAGAATTGTTAATCGAAGAGCCGAGTTCCAATTCCCATTGGTTTCCCTTGCGCGCAAATAGCCTTTTTTTTTCTCCACAAAAAAAAAAAAAAATCTGGCTTTTCTGCTAAGGTGATAAGGTGTAGAAAACGAATCACTCAATCCTTTTTTGTAGCTTAAATTCTTCTCTAATAACATTCATTTTCATCTGATCCATGTTGACTTCTTCCGATCTCTTAGAAATATCTCTGGCATTGATTTTGATCGTTTTGTGTTTTTCTAAGGTTGCTTTTAAGAGATTTGGTTAATTTCCGTTTTACACTCGTATTTGATAGTTAGCATCAAATAAAAAGATCAAATTAAATAATCATATTCTCCGATGCTATATGAAATCTGTTTGCAACATTAGTTATTTATTTAGTATGTTACAAGGCCTCCATAGTTAAACGTGTCGAGTACAGAAATAAGTTCACTCGTTAAGATGAATTTGTTAAGCCTAGCGTGCCATATGGCTTTTAGACGTCATGAAAAACTAAAGGCTGTTTGTTGAAGAAATCGAGCTCAGTACGCACAAATGGATTGGTTTTTGATATTTACTTGTCGACTAATAATTAATAGGTGACAATGTTTATTAATTTATATAACGAGAGGTGATTAGTAAGATGAAAAGGGTGGACCGCTACGTTGTATCCAGCGAAGACTAGACACCATGACTGCAATGAATTCGATTTTTGCTGGCTGTTCTACATTTCTACCAGAGTAAACTCAAAACAACATCTCGCCATGACACCATAGTTAGCATGTCTGTCTGGTAGACTGTTGTAGTGAGTCATACTGGATCTTACACACATGTAGACGAAACGACGTTTGAGAAATAAATCCCAATTACTCAACCGAAAAGTTTTTGAAGTATTTAAGTAAATATTCTGTCATTTCCTTAAAGACTGCGTGTGATTTAAATCAGTATCAAGTACACAAAGATGTTGGATTTATGTAAAAGAAATCAAATGCTAAATGTCTTTTACAATGACAAACTTATATACAGGCATTGCTAATGTGTAAGAGACATATTCTATGAATTAATTAAATTATACCAGTTGTTCGATCATTCGACATTTAGTCTTTCAGTAGAAAATAGTAATTTGGAGGTGGGGATGAGAAAATATGTTCTTCATATAAATCTTTAATGTTCATTCATTTATTATTTTACCTTTATCGGCTAACACGCCATTAAATGAGAAAAAGAATATAAAAATTCGTAGGTATTTTCGTATTAAAGCTATGCTTAATCTTTTGGTATTGCAATTCAGCATTTTGCTGCATCTTTCAGGAAATCGGGAATTTCATTAAAAAGAGGGTTTTTTTTGTCATGAGGAAATAATATTAATATTATTAATAATAATAATAATAATAATAATAATAATAATAATAATAACGGAGATTAAATATAAAAGAAATGTGAAAATATGAAGAAAATGCGTATTCGCACAATCTCATGAAGGGTGATATATATATATATATATATATATATATATATATATATATATATATATATATATATATATATATGTATTTGTATTTCGAATTTTTTCATTGATGCATGTTTCATTAAATAATATAGACAAGTGTTGTCTATTTATTTTATGTAAATTCTTTTCATATCGTCTGATAAGCTTAATAAACATTAACATCCTGGGCACATGCGTCCTGGGTATGACGATAAACTACATCCGACAGCAAGACCTCTGATCAGGAGGTTGGAGGAGCGTGGAACAGCCTCTTCTAGTGTTCCTAGGTGGCCCGGGGTGGTAGCAACTGTCAGAGTCCCAGCTATGATTAAATAGTTACCCCGCCAAAAGAAAAGTGGGGTGCAAAAAACTATGAAAGTATAAAAATAGTTTTTAATGCCAGCAATAATTTTTTGGAAAAAATTATTACCAGCAGTACATTTTTGAAAAAGAAAAATATTACCAGCAATAAAAATGTTGTCGGCATTAAATAACCCATTGAGGTTGGTCTACCGTAAACCAAACCAAACCAAACTAAACCTGAGCATATGTTTGCAAATACATATTAACCAGTAAACACGTGGATCGGCAATCGACGAAAAATCCCTAACACAATAAACATTCAACATGAGTCATTACACACAAATTAAACATAGTACTTATGAGTTAATATTGCCACGCAGCAATGGTTATTAACTAGATGGCGAGTTCCTACTGTAGCGAGTTCGATTCTTCCTATATACTCCAATAATAAAACACACTCATATAGACACAATGGCATCAATGAGAGGAATAATGTACACAAGTATATACGCATATGAACAGAACGACGCGAACAGATACGAGAGAGCAAATGACGTTGGCAGTAAGATAAATAATTAACAAAGAAATATGGTTGCTGCATTTTAAAGAAAAATCATAAATGTCAAAATTTCGTAAGTGGCATTGAAATCTGACAAGCAAAACATGATATACACACACTCATACACACGTAGATACACACACAAAGACACATCCACGTACACACATCCGCATACGCACTTTGTAAATGTTACTTGCTGATGTGTTATTATTGTTGACGCCACCGTCATCTGGGAATTTGTCTCCTGAGACTGTGTCGTATTTCCATATTTCCTTTAGGGAGATGTGATTGTTATGGTTACGCCCAGCAGGAGAGAAGACTATGCAGCACACACATAGGGGGGTTCGGTGCAGGCACGCGCCATTCTCGTGTCATCCCACCCACCTTAATTGGTAGAAGCCAGCTACTAATTTGATACTGTCAACTTAGTCATTATGATTATTAGTATGAGTATTATTGCTGTTTACTCATTCTGACACAACGATACAAGTGTGGGGCACACAGGAGGGGGGGGCTAAAAGAGTAATGTTCTTAATACGTTTGGCGTAAGGCCACAATAGTGTGGCACCTGGTGAGTGTCAAAGTCACTATTCTAGCAACTGGTCTCTAACACAAGCTAGTAAACATAAGATTACGTTGAATGCTGTTATTATTATTATTATTATTATTATTATTATTATTATTGTGTCGCACATTGGTTAATTTGTTGGGATCCGTCTAGACAGGGTTTTGTTGTTATCTGAGTGTCAGGATTCCAAACATTTAACAACAACAACACATCTCTTAAATGAAACATAAAAAAGATTATGTTCTGAAGGAAAAGTAAAAGCAGTACGTCAGTTGAAATAATATTTATATTGTCTTTTCGGAAATATGTAATAACAATAAAATAGTCATTTTTCTTGCAGTTAAGTTTGTTTGATAGAGTAATTAAATGTTCTTAGTGCGTTGTGAAATGTGTGGACAAACAGTTTATAACGGTCAACTTAATGTGCTTATGATTTCGTAAACAACGGTTTAGTCGGCGACTGCCGATTAATCCCTTCTATTGCGTGCGTGGAAAAGGCCTTAGTTGGTGGCTGCTGACTGTCATCTCTTCCATTGTGTACGTGTGTGGGGTGCATGTGTGCGCACGTGTAGATCAAACTGGCCTCCGAAATTATTTTGAATACCCGAGAAGCAGTAATGATTGTTTATCGAACAAATATTCTGATGCGATTTTATTGATTGAAAAATATATATAGGATGTAATTCCTATAAATTATTTTCTTGAGTCATGGTGCCAACAAAACTCTTCACAACACAAAAACTTTTCGGAGATGTAAACGGTAACAGTTTTCTGGAGGGTTTACAATCTTGATCTCAATTCCAATTTTTCATAAGTGCTATTTGCAGGATGTAATTATTATTAATATTGTTATAATTATTATAATTACTTCCTTTGATTTCTGATGTGTACACATTTCTTTTCGGGTCCCAACCATAGACGTAAGGTCAGAAAGGGCATAATGACATTCTCCACTGAGCAATTTAAAAAAAAAACGAAAAAAACATATTCTACATAGATAAAGCCCTTCGTAAAGTGTGGGCTGTACTCGTGAGAACAATTTTTTGTATTTCTTTAAGGCAAGGCCTTCCAGGAATCCATTCAGTGAGTCTATTGGAACGTTTCCAAACAATTCGAGGGCTCGAACTACAGCAAGGGATTGTTAATGTCCTCATGTGACACATATTTGAGATTTCGATTTCAAGGTCCTCCTATTTTAATAGTTTTTGAAGATCTTCAAAGATACATTACCGTCTGCAGGGATTGCTATATCAATAAGGAGGCCATGTTTTTGTTTGCGGTCTCTAATAACAATGTCTGGGTGGTTAGCTCTGATTATTCTCTCTGTGTGTATAGTGATGTCCCATAAAAATGTAACAGGTCCTATTTCCGTAACCGGGTCTGGGTGGTGTTTCAGTTTCCTTTGCGTAGAAGTTACAGATTTTCCATTGCAGATATTGGCCCACTCAGTCATGCCGGGTTTATATTCAGTGGGTGCCAATATCGTGCAACCTGATACTAGTTGGTCAATTGTTTCTGGATATTTATCACAGAATCTGCATTTTGGGATAGCACAATTCAGTATGTGTGCTTCATAATTTCTAGTTAGCAAGCATTGACCCCATGCAGCAAGAATAAAACCCCCGGTTTCAGCTTTTAACCCTGCACTACGTAGCCCCTGATGTGTACGGGGTTCGTTTGATACTGGCAGAGTATTGACCGTGAATCGGTTTATCTTGCCATCGTTTTGTATCTGATCAATTGTATTTGCTTTTTCTTTTCTTTTCTTTTTTTTTTTTTTTTGTATTTTACAGTTTTAGTCGGAGTATTGTGCTTTACTTTAGTGCTGAATAAAGTCGCTTACTACACTCACGTTCTTTGACACATATCTTCATCCAGTTTTTTGTAGTTTCCTGGTATCTTTGAAGGCCAATTGTTGTAGTTTTGTGAGACAGTTCTAGTTGAACTAATCCTCTGCCTCTTTCGGATCTGGGAACATACAGACGAGCTACATCAGCTTTGGAATGATGCATGCAGTATCAGGTGAGAAGCTTTCTCGTTTTGGCGTACATTCGCTTAATGTCAGCTATGGTCCAGTTAAAGATGTTAAAGCTGTAGTGCATCACGGGGACAGCCAATGTGTTTATGCCTGATATACATATTTTTTTTAATTCAGGTAGGTATTCAGTATCAAACACACACACATATAGTATTCCTTTTCTTACTTACTCCTTCATTTGGCTATGCTGTATTCTATTCCAAGGTACTTATAGGCTTCTTCTTGTTCCAGTTTCCTAATCTTTGTGACAAATTATTATTATTATTATTATTGTACGAGAGGGCAACACGTCGGCAACTGATGCACGGATATTAATATACGAAACTCAACCTACCCATCATGATACCCAGTGGGGTAAAAATGTACCAGGGACATACACCGCAGCCAAATGTGCGTGATATGGTGGCAGATTTTGATAAAAACAGTTTCCACTCTCCTTATCTTCCCCTTCTCCTTTTGCAGTGATTTTAACATATTTTCTTGTCTTTACGATAACATATTGTTTGGATTCAGTGCTTCATTTGAATATCAAACTCTCAATGACGCGTTCTTCTCTTCTTTCTTCGGTGTTTTTCTTTGTGCAATTTGTTTACATTTAATCGAATGCAAGTCATTGTTTTGAAATGCTTACACCAAATTCTTCCAGTTTATCGTTGAAGAAAAACAGCAAGTCTCCTTAAAATGTCAACAGTTTACTCACAACTTTAGACAATCATAACAGTGTTGTAAATTTGACACTCCCAACCACGAATTTCCAGTTTATCCCTTAACCCGCTTGCCAAGTTTTACGCTTAAATTCATGCCATCGAGTTACCAACGAAGAGAGCTCATTAGAACAACTGGCATGAAAATATTTATAGAAAAGACTGGGGAAAGTTGCCACGAAATCAATAAAAGAAAAAAGATGAATGCCAAAAAAAATGTAGTGTTTTAAGGCAAATGTTTCATTCTCAGCTCTCATAGTTTTAAGCACAAATTATTAAGAAATAGTGCAATAAAAAAGAAGGAAAAGATGATAAACTCTGCTAGTGATATTCCTGTTGTAACAATAGAAGAAATACAGGTTGCCATTTCTTTCTAGGATAGACTGGTTGCCAACAAAGGCTGTATGACCCAATCTGTCCTGCTATTCAACATTTACGGAGATCAAACAATGGATGTGAGGAATAATGCTTTTCATCACTAAACTCTAATTTAATGTCATAAGGTTAATATCCGGGTTTAATTTTATAAAAAAAACTCTTCCCTTTAATACCTTCCACTCTCCCTTGACCACAGTCTCATGACTTTCGTCTGATTGAAACATTGAAATAGTTAAGATCTGTATTAGTTTTTGGACTTTTTTTTAGCTTTCACTGTTAAGTTTCAACACGAACTCAGTCTATATCGGAGTTGAATAAGACTGACGAGTTATATTTTCGTCGGTCGAAATAAGATTATTCCCCATATGAGGTGATTCTGGATTTTACTGTATATTAATTTTTGTTCTGTAATAATAAATACGTTGATCTCTTTTTGTGGATCAGTTTTAATATCTTATATTATTAAGATCCACTTGGTTATATACCAACAGATTTATTACCTTTACTATATATATATATATATATATATATATATATATATATATATAGAAAAAGCTTAACACATTACGAAAATACGGTAATAAATCATGATTTATTTCGACCAGCAAGTCTCATCAGACCGAAGATATAAATACATAAATCCACTTACGGATCTGATATTATCTCTCTCTCTCTCTCTCTTTCTCTCTCCACACACACACACACACACACACACACACACACACACACATATATATATATATATATTTATATATATATATATGGATACGCGAACATATAATATATATGTATATAAATACGCGAACAGCACAATGCTTTCTCAGTATATCTGAGAAATTCAAAACAAAACGCAAACCACACCAAAATATCATGGAAAATAAGGAAAAGAACATCAGTCTACAGCAATCAATTCAAAATCTACAAACTTTGTTGGAGGAAAAAAATATCTATTATTACATTCCCAGACCAAAACAAACTACTAAATAAACAATCTGAACTCATCTCAAAATGCAGACATGAAAACAAATTTTTACTAACGTACTAAAAAATCGAAACCTGAAAAGAATAAAGGAAAATAAACAAAATAAAAATAAAAAACAAGTAAAATAAATTAACCCAAGCAAATATTAAACAAACTAACAAACGACTCCCGTCATAACAACCGTTAGAATAGATGAAAAAGTATAAATATAAATAAAAATACAAGTAAAGATAATCAATTCAAATAAATAAATAAAGTAAATATTGAACAAATTACCACGCCAATCTCGGCAAAATAGACCTTAGACTAGACTACAACAACGAAAGAAAAGCTATAATTACCTTCCTAGACCATAACAAATTACTATATAAATGATCAGAACTCATCTCAAAAATTTTTACGACGTTACTTAAAAATCGAAAACCGAAATGAATATATAAAAATATATAAAATAAAAATAAATAAGAAAAAACAAGTAAAATAACTTAATCCTAATAAATAAACAAATTCATAAACCACTCCCGCCAAATAAACGTTAGAATAAATAAAAATAAAAAAATAAATAAGCAAAAGCAGGTAAAAATAGTCAATCCAAATAAATAAATAAAATAATAAACAAATTAACTAGCCACTCCCGCCAAAATAACAGCTAAAATAGACTACAATAACCAATTTAAAAATCGGACGAGAAAATAGCTTTAATTACCTTCCCAGACCAAAACAAACTACTAAGTAAACGATCAGAACAAATCTAAAAAAAAAAAAATTTACTACGTTACTAAAACATCGAAAACCGAATAAATAAATATATAAAAAAAAAACAAGTAAAATAAATTAATCCAAATAAATAAATAAACCACTCCCACCAAAATAGCCGTTAGATGGATTATCCGCAATGCACAACTGACCCGTATATATAAATAGTCAAGAAAAGGCCTAACACATGTGGTTTGATGATTGTGTCTAGCATGAAACACTCCGTCGCCTCTGAGTGTTGAGTCTTCAATGTTTACTTTTATATTTACATACGCTCTATCTCTGATATTGAGCTTTTCATCCCATAAATATAGTACAACTTAAAACTCTGTTTCTTCATACAGTCATGAAAAAGAAGCTTGATTTAAAACAATGGGAGGGTCTGTCTAACTTTTTTATTATATTTTTTCAAATCGTTTTTCTACAGTGTATTTCGTTTATATTTTTTAAAAATGTGGGCATGAGAACTGTTCCGCACACCTAATATATACCTACATACATGGTGTACATATACGTATGTATACGTATACATATACGTATATATCCACATACACAGCACATATATGTATATATAGTGCAAATTTATAGAAATCATGAATACACTATTTAGGTATTTAGTTAACGAACTTAATTTTCGTAGAGGAGTTGGATGAAGACTCAGTAATGTTGAAAATCGCTTCATTGATAATCATTTGCGAGATTATCATGCCAACCATTACTTCACTGCGTGACACCCTCTGCAAATTATCCATTTATATTCCACAAGTGAATGGTAGATGACCGATATGTTACAGTTGGGGGGACGGGGTTGAAAACTATTCACCCGTGCATTTTTTCTCTAATTGTTTCAGTGTGAATTATTTAAGCTTAAAGGGTTTTTTGAAAAGTCATTCCACTTTGATCAATTTCGACGCACTTCACCGAAGTCTGTTAGGTCTCAAAAAAATCCACAAGCAAAGGAATGTTGTATAAACAACTTAGACTTACCCACAGGCATACATTCAAACAACAGAATCAGGTTGTCTCGAAATAATTATATTTCATTATTTATTGGTGTCATTTAAGCGGAAAGTAGCAATGAGGAATTTCATAGAAATAATTGTCACTCAAAGAATTCCAACGATTTAAATCCAGGAAGGAGATTCTATAGGGTGTGGGAGAAGCTTGCAGAGTGTGTTTCTGCCTGGAAGGATTAAGAGAATTGTCCATTTACCAAAAAGAAGAAAGAATTTGGGGGAAAGAAAAAAAATTCTTTTTAAAAATTTGGCGGAGGGTGGGCATAGAAGCAGAAATGAAAAAGTAAATGAAAATACGTTCTTTTATATTTGTTTTCTTATCTTATTTTGTGTGTGTGCGTGCGTGCGTGCGTGTGTGTGTGTGTGCGTGTGATCATGCGCGCATGTGTTTGCTTCCCGCTTTTTTTCATTGCGTAATTTTTATTACATTTTTTATTAAAAAAATGTCATTTTTCTTTCTTTTCTCTTTTTCTGTTTTTCTCTTTTCTTTCACATTTTGTCTTTGCATTTTGGGATTTCCTTTCTCTTTCTATTTCCGTTTTATTTGATATTTTTCTATTCGTTCCTTTTTTCATTCCGTAAATTCAATCAACCGTTTTTCTTTCTTTATCAGCGGTTTTTTTTTTTTTTTTTCGTTCTTTTCCTTGTTTTTCTTCTTCTTTTAACTCTTTCTTACATTCGGTCATTTTCCTCTGTTGCAAAATTATTTTCACGTTTATTTTGTGATTTCCATATGTTCAACACATTCCACCCGGGGTGCTGCCTGTTGACTTTCTCGGGGTTTTGTTCCCGCCATCCCCTCAGTCAAAGCATACAAAATGCCGTTGTAATTTGAATAGACGCACTTATGCAAACGCACACACAGAATTTAATATTTTATGCATTTACACGTAAATGCATACAAACAAATATATGCATACAATAAACCCATTGCATGTATATATATATATATATATATATATATATATATATTAATGTGTATTTGGGAAGCAACCCCTCTTTTATACAAGTTTCATTAATGACGATTGACAAGGTACTGCTATTAAACTTTCGTACGTACAAATGATTTTTTTCGGGACATAAAGTTTGTGAAACTTGTACAAATCCGAGCGCTTTCGGCTATTCTAATTTTTCTATGTTTATTTGAATGTGTAGGCTTTTATATATATTTTTAGAATGATGGGAATGCTTATTAATTTTACAAACACGGTCAGCATATTGTGGCCGTGTTAATAGTTGATGTTATTGAGTGTTAGATTTTACTTTTTTATTATTTGTGCTACCATTATTTTTAGTCTTTGTGTAGATGAAGCTATTATACTTCTATTTTTGACGAGTATGTTTCAAATGGAGTTTGTTAGGTTTCTGTGTGTTGAAATCCATCATTACACCCCTATCAAGGAGACCAGTTGGGACATATTTAAACACACACGGAAGACAACCAAACATTCCTATCACGAGAAACATAAAAGTACTCTGTCTGTCTGTCATTCTCTCTCTCTCTCTCTTTCTCTCTCTCTCTCTATATATATATATATATATATATATATATATATATTTCGGTTTGCATAAGGAGACATATATATATATATATATATATATATATATATATATATGTCTCTTATGTAAACCGAATGCAATTTCCACGTCTTTATGTTTCTGTTATTTCCTTATGCAAACCGAATGCCAATTCCACGTCTTTGTGTTACTGATATTTCCTTATGCAAACCGAATGCCAATTCCACGTCTTTATGTTTCTGTTATTTCCTTATGTAAACCGAATGCCAATTCCACGTCTTTGTGTTTCTGTTATTTCCTTATGCAAACCGAATGCCAATTCCACGTCTTTGTGTTACTGATATTTCCTTATGCAAACCGAATGCCAATTCCACGTCTTTATGTTTCTGTTATTTCCTTATGTAAACCGAATGCCAATTCCACGTCTTTGTGTTTCTGTTATTTCCTTATGCAAACCGAATGCCAATTCCACGTCTTTGTGTTTCTGTTATCTCCTTATGCAAACCGAATGCCAATTCTACGTCTTTGTGTTTCTGTTATTTACTTATGCAAACCGAATGCCAATTCCAGGTCTTTGTGTTTCCGTTATCTCCTTATGCAAACCGAATGCCAATTCCACGTCTTTGTGTTTCTGTTATTTCCTTATGCAAACCGAATGCCAATTCCACGTCTTTCTCTTTGTGTTATTTCCTTATGCAAACCGATTGCCAATTCCACGTTTTTGTGTTTCTGGTTTCTACTTATGCAAACCAAATGCCAATTCCACGTCTTTGTGTTTGTGTTATTTCCTCATGCAAACCGAATGCCAATTCCACTTCTTTGTGTTTCTGGTGTCTCATTATGCAAACTGAATGCCAATTCCACGTCTTCGTGGTTCTGTTATTTACTTATGCAAATTGAATGCCAATTCCACGTCTTTGTGTTTCTGTTATTTCCTTATGAAAACCGAAAGCCAATTCCACGTCTTTCTGTTTGTGCTATTTCCTTATGCAAACCGAATGCCAATTCCACGTCTTTGTGTTTCTGGTGTCTCCTTATGGAAAACTGAATGCCAATTCCACGTCTTTATGTTTCTGTTATATCCTTATGCAAACCGAATGCCAATTCCCCGTCTTTGTGTTTCTGATGTCTACTTATGCAAACCAAATGCCAATTCCACGACTTCGTGTTTCTGTTATCTCCTTATGCAAACTGAATGACAATTCCACGTCTTTGTGTTTGTGCTATTTCCGTATGCAAACCGAATGCCAATTCCACGTCTTTGTGTTTCTGGTGTCTACATATGCAAACCGAATGCCAATTCCACGTCTTTTTTGTTAGTGTTATTTCCTTATGCAAACCGAATGCCAATTCCACGTCTTTGTGTTTCTGTTATTTCCTTATGTAAACCGAATGCCAATTCCACGTCTTTGTGTTTCTGGTGTCTAATTATGGAAACCGAATGCCAATTCCACGACTTCGTGTTTCTGTTATTTCCTTATGTAAACCGAATGCTAATTCCACGTCTTTCTGTTTCTGTTATTTCCTTATGTAAAAACAATGCCAATTCCACGTCTTTGTGTTTCTGTTATCCCCTTATGCAAACCGAATGCCAATTCCGCGACTTTGTGTTTCTGGTGTCTACTTATGCAAACCGGATTCCAATTCCACGTCTTTGTGTTTCTTGTGTCTCCTTATGCAAACTGATTGCCAATTCAACGTCTTTGTGTTTCTGTTATTTCCTTAATGCAAACCGAATGCCAATTCCACTTCTTTGTGTTTCTGATGTCGACTTATGCAAACCAAATGCCAATTCCAGGTCTTTATGTTTCTGGTGTCTCCTTATGCAACCCGAATGCCAATTCCACGTCTTTGTGTTTCTATTGTTTCCTTATGCAAACCGAATGCCAATTCCACGTCTTTGTGTTTCTGTTATTTTCTTATGCAAACCGAATGCCAATTCCACGTCTTTGTGTTTCTGTTATCTCCTTATGCAAACCGAATGCCAATTCAACGTCTTTGTGTTTCTGGTGTCTTCTTATGCAAACCGAATGCCAATTCCACGTCTTTACGTTTCTGTTGTTTCCATATGCAAACCGAATGCCAATTACACGTCATTGTGTTTCTGTTATTTCCTGATGGAAACCGAATGCCAATTCCACGTCTTTGTGTTTCTGGTGTCTCCTCATGCAAACCGAATGCCAATTCCACGTCTTTGTGTTTCTATTGTTTCCTTATGCAAACCGAATGCCAATTCCACGTCTTTGTGTTTCTGTTATTTCCTTATGCAAACCGAATGCCAATTCCACGTCTTTGTGTTTCTGTCATTTACTTATGCAAACAGAATGCCAATTCCACGTCTTTGTGTTTCTGTTATTTACTCTTGCAAACCGAATGCCAATTCCGTGTCTTTGTGTTTGTGTTATTTCCTTATGCAAACCGAATGCCAATTCCACGTCTTTGTGTTACTGTTATCTCCTTTATGCAAACCGAATGCCAATTCCATGTCTTTCAGTTTGTGTTATTTCCTTATGCAAACCGAATGCCAAATCCACGTATTTGTGTTTCTGGTGTCTCCTTATGCAAACCGAATGCCAATTCCAAGTCTTTGTCTTTCTATTATTTCCTTATAAAACCGAATGCCAATTCCACGTCATTGTGTTTCTGGTGTCTACTTATGCAAACTGAATGCCAATTCCATGTCTTTGTGTTTCTGATGACTCCTTATGCAAACCGAATGCCAATTCCACGTCTTTGTATTTCTGTTATTTACTTATGCAAACCGAATGCCAATTCCACGTCTTTGTGTTTCTGTTATTTCCTTATGCACACCGAATGCCAATTCCACGTCTTTTTTGTTTCTGTTATCTCCTTATGCAAACTGAATGCAAATTCCACGTCTTTTGAGTTTCTGTTATTTCCTGATGCAAAGCGAATGCCAATTCCACGTCCTTCAGTTTGCGTTATTTCCTCATGCAAACCGAATGTCAATTCCACGTATTTGTGTTTCTGGTGTCTAATTATGCAAACCGAATGCCAATTCCACTTCTTTGTAATTCTGGGGTCTACTTATGCAAACCGAATGCCAATTCCACGTCATTGTGTTTCTGGTGTCTACTTATGCTCACCGAATGCCAATTCCACTTCTTTGTGTTTCTGTTGTCTCCTTATGCAAACCGAATGCCAATTCCACGTCTTTGTTTCTTTTATTTACTTATGCAAACCGAATGCCAATTCCACGTCTTTGTGTTTCTGTTATTTATTTATGCAAACCGAATGCCAATTCCATGTCTTTGTCTTTCTATTATTTCCTTATGCAAACCGAATGCCAATTCCACGTCATTATGTTCCTGTTGTCTACTTATGCAAACCGAATGCCAATTCCACGTCTTTGTGTTTCTGTTATCTCCTTATGCAAACCGTATGCCAATTCAACGTGTTTGTGTTTCTGGTGTCTCCTTATGCAAACCGAATGCCAATTCCACGTCTTTTCGTTTCTGTTGTTTCCTTATGCAAACCGAATGCCAATTCCACGTCATTGTGTTTGTGTTATTTCCTTATGCAAACCGAATGCCAATTTCACGTCTTTGTGTTTCTGGTGTCTCCTTATGCAAACCGAATGCCAATTCCACGTCTTTGTGTTTCTGTCATTTACTTATGCAAACCGAATGCCAATTCCACATCTTTGTGTTTCTGTTATTTACTTATGCAAACCGAATGCCAATTCCATGTCTTTGTGTTTCTGTTATTTCCTTATGCAAAACGAATTCCAAGTCCACGTCTTTGTGTTTCTGGTGTCTACTTATGCAAACCGAATGCCAATACCACGTCTATGTTTTTGTTGTCTCCTTATGCAAATTGAATGCCAATTCCACGTCTTTGAGTCTCTGTTATTTCCTGATGCAAACCAAATGCCAATTCCACGTCTTTCAGTTTGTGCTATATCCTCATGCAAACCGAATGCCAATTCCACTTCTTTGTGATTCTGGGGTCTCCTTATGCAAACCGAATGCCAATTCCAAGTCTTTGTCTTTCTGTTATTTCCTTATGTAAACCGAATGCCAAACCCACGTCATTGTGTTTCTGGTGTCTTCTTATGCAAACCGAATGCCAATTCCACGTCTTTGTGTTTCTGTTATTTACTTATGCAAACCGAATGCTAATTCCACGTCTTTCTGTTTCTGGTGTCTCCTTATGCAACCCGAATGCCAATTCCACGTCTTTGTGTTTCTATTGTTTCCTTATGCAAACCGAATGCCAATTCCACGTCTTTGTGTTTCTGTTATTTCCTTATGCAAACCGAATGCCAATTCCACGTCTTTGTGTTTCTGTTATCTCCTTATGCAAACCGAATGCCAATTCAACGTCTTTGTGTTTCTGGTGTCTTCTTATGCAAACCGAATGCCAATTCCACGTCTTTACGTTTCTGTTGTTTCCATATGCAAACCGAATGCCAATTACACGTCATTGTGTTTCTGTTATTTCCTGATGGAAACCGAATGCCAATTCCACGTCTTTGTGTTTCTGGTGTCTCCTCATGCAAACCGAATGCCAATTCCACGTCTTTGTGTTTCTATTGTTTCCTTATGCAAACCGAATGCCAATTCCACGTCTTTGTGTTTCTGTTATTTCCTTATGCAAACCGAATGCCAATTCCACGTCTTTGTGTTTCTGTCATTTACTTATGCAAACAGAATGCCAATTCCACGTCTTTGTGTTTCTGTTATTTACTCTTGCAAACCGAATGCCAATTCCGTGTCTTTGTGTTTGTGTTATTTCCTTATGCAAACCGAATGCCAATTCCACGTCTTTGTGTTACTGTTATCTCCTTATGCAAACCGAATGCCAATTCCATGTCTTTCAGTTTGTGTTATTTCCTTATGCAAACCGAATGCCAAATCCACGTATTTGTGTTTCTGGTGTCTCCTTATGCAAACCGAATGCCAATTCCAAGTCTTTGTCTTTCTATTATTTCCTTATGTAAACCGAATGCCAATTCCACGTCATTGTGTTTCTGGTGTCTACTTATGCAAACTGAATGCCAATTCCATGTCTTTGTGTTTCTGATGACTCCTTATGCAAACCGAATGCCAATTCCACGTCTTTGTATTTCTGTTATTTACTTATGCAAACCGAATGCCAATTCCACGTCTTTGTGTTTCTGTTATTTCCTTATGCACACCGAATGCCAATTCCACGTCTTTTTGTTTCTGTTATCTCCTTATGCAAACTGAATGCAAATTCCACGTCTTTGAGTTTCTGTTATTTCCTGATGCAAAGCGAATGCCAATTCCACGTCCTTCAGTTTGCGTTATTTCCTCATGCAAACCGAATGTCAATTCCACGTATTTGTGTTTCTGGTGTCTAATTATGCAAACCGAATGCCAATTCCACTTCTTTTGTAATTCTGGGGTCTACTTATGCAAACCGAATGCCAATTCCACGTCATTGTGTTTCTGGTGTCGACTTATGCTCACCGAATGCCAATTCCACTTCTTTGTGTTTCTGTTGTCTCCTTATGCAAACCGAATGCCAATTCCACGTCTTTGTTTCTTTTATTTACTTATGCAAACCGAATGCCAATTCCACGTCTTTGTGTTTCTGTTATTTATTTATGCAAACCGAATGCCAATTCCATGTCTTTGTCTTTCTATTATTTCCTTATGCAAACCGAATGCCAATTCCACGTCATTATGTTCCTGTTGTCTACTTATGCAAACCGAATGCCAATTCCACGTCTTTGTGTTTCTGTTATCTCCTTATGCAAACCGTATGCCAATTCAACGTGTTTGTGTTTCTGGTGTCTCCTTATGCAAACCGAATGCCAATTCCACGTCTTTTCGTTTCTGTTGTTTCCTTATGCAAACCGAATGCCAATTCCACGTCATTGTGTTTGTGTTATTTCCTTATGCAAACCGAATGCCAATTTCACGTCTTTGTGTTTCTGGTGTCTCCTTATGCAAACCGAATGCCAATTCCACGTCTTTGTGTTTCTGTCATTTACTTATGCAAACCGAATGCCAATTCCACATCTTTGTGTTTCTGTTATTTACTTATGCAAACCGAATGCCAATTCCATGTCTTTGTGTTTCTGTTATTTCCTTATGCAAAACGAATTCCAAGTCCACGTCTTTGTGTTTCTGGTGTCTACTTATGCAAACCGAATGCCAATACTGCGTCTATGTTTTTGTTGTCTCCTTATGCAAATTGAATGCCAATTCCACGTCTTTGAGTCTCTGTTATTTCCTGATGCAAACCAAATGCCAATTCCACGTCTTTCAGTTTGTGCTATATCCTCATGCAAACCGAATGCCAATTCCACTTCTTTTTTGTGATTCTGGGGTCTCCTTATGCAAACCGAATGCCAATTCCAAGTCTTTGTCTTTCTGTTATTTCCTTATGTAAACCGAATGCCAAACCCACGTCATTGTGTTTCTGGTGTCTTCTTATGCAAACCGAATGCCAATTCCACGTCTTTGTGTTTCTGTTATTTACTTATGCAAACCGAATGCTAATTCCACGTCTTTCTGTTTCTGTTATTTACTTATGCAAACCGAATGCCAATTCCATGTCTTTGTGTTTCTGTTATTTCCTTATGCAAAACGAATTCCAAGTCCACGTCTTTGTGTTTCTGGTGTCTACTTATGCAAACCGAATGCCAATACCACGTCTATGTTTTTGTTGTCTCCTTATGCAAATTGAATGCCAATTCCACGTCTTTGAGTCTCTGTTATTTCCTGATGCAAACCAAATGCCAATTCCACGTCTTTCAGTTTGTGCTATTTCCTCATGCAAACCGAATGCCAATTCCACTTCTTTGTGATTCTGGGGTCTCCTTATGCAAACCGAATGCCAATTCCAAGTCTTTGTCTTTCTGTTATTTCCTTATGTAAACCGAATGCCAAACCCACGTCATTGTGTTTCTGTTGTCTCCTTATGCAAACCGAATGCCAATTCCACGTCTTTGTGTTTCTGTTATTTACTTATGCAAACCGAATGCCAATTCCATGTCTTTATGTTTGTGTTATTTCCATATGCAAACCGAATGATAATTCTACGTCTTTGTGTTTCTGTTATTTACTCATGCAAACCGAATGCCAATTCCACGTCTTTGACTTTCCGTTATTTCCTTATGTAAACCGAATGCCAATTCCACGTCATTGTGTTTCTGTTATCTCCTCATGCAAACCGAATGCCAAACCCACGTCATTGTGTTTCTGGTGTCTTCTTATGCAAACCGAATGCCAATTCCACGTCTTTGTGTTTCTGTTATTTACTTATGCACACCGAATGCCAATTCCACGTATTTCTGTTTCTGTTATTTACTTATGCAAACCGAATGCCAATTCCATGTCTTTATGTTTGTGTTATTTCCTTCTGCAAACCGAACGCCAATTCTACGTCTTTGTGTTTCTGTTATTTACTCATGCAAACCGAATGCCAATTCCACGTCTTTGACTTTCCGTTATTTCCTTATGTAAACCGAATGCCAATTCCACGTCATTGTGTTTCTGTTATCTCCTTATGCAAACCGAATGCCAATTCCACGTCTTTGACTCTCTGTTATTTCCTGATTCAAACCGAATGCCAATTCCACGTCTTTAAGTTTGTATTATTTCCTGATGCAAACCTAATGCCAATTTCACGTATTTGTGTTTCTGGTGTCTAATTATGCAAACCGAATGCCAATTCCCCGTCATTGTGTTTCTGGTGTCTACTTATGCAAACCGAATGCCAATTCCACGTCTTTGTGTTTCTGGTGTCTCCTTATGCAAACCGAATGCCAATTCCACGTATTTGTGTTTCTGGTGTCTAATTATGCCAACCGAATGCCAATTCCAAGTCTTTGTCTTTCTCTTATTTCCTTATGTAAACCGAATGCCAATTCCACGTCATTGTGTTTCTGGTGTCTACTTATGCAAACCGAATGCCAATTCCACGTCTTTGTGTTTCTGTTATTTACTTATGCAAACCGAATGCCAATTCCACGTCTTTCTGTTTGTGCTATTTCCTTATGCAAACCGAATGCCAATTCCACGTTTTTGTGTTTCTGTTATTTCCTCATGTAAACCGAATGCCAATTCCACGTCATTGTGTTTCTGGTGTCTACTTATGCAAACCGAATGCCAATTCCACGTCTTTGTGTTTCTGTTGTCTCCTTATGCAAACCGAATGCCAATTCCACGTCTTTGAGTCTCTGTTATTTCCTGATGCAAATCGAATGCCAATTCCACGTCTTTCAGTTTGTGTTATTTCCTCATGCAAACCGAATGCCAATTCCACTTCTTTGTGATTCTGGGGTCTCCTTATGCAAACCGAATGCCAATTCCACGTCTTTGTCTTTCCGTTATTTCCTTATGTAAACCGAATGCCAATTCCACGTCATTGTGTTTCTGTTGTCTCCTTATGCAAACCGAATGCCAATTCCACGTCATTGTGTTTCTGTTATCTACTTATGCAAACTGAATGCCAATTCCACGTCTTTGAGTCTCTGTTATTTCCTGATGCAAACCGAATGCCAATTCCACGTTTTTCAGTTTGTGTTATTTCCTTATGCAAACCGAATGCCAATTCCACGTATTTGTGTTTCTGGTGTCTAATTATGCAAACCGAATGCCAATTCCACGTCTTTGTGATTCTGGGGTCTCTTATGAAAACCGAATGCCAATTCCACGTCTTTGTGTTTCTGTTATTTACTTATGCAAACCGAATGCCAATTCCATGTCTTTATGTTTGTGTTATTTCCTTATGCAAACCGAATGCCAATTCCACTGCTTTGTGTTTCTGTTATTTACTCATGCAAACCGAATGCCAATTCCACGTCTTTGACTTTCCGTTATTTCCTTATGTAAACCGAATGCCAATTCCACGTCATTGTGTTTCTGTTATCTCCTTATGCAATCCGAATGCCAATTCCACGTCTTTGAGTCTCTGTTATTTCCTGATGCAAACCGAATGCCAATTCCACGTCTTTCAGTTTGTGTTATTTCCTTATGCAAACCGAATGCCAATTCCACGTATTTGTGTTTCTGGTGTCTAATTATGCCAACCGAATGCCAATTCCAAGTCTTTGTCTTTCTCTTATTTCCTTATGTAAACCGAATGCCAATTCCACGTCATTGTGTTTCTGGTGTCTACTTATGCAAACCGAATGCCAATTCCACGTCTTTGTGTTTCTGTTATTTCCTTATGCAAACCGAATGCCAATTCCACGTCTTTCTGTTTGTGTTGTTTCATTATGCAAACCGAATGCCAATTCCACGTGTTTGTGTTTCTGGTGTCTCCTTATGCAAACTGAATGCCAATTCCACGTGTTTGTGTTTCTCTTATTTCCTCATGCAAACCGAATGCCAATTCCACTTCTTTGTGTTTCTGTTATTTCCTTATGCAAATCGAATGCCAATTCCACGTCTTTCTTTTTCTGGTGTCTCCTTATGCAAACCGAATGCCAATTCCACGTCTTTGTGTTTGTGTTATTTCCTTATGCAAATCGAATGCCAATTCCACGTCTTTGTGCTTCTGTTATCTCCTTATGCAAACCGAATGCCAGTTCCACTTCTTTGTGTTTCTGTTATTTTCTTATGCAAACCGAATGCCAATTCCACGTCTTTGACTTTCCGTTATTTCCTTATGTAAACCGAATGCCAATTCCACGTCATTGTGTTTCTGTTATTTACTTATGCAAACCGAATGCCAATTCCATGTCTTTATGTTTGTATTATTTCCTTATGCAAACCGAATGCCAATTCCACGTCTTTGTGTTTCTGTTATTTTCTTATCCAAACCGAATGCCAATTCCACGTCTTTGACTTTCCGTTATTTCCTTATGCAAACCGAATGCCAATTCCACGTCTTTGTGTTTCTGTTATTTACTTATGCAAACCGAATGCCAATTCCATGTCTTTATGTTTGTATTATTTCCTTATGCAAACCGAATGCCAATTCCACGTCTTTGTGTTTCTGTTATTTTCTTATGCAAACCGAATGCCAATTCCACGTCTTTGACTTTCCGTTATTTCCTTATGTAAACCGAATGCCAATTCCACGTCATTGTGTTTCTGTTATCTACTTATGCAAACTGAATGCCAATTCCACGTCTTTGAGTCTCTGTTATTTCCTGATGCAAACCGAATGCCAATTCCACGTTTTTCAGTTTGTGTTATTTCCTTATGCAAACCGAATGCCAATTCCACGTATTTGTGTTTCTGGTGTCTAATTATGCAAACCGAATGCCAATTCCACGTCTTTGTGATTCTGGGGTCTCCTTATGAAAACCGAATGCCAATTCCACGTCTTTGTGTTTCTGTTATTTACTTATGCAAACCGAATGCCAATTCCATGTCTTTATGTTTGTGTTATTTCCTTATGCAAACCGAATGCCAATTCCACTGCTTTGTGTTTCTGTTATTTACTCATGCAAACCGAATGCCAATTCCACGTCTTTGACTTTCCGTTTTTTCCTTATGTAAACCGAATGCCAATTCCACGTCATTGTGTTTCTGTTATCTCCTCATGCAATCCGAATGCCAATTCCACGTCTTTGAGTCTCTGTTATTTCCTGATGCAAACCGAATGCCAATTCCACGTCTTTCAGTTTGTGTTATTTCCTTATGCAAACCGAATGCCAATTCCACGTATTTGTGTTTCTGGTGTCTAATTATGCCAACCGAATGCCAATTCCAAGTCTTTGTCTTTCTCTTATTTCCTTATGCAAACCGAATGCCAATTCCACGTCTTTGTGTTTCTGTTATTTCCTTATGCAAACCGAATGCCAATTCCACGTCTTTCAGTTTGTGTTATTTCCTTATGCAAACCGAATGCCAATTCCACGTATTTGTGTTTCTGGTGTCTAATTATGCCAACCGAATGCCAATTCAAGTCTTTGTCTTTCTCTTATTTCCTTATGCAAACCGAATGCCAATTCCACGTCTTTGTGTTTCTGTTATTTCCTTATGCAAACCGAATGCCAATTCCACGTCTTTCTGTTTGTGTTGTTTCATTATGCAAACCGAATGCCAATTCCACGTGTTTGTGTTTCTGGTGTCTTCTTATGCAAACTGAATGCCAATTCCACGTGTTTGTGTTTCTCTTATTTCCTCATGCAAACCGAATGCCAATTCCACTTCTTTGTGTTTCTGTTATTTCCTTATGCAAATCGAATGCCAATTCCACGTCTTTCTTTTTCTGGTATCTCCTTATGCAAACCGAATGCCAATTCCACGTCTTTGTGTTTGTGTTATTTCCTTATGCAAACCGAATGCCAATTCCACGTCTTTGTGCTTCTGTTATCTCCTTATGCAAACCGAATGCCAATTCCACTTCTTTGTGTTTCTGTTATTTCCTTAAGCAAATCGAATGCCAATTCCACGTCTTTGTGCTTCTGTTATCTCCTTATGCAAACCGAATGCCAGTTCCACTTCTTTGTGTTTCTGTTATTTTCTTATGCAAACCGAATGCCAATTCCACGTCTTTGTGTTTCTGTTATCTCCTAATGCAAACTGAATGCCAATTCCACGTCTTTGTGTTTCTGTTATTTCCTGATGCCAACCGAATGCCAATTCCACGTCTTTCTGTTTGTGTTATTTCCCTATGCAAACCGAATGCCAATTCCACGTCTTTGTCTTTCTGGGGTCTCCTTATGCAAACTGAATGCCAAATCCACGTCTTTGTGTTTCTGTTATTTCCTCATGCAAACCGAATGCCAATTCCACGTCTTTGTGTTTGCGTTGTTTCCTTATGCAAACCGAATGCCAATTCTACGTCTTTGTGTTTCCGGAGTCTCGTTATGCAAACCGAATGCCGATTCTACGTCTTTGTGTTTCTGGAGTCTCCTTATGCAAACCGAATGCCAATTCCACGTATTTGTGTTTCTGGAGTCTCCTTATGAAAACCGAATGCCAATTCCACGTCTTTGTGTTTCTGTTGTCTACTTATGCAAACCGAATGCCAATTCCACATCTTTGCGTTTCTGTTATTTCCTTATGTAAACCGAATTCCAATTCCATATCTTTGTGTTTCTGGTGTCTCATCATGCAAACCGACTGCCAATTCCATGGGTCAAATTTGGTATTTTCTATCATCTTATTTCTATTGATGACCCTTTATTTCATCTCAAATGTTATTCACGCAATGTTTCCTTCGCCATTTTTCTAAGATCTTTCATGCCAGATCTGCTGTCACCCCCTTGGTTCTTTTTATTATTAAGACGACTTGTTCGTATATTTAGTTCTAAACATATTTTAATAACGGTCGAAAAACTGAAAACAATTTCCCTGTACAACTTTTTCTTAGGCCGTCAAAGGTTTCCAAAAGCTAAAATATTGGAAAATGTTGTTGATAAAATTTTCCAGATGTGATAAACATATCATATGAATATCAATTTATAATATCTATATGTATTCGAAATACTTATAATGTCACGTATCATCCTGTTTGGAGAACTCGCCAGTGGCAAGAGTCTACGCGGAGACCTAAAACGACGCTTCAGGGATCAGTTGAAGACATCTCTGACACAGGCCAACACCGGCCCTGAGACCTGCTCAACTGTTGCTGCAAATCGGCCTTCCTGGGGTAGGAATCATCCGAGGGAGTAGCGAAGCTTTCGAGTCCAACCGTTAACATGAAAAGGATTTGTGGTATGATGTCAGGAGGCCTTGACTCGCCTAGCTGCGTCAAGCACCCACACTCAACTGTGACTCCTGCTCACATCTCTTCAGGAGTAGGTTGGTCCTTCACAGCCATCTCCGTCACCACCAGCACGGGAGGGGATAGAGTGGGAACAAGTAGAGGGTATGACGATCCCGATGATCGGATGAGAGCGTGTGCCGACGACGACTTACATTAACATATTTGGTAATGTGAGATGTTATTATGCAATTCCAGTACGGTTCCTAATACTGTAGATAAATATAATAAACTAATTATTGGCTTTTATTTTATAATTTCAGTAAAGAATCTTAACTCTAGCGTGTTAAGTATTTTCAAATTTAAAATTTGAAAGTTAGAATTAGCATTCGTTCTCTTAGAAAGAGTATAAACATGGGATCTGCTAATAAGTTTAACATATTTATGAAGCATCTAGTCGTGATTTGCGTTTCGACACAAAACTCTCGAGTCGAATGAACAGATAAGTCACTTGAACTTTTCGTGTTTTATTGATTAATATAGCTCTGGTTATCTACTGAGCACTTTATGGTGAATGTTCTCCTAGCCTTAAAAATACGTTAAATTATCGTAATTTTCCAGTATTTTTTCAGTTGTACTATTATTATTATTATTATTATTATTATTATTATTATTATTATTATTTCAGACATATAAACATTGTTATGACACGTAATAAAGTTATAACGTCAAAAGTGAAACAAGATATTGTAAAGCTCCAGAGTGATGCGAACTCAAAATTAGAAATTGCGTGGCTATATCCTTCGGATTTATTTATAAATAAAAATGCATGTTGCACAGAGCTTGTATAATAAAACCCGACACCTCCAAAACAATTTATTAGCAGTATTCTTTAATATGCAGAATATTATAAGCTGAAACGCGCATGATATATTGCTTATAGACATATAAGCAATATCTATCTATCTATCTATCTATCTATCTATATATATATATATATATATATATATATATATATATATATATACATATATATATATATATATATATATATATATATATATATATATATATATATATATATATACCTTCTGTGATGAGATGGTTCAGCATTCACTGCTCTATAGGAGGGGACCAATATTACATAACTTTTTAAGTCCTGTTTCCTTTGTTTCCAATAAAAATCTCGATGTCGCATTTTACATCCTCTGTTCAATCACTTCCGAGATATTAGCATTTTTGATTCATTTTCGTATCTTCTATTTGTAATTCGCATGTTCGGCTGCTTCTTTTGCTGACAACCATGCATTCTGTCTTTTTACAGATGATGTTTAGTCCTTTCTTCTTGCTTTCCTTCGCTGGATTCTGTAGGAGTTCCTGTAGTTTTCTTCCGCTGTCTGTTTTTGAAATGTTTCCACGCTAATTACTAAAATTAAATTCTATGAGAAACTCTTCAGTCAGTTAACTAGATAAATCACTTTAACTTTTTTTAGTTAAATTCCCAGATCAAATTTTTAAATTTGGATTTTTTTAATGCAACTATAACAACAAAAACATTTCAATTTCATTTTTGCCTTGAAAAAGTCGGAAGACGAAACCCGTCGTCAATGTCTAAGATTTTTTTTTCCAATTGTCATTTTATATATATATATATATATATATATATATATATGATCTTCCAACCACCGCCATCAATCAAGAAGATCCGAGACGATCAATTAACAGCCGGTTATCTGACAATTCTTCTCTTGAAATCATCTTCAAGGAAGCCAAAAACGATTATGAAACCGCCCTAAAATAGTGGATTTTCGGCCACACCCACATGCACATCACACAAAAAAGCAACTTGAAAAGCAACATCATATGGTTTAACTTAACCTTACAAGTAAAAAACTAACGTATTAAAAATATTCATTAATACACAAACACTTATGCCATCAAGCATTCCACAATATATTCAACAAAAGCACAGTAAAAATTAGCTTCAGGTGCATCAAGAACATGGCTCAAATAATAAAAAAGCACAAAAGTAAAACAACTAACAAATCAAACCCACGTGTAACTGCAGAGCAAAGAACGAATGGAGACAGCGAAGAAAAATATATATACGAGTAACTGAATGATCCTAAAAACTGAAACTACCCACACAAAACATCCTTTACAAATAGTAAATACGCGAACAGCACAATGCTTTCTAAAGATATCTGGGAAATTAATAACGAAACGCCCCCAAAATATCTGGAAAAATAAGGAACATTATATCTAAAAACAGTAAACTCTCTCTCTCTCTCTCTCTCTCTCTCTCTCTCTCTGAAGAAGAAAATAACTATAATTATTTTCCCAGACCAACAAATATCACTAAATAAACCATCAGAATTCATCTCAGTATGCCAACATGAAAACAAATTTTTACTACAAAGCTAAAAACGGATACGAAAAAATAAATATGTAAAATTAAAAATAAACCAATAAAAAATAAATTAATAAAGAAGTAAACAAATAAAGTAAATAATAAACAAATTAACAAACTACGAATGCATATATAAACACAAATAATAATAATAATAAACAGCAACAAATAATAAAGTAATAAATAAATAACGAGTAAAAAGTTAACAATATTATAAAATAGCTACAAATAACTGAATTTGGATCCACAATTATTTCTGCTCAATAAATTGTAGAATAATTTGAAACCTAACCACTACCATCCACCCAATAACCGTCAGGATAATACAATAGATCTTGCTACCCATAATGCACAACTGATCAGCATATATACATAGTCGAGGCAAAACACAACGAGGATGGATTGAAGATTGCGTTTAAGCATGTAACAGACTGTTGCCGATGGATGTTGACCTCAATGTCTACTTTTATATTTACATACACTATATCACTGATATTGAGCACTTTCACCCATAAATATAGCAAATGATAAAACTATATATATATATATATATATATATATATATATATATATATAAAAAGTGAACATAGAAGTCAACACTTAGAGGCGACAGTCTGTTTCATGCTAAACGCAATCTTCAGGCCACGAGTGTTGTTATTTTTCTCGTTTATTTATATATGCGGGTAGGTGGTGCATTGTGGGTAGTCTATCTTGGCGGTTATTTTACCGGAAGTAGTTTATTTGTTTATTTATTTATTTGGGTTAAATTATTTTGCTTGTTTTTATTTATTTTTATTTTTTATTTTTATTTTTCATTTTTATTTCTTATCTTGTATATTTATTTTTTATTTTTATTTTAATCTGTGTTTTTATTAACGTAAAAATTTACTTATATCGCAAGACTGTCGCCTCTAAGTGTTGACTTCTATGTTCACTTTTATATTTACACACGCTTATTCTCTGATATTTACCACTTTATCACATAAATATAGCACACCTTAAGACTATATTTCTCTCTCTCTCTCTCTCTCTCTCTCTCTCTCTATATATATATATATATATATATATATATATATATATGATAAAATCAAGAACAAATAGGAAACGTTTATCAATCTGACATCTTTCCTTTTTATTAAAGTTTGATCAAAGGAATTCTGATTTTTTATTTTTCTGTTTTTGATTTTCACTTTTTAATCAGATTTCACGTGCATTTAATTTGTTAAACAGACGTTAGTATAATTTATTGTGTTCTGAATTCAAGGAGAGACGCGTCCTTTTGAAGTTACAAGAAATTAAGAGATTCCAAACCTAACTGGAAAACTGTAAATATTGGTATGTGTACGTAACTGTATAAAATTCTAGTATGTTTATGTAAGTGTGTGTGTATCTTTCGTAGATATTATGATTGGTAGTTTTTCGCCTGTCCTTTTGGGAACGTTTTTACATACCGTTTGTTTTAGATAAACATACGTTAGATTCTTTAAGAATTAATTTAATGAAAGTTGGTGTTGTAATATGTTTTTGATGTGTGTTTATACTTGGTGAAATATTTATTAATAATCTTTCGAATTAGTTTCGACGGAAAGAATTATTTTCTTTTTTAATGGTGGGGGGAATTTATAAAACCAAAGCTATGGCCAGTTTTGTTCCTATATATTACCAATGGTTGTCTGAACATACATTCCTTTTATTTTCGAAGATACGGGAATTTTAGATTTCGAGATGTCTCACCGATGTAAATGCTTTTACGTTGTAAGAAATTTATTTGATAGGTACCGGCATCTGAATTGGTGTTGGATTTCTTTTTCTACTTAATTATATCTTCGATTGCCTTAGACGTGGTGGTAAAGATCCTAGTATTAGGGATAACTAATTTATTTACAAATTTTGTGGAAAGAGAGTTAGAGAGTAGGGTTATGAATTTTGTGTTGTTGTTAGAAGCGCTTTCGTGGTGTCTA
The DNA here is from genome assembly GCA_903632075.3 of Acanthosepion pharaonis. Classification (NCBI taxonomy): domain Eukaryota; kingdom Metazoa; phylum Mollusca; class Cephalopoda; order Sepiida; family Sepiidae; genus Acanthosepion; species Acanthosepion pharaonis. The sequence goes on along the minus strand of CAHIKZ030000401.1, from coordinate 1,738,981 downwards.
GTTTTTTTGGGTATTTTTTAGCACTTACGGCATTGGCTTTGTACGAGTCAAAGGTAAAATTAGTAAAGACTTTAAATAAAATAAAAGAATCGAGTGAAGGAATGGGACAATAGACTGACATACAATCCAAAGATAAGGTCCTAAAAATACTTCAAGTGGGAAATTATTAGTTATAAAAAACTAGAATCCTCGCTTGAAATTTAAGTAAAATTTCCCTGGTAATTTAAAACAAACAGTTCATAAAATTCACTTACATGCATCTACCTATTTTTTCCTCGATTATTGATCGCCTATGGAAATTATCTTGAGTTAGCTGTATGTTGATGATGTTTGTTTTGTTAATTTCACTAATTGTTGGTTAAACAAACTGTTTTTATGTAACGATGAAAGTTTTCTTTTATATTGAAATAAAAGGAATATATATATATATATATATATATATATATATATATATATATATATATATATATATATATATAAGCGGATGTCAACGAGGGTCGGCTGGCAGGTTCAGAAAGTTCAGGTGGTGAACTGGTGTCAGTTCCCGTTGTCATGAAACCGAATATAAAGGAGTGTAACCAGGAATGGTTCCTGGGGATCTCTCTCGCCATCCCGTCTATAATCGTAAGTGTCTTGTGGTTCGTTGGCCAACTTCAAGACACGAATTATTCTTAAATCGTTGTTTTTCTGTTGTTGCTTCAGTGAAAACTAAAGCCGCTTCAAATTTACTTGTCTGAATTAATCAACGCCATAGTACGATTAAAAGAAACTTACTTCCTAGTTACTTCCTAATTGACTGCAGAAGAGTTGATAAGCAAAATAAAATAAATAGAACATCAAGCGTAAATCTTTAGGTGACTATGGGAAGAGTGTAAGAATATTTAGAATATTTAGAATATTTAGAGCTTGGGTGTTTGTTCTTCGTCTATATTCATGTACAACAATAACCTTCTTTTAATCATTTCACCCTAAGAAAGGCGGGAATGCCACTAGTACGCAGGGGGTTACAAAGAGTGAAGGTGAGAGAAATAACTGGGTATAGGAGGGACTGAGGAAAGGCTAAAAATTGAACGGGGCTCAAGAAGATAGAATATGGCGATTGAAGTTGCATTTAAATTTTGCACATTGTAGTTATCAGGGAAGCAAGGAAACGGAATAAAGTTCCACAGGAGGCAAGTGCGAGAAAAGAAGCTGTTGGAGAAGTGGCGGTTACATTCACCTAATTCAACAATAAACGGGTGAGAGTCTAGATGCCAATCTAGTAGCAAACACACGTAGTCCGGATTCCAGGGAAAAAAGCCATGAAAATATTTGTAGAAGTTAGGATCGATTACATTTTAGATCTTTCTTTGGTTTATGTCAAGAACCTCGAGATGAGTAGCAGAAGCACTTAACCAGATATGGCAACAGTATTCAATGCACAAATGAATGGTAGATTTGTAAATGTGCAAGATGGACGACACGGTAACCCACATTTCCATGTAGTACAGATGCAGCTATTGATCTGATGTCTGTTTAAGACGTGAGGCCAAGTAGGCGCAGTGCGTTGCTCTCCATAAGTCTAGTATCAGACTTGCTGATGGTGGACAGGAAATTTCTCTACGGTGGTTAAATGAAAGCAGTTTGGTTTTGGAGGTATTCAAATTTACGAGCCATTTCCTGCCCCAGTTAAATACTGATTGGAGGTCCTTTTCAAGAGCAGCTGCCAGGTTAATTTTGACGGATTTAATTTTGTGACAGGTAGTGTCATCATTGTGACAGGTAGTGTCATCAGTATAAATGCATACTTAAAAACTGATGTCATCAGGGAAATCAGTGATGAAGATCAGAAAACAGCGTATGACCCAGGATAGCTCCTTGGGGGACACCATGTTCGTGTGAAAGGATCTGGAAGCGAGCCCGTTCAAAACGACCTTCATTTCAGGATTTGATAGGAACGATTGAATTAAATCAAACACACGTCCAGTAATACCGTGGCCCTGGAGCTTACGGAGAAGACCAGCGTGCTAAACCCTGTCAAATGAATCCGTGTTATCTAAATCCACAGCTCGAGCTTCGCTGTTATTATCAAAAGCTTGATATAAATATTCAGTGATGGCCGTTAGCACATCAGCAGTAGATCTGACAAAACGGAAGCCATATTGTTTGTCAGAAAGTAGATCGTAAAATGTTTGACCACATCAGCATTGATTAAAGCCTCAAATACTTTGCCAACAAGCGGTGGGAGGCTAATAGCGTGATAGAGGGGTCAGAAGGTTTTCCAGGGTTCTTAAAAACAGGAACTACAAAGGAGGACTTCCAACAAGCAGGAAGCAGCGAAGCAGTAGTTGTAGAGTTTGGAGAGAACTGGAGCCAACTCGGGAGCAAATTTCTTTAGGACAAAGGCAGGTATTCCGTCACCTCCTCTAGCCTTATAGGAGTCTAATTTAGAAATAATGTCTGAAACCTGTGACGAAGTTATGCGCATATTACTCAGTAGAGCCTCTGTTCTGGGAGGGAAATCAGGCGTGAGTACTCCAATTGAGTCGAGTGTTGAGTTGGAAGAGAATATCCGATGATGTCAGGACTTCGAATTCATTGAACAGAGCAAAGATGGAGGATTTGCTATTGTTCAGTACACTCTTGTAGAGCCACCAACTCGCGAGATACTATACGTTGTTTCATTCTATCAGTATGCAGTAACTTTGCTACTTTGAGGATACGCATGCACTCGTTACGAGCAGAGACAATGAGACGTCTTTTGAAATCTGACGTATCGCGCTCTGGTACAAACGGAAGAAGTGATTCGTCTGGTGAGAAAAAAAGTAAGGATAAGAAAGAGGTACGCATGGCCTATCGATTAATAGAGTGAAATATGAAAACGGTTTGCCGATATTTTGCTCACTTGTTGTTAGGAAAGGCACGAATTTATCTCCCCCCACCCCCGAACTATGGCTTAAAAAACAAGTCAGATTAGACTCTTTAGCATTGGTTAGTAACTAGTCTCGAAGAATAACTTTATATTTAAAACAGTGTAGAAGTTAATTGGAAACCATACTGCTATCTTTCCAAAGAACAATCACAGCAATGCACAGTTTAAAAGACGGGAAAGCTGTAGAGAGCCACAATCGCTTACTTCCTGAAGGGATATGGAACATAAGGCGGAAGTTGAACGCCTGAAAATTATATAAAATCAGAAATATAATTCCATCAATATAAGCTTTTAAACACAAAGAGGGACGGTGAACCGGAAGTGAGCTCTGAGTATCACTGCTGCTGACGTAGTCTCATAGAGCCTTTCTTAGATTTCGTATCTTTTTGCAAATCGCGTTGAAAATGCGTTTCTTCTCAATATTAATTCTGTGCATATATTATACAGGGGCAATTTATTATACAGGTACAATTTATTTTACAGGTGCAATTTATTTTACATGTGCAAATTTACAGAAAGGACTCGTTAATTTTAATCTTTGTTTCGCTTCTCAGTACGCAATAGGAATTTCATAAAACAGTATAAAATATTGCCTATATCACGACACCTACAAGCATGTTTGTCAGATTTCGCTTCGACCTATAAATTTGGAGCTTTGACTCAAACTATTTTCTTTTAATATATTTCAACTAATTGCTTAATGATCATTTCGACTCGTGTTGCTTTCACACAATTCTCTGCTTCTTAGCAATAAGTGAAAATGCATTGTATTCTTATTTAGCCTTTGTTGGTTTTCCATACATTTTCAAGACGCCTGTCACTTTGCTTCGTTCAAATCCGGCCTTCACACTTATCCAGTGTGACTATAAACAGGAATTCCTGATAATGTGCTTTTTGGGACTTCAAAAGCTTGACTTAATAACCTTTTGTTTCCCTAATGACCATATCACATCCCTTGGCCACTCACAAGTCTCACTTGGGGTCAGTTGAGCTCTTAGCTAACTGGCTTTTGCGCCTTATATATGACACGTGTTGCTGATTGTTGGTAGGGGTGAGAGTGACCTGTTGTTATAGATAATGGTAATAAGAATAATGATGCTGACTTATGTGATGATGATGATGGCGCTGGTTACGACAGGGATGGATGTCGTACGTGTTATGGCTAAATTGTTTTTGATTATGATGATGATAGCCATGAAAAAGCAGACCATGGTGGTGGTGATGGTGCTGCTGGTGGTGGTGGTTGTGGCTGTTGTTGATCATGGTTTAGATAAAAACTCTGTTGGTGATATACATTAACAGATATAATTTACCCACGTAATATATATATATATATATATATATATATATATATATATATATATATATGCTAAAATTATAGTTTTCAGTAGGTATCTTCAAAGAGACGCGATACCTAAAGATTAAAATGCATTTTAAAAATGAAAAATCTTTCTTAAAACTTTCATTTTAGTTTTAATTCCAAACTAAAAGATTAAATTTAATATTTCTAATAAGCAAAATATTTTGCTGAATTTCAAACCGAAGTTAAATTGATTGGAAATCGATAGGAAATCGGCCATATTGACAAATTTGTCAATACAGCTTTATTCACTTTTTCAAAAGATCTTACAAAAGTAAAACAACTTTCTGAAATTTTATCTGAGGAAGATTAAGTGATTTAAAGTTTAATTAATCTGAATTGAAACAGATATTACTTTTAGTTTTAAATATTGCAGAAAAGCATTTTTTAACACGGGGCTAGATATTTTAAGAGACTTTTAAATAACTTAATGTTAGGCCTTTTTAAGTAAAGGGACCATAACTGTATAAATTATTTTACGAATACAGTTGTTCTATAATTTTTTAACTACCCAGTAATGTTAAAAATAATTTCTAAGTAATCTAATATTTTATAAAATATTATATAATTTGGCTTTATATTCTTACGAAGACGTTTCTTGTGGAAATGTTAGAAAATTACCAATAAATTTTAACTTACTATAGTTATGGCTCTTATTTTCTGATAATGTGTATGGACGCCCGTATTTACAAAAATCTATACATTTATATGCACACACACAAAAAGAAGTATTTTTAAAATACTAGAGATCATTGAATCGTAATCGGCTTTTCATTTCTGATTAGTAAATATCATTTTCACTTAATAATGATATCACCTAACCGCTAAAAATTAATAAATTTTAAAATGTTATTACAATTCAAATTTTTCAAAATAATTAATTTCATTTGAAATGATGCAATTCATTTTTCAAATACTGAAATATGATTTATATATAAAATTTAGAATATTTTCTTAGGTGTGGAATAAATACTCATAATACATTTATTTTCAATACATTAAAATTATGAGCCTAGCAAGAACAAAATAAGAAAGTCCAAAATTATCCGTACGCTTTAGCTCATAGTTAATGGCATTGCCTTTCTGGCCAGTCACTTTAAGTCAAAGCGTTCCATAGTAACTAATCTATGAACTTGTGTGCTGGAGCATTGTCCTGATGAAACAAGATCCCTGTCGTCAATTTTCCTGGGAATTTGGTTTTGATAAACCTTCACAATTGCCTCATCAAGTTGGCATAGTAATTTACATTTATGATGTGGCCCTTTTGAAGTCATAAAATACAATGCCTTTTGAATCAACCAAAAACTAAGGCCATCACTTTCCCTGAAAATGAAAAGACTTTGGCCGTCTTTGGTGAGGATGAATGTTTCTACTGTGTGGATTCTTTGTTTGTCCCCTGCTCCGAAGTAATAAACCCAACACTTATCCTGAGTTACAAACGCCCAAAGAGACTAGCTCGATCTGCCTCTAACATTGTCAGATTTTCTTTCTGATGCGTTTTTGATCAGATGTCAGAAGACGTGGCACCCACCGAGCAGAAAACCTTCATCATGTCAAGTTCATTGTGTAGAATATTGTCAACTCATGAGATATGCTAGTATCATTGGCCATTTGATTTATGGTTAATCGCCTGTCATCCATCATGATGTGGTAAACATGATCAATGTTTTCTTCGGTGGTTGGCATCTTCAAGTCTCTCTCTCTCTCTCTCTCTCTCTCTCTCTCCTTCCTAAATTTAGCTGCCCACTTTTGAACTGTTGACAAAGATGGGGCGTTAATCCCTAATGTAGCAACCATGTTATGCTGACATGGTTGCTACAAGGAATAAACTCTTTTTCTGTAGATACTTGATAACACAACGATACCAAACTTTGTCCATATTCTAGGGTAGTTGCTACTAGTTAATTTTGAAGTCTTTTTGAACAGTCAAATATCAGTTTACCTGGAAAGAAACAATGCAATTATTAATAAGTAGCGTTGAAATGAATGCATTCAAGATTTCACAGTTCTAGCATCACTTCTTCATAATCAGCCTAGGAATTTTTCAGTCCGCCCTCGTAATTTCTTTTTCATATTGTTTTATTCGTTGAAAGAAAACCGCACTATCCCTACTAAATTTGGAGGTTGTCTTGAACGAACCCGAACTTTAAGTTCTGGCAAAAAAAGGAACAAAAATTCTGTTGGATTCAAATTCGGACTCATCGCAACTAAAAGTTGGACACTGACCCAACTTTTCACCAGTGCACTGGTGAGTTTGATTTTGGTACGCTTCATAGGAGAACATGCCTCCTTCCACCATTAGTACACCTACTCTTCCCACCGTGATAGGCAACACGTGACAGTAGGCCCCGCCTCTTTGACGTCATTGAGGTAACTAATTAATAACAAGAGGCACAGGCATACATTTCATTTGGTGATATCTAATTCAAATATTTTTTATTACATGTATTCTCTAGTATTTTATTGTGACTCATACTATTTTTCCAGAGATATTTTCCTGCATTGCAGGATATTTAATTAAAGCATCATGTGTGAGGAGAATTCTACTGACACCCACGCACGAAATTAAATCAGTATTGTCCTACGTGTTTGAATTGTCTCATGTTGTTTCAAGCAAGCACTTGTGTTTGGCGATTGATGTCTTTTCAACTGACGTAGTAATTCGACAGGCAGAAAAAAATCAATTTTTCTTTCACAAAAAAAATCTTCAGACACCATATCTTTTGGCATCGATTCTTTCCTGCTAAAATACATGCACAACAGTCATTTGTAGAAAAAACAGAAGGACCACCAGCTTCAGAAAATTCTTCAGGACTACTTAACATCTAGAAATTTTCAAATCTACATGTCGTGAGTTGGAAATAGTGCGCGACTTAGCCAAGTCAAATGCGTTTCAGCCCTATATGAAGGGCTATTCAAGATCCTGAAGAGACCTACTAATTTTCTTAATACACGCGTTAGAAACGCAAAAGAAATATTTGTTTGGACAAACTGAATCCAGCCTTTCTGGATGCTACCTGACTAAATGGTGGCTACACCAATCACTACAACATCTCCAGTTGAACGAGATTTACAAGTGCAACCCACGACAAGATCCAGGGGTCATTTATATTTTGATTTGTTTTCTCTTTTTGCAGCATATATTTTTTTCATATGAACTTTTTCATTATTCTAAAAGAGAAAGAACTTTTATTGCTATTAAATGGACATTTTTTCTGTCTGTCTGCTATAGCACTCTCCCATTATATTTTAAATCCACAAAAGAATTCTTTTGCCTTCCCCATGTTGTTGCTGTTACCCGATTTGAAGTGAAGAATGCATATGTTCAGTGCTATAAAATTACGATCGTTTAAAAATTTGCAACTCACAAATACATCTTGACAGACTACTTCGTCACAACCAGATATATTCTATGAATGCCATGATTAAAATAAATTTATGGCGTATGGATAATTTTGTTCTTATCATTTTTTTTTAATCATTTCATCCCACGAGGATGTAAGAGGTTACCGAGTGCTAGAGAATATGAGACAACAAAAGAATTAAAATTAAGAAGATATTGAAATTTTTGAAGAGCTAAGTTGACTAGGAAACAAGAATCCGGAAAAGAATTTGTTAATGTTATTGTGTTTATAATGCTATTGTATTAAACAAAAAGTTTCTGAAATAGATTATGAGCATTTATTTAACGCCTAAGATAATATTCTATATTTTATATAAAAAAAATGTTTCAATATTTGAAAAATGAATTGTTCAATTATATTATTATGGTATTCGGAAAGTAATTATGCATTTCATCATTTAAGGCAGAATTAAGGTTTAATGATAGGCAAAGCTAAATCTCAAATAAGTTTATCATTTCTTCTTTTTGACTGTGTTTCAGAGATTAATTAAGATGCTAAAGAGTTCCTCGTGTACCTTCGCTTGAGAACTGACTACAATATTCGGCCATCTAAAGCAGTCATTTAATCAGAAATATCAACATTTCATTTCCCATAATGGGTTTGCATGCCAAAAGTAAACTAAGAAGACAAAGATTATTACGAAGGCATAAACCAATACCCACATCAAAATCAGGAATTCATCTTCAGAAGTCTTTGTTTTTTTGTCTGGTGGAATATAACTGGTGTTGTCCATTAAGAGCTGAAAGAAAATGGAAGGACCATCACTAAAGACGTTTGTCGTCAGTTATTTGATCAGCTAAACAAATCTTTATGTAGAAAGTGTCCTGCGTTGGTAAAACAATGCAAGAGCATACAACTTTGCAAAACAGACTGAAAATAATGAAAGAGTTTTCATTCGTTTTTTTTTTTCTCTTTTTTTTTTTTTTAGATTTAGGCAATGCATTTTTTTGATTATATAATTGTTAATGTGAACCAAATAATGGCTACTTACACGCTTAATGATATCACATCGCAATAACATGGATAGATTGCCAAATGCTTCCGATATGATTATCCGTCCCCTCAATACTGGAATGTTTAATTTACATAACATATGGTCAACTTTACATATAGAGCAATAAAGAACTGGTAATTCGAGATTTCTTATTGAGTTGAAGAATTTGTAGCCAAAATGAATATCAAAACTGGTATTTTCCTTTTTTTTCTGTTTTTCTTTAAAAAAAAAAAAAAACAACCCCAAAATCAATGATTGCGTTCAACTGCATCCGGCGGAAGTAAATATAACTTCCTTAATTCGTAAGAAAAGCTGAGCTGTTTGATTTGTCAACTGAAATGGAAACGTTAATCTAAACAAATTTGTTTGGAATTTGTAGAAGAACACGTCCAACATTTGAAAGAAGATTTCATAAAAGAGAATGAAAGAAAAATAAGAATATTCCAGAAGAATAGAAATGATTTTGCACATTTGTCTCAAAAGTAGAATCTTTATAAAAGACATAAAGAAAAGGAGAAAGAGAACCGATCAGCGCTAAAGATTTGAAAATGTACAAACGGCTTCGATTTTCCCATGTTAATCAAACGACAAGACTCAACGACAAGTTGATTGTGAAAACCAAAAAATAATAAAGTTTCTCTGAGACTTTGAAATTCAAACGAATTATCACAAAGGTTCAAATCTAGTTAAGCAATATGAAGCGAACTCTTGTTAGGGCGTAGATTTCATTCTTTCTGCATGTTATAGTAGAATAAAATTAAAAGAAAGTGAAATTCTCGACAAATATCTAAAAATAACATGAGTTCTAAAGAAAAAACAACTGATCATTAAAGTGACAGTGATGCCCATCTTTGTTGGAGCACTTGAAATAGCTACAAAGGGTTTTGTAAAGTGGATGGAACTAAAAGTCTTCAGAAGAATAGAGATCATCTGAAATAGCTAAAATACTTGAGCCAATTTCCTAAATATATTCTGTAGAAACTAAAGACAATATATTCTCGACGTGTTTGAAAAACCCAGTTCTGCGGAATCAGAATCAACGTTGAGTTTAAGCAAGCGAATGAGCCAATTGAAGTAAAGTGCCATGCAGATTTAATTTTTTCCCACTTGTGACGAATGCAACTATCGATTTTTTTTGCATGCTAGCATGCTAGTTAACATTCGTGTCAGTCAGCTGTTGGCTCTCACGCTGGCCAATAGAATCTTCCTGCCTATTCGTGGCAGCCAGCTATAGGCTCTCACTCTGGCCAGTAGAAAATGGCCGCAAACTACATGAAAACTGCCGTAGAAGCATGAAAAAATCGATTATTTCCACTATCGATGGGAGTTGAGAAATGCAACGTCGATCATGGCCTTTCCATTAACTTGGAGCATATGCATGTAAATTTTAGTGCAAATACGTCGAAAATTGCGGCCGTGCATTCGTTACACACACACACACACACACACACACACACACACACACACACACACACACACACACACATCCTGCCTTTTATAGATGGAGATGCATACAAAAAGATCTGTCATATATAGTTTAAAATTTGCTATATTTATGTGTAAAGATTGCTCCGTATTGAAGACAGGTAGCTTGTAGTTGGATATAGGTATTAAAACTGTTTTTATGCCACAAGCGATCCTCAGACCATGTATGACTGGTTCTATATATAAGCCATTAGAAGTAGGTTAAAAGAAGAAGACGATGATGGAAACATTCCAAGTTCTCTTATTTAGAATAATGACCTCCACTTTGTTTATACTTACCTAGCACAGTAATCCGTCTCTGTGCTGATGGTATCACGGCTACGACTAGCTTTGACCTGCTCTGAACAGCTTGGAACAGCTATGACAAGCCAAGACCAGCTATGACTAGCTTAGACCAGCTTTGACCAGCTTCAACAAGCTATGACCAGCTAAGACCAGCTTGGACCAAGGGTGTTTTCACTCTTGTCCCCACGTTAAAAAATGCCCTTGTGTCACAACTTGACTCAGTGGTGGAGGTGGGGGGAAACCCTATATACACACACATATATATATATATATATATATATATGTGTGTGTGTGTGTGTGTGTGTGTGTGTTTGTGTGTGTGTGTGTGTGTATACTCGAATAAGAGAAAATTATTCCCACAAAACAGAAAAAGGTACCAAAAATAACATGGAAAATAAGAAAAGCAGCAGCTAAAAAGATAATATATTGTTTCGAATATGATATATTTAGACGAGGAAGAGTGCTGAATATTGTAGATTAATCCTTTACATATATAGACAATGCTGGCGTCGAAACGAGCATTAAATGGTGACTTCGACGGTCACGCCTTAAGATGGGTTACGGTTACGGTTAGAATGAAAATAACAGCCACCACGCAATGATGATGTCACAATCTATATCCACAAACCTCTGTTTCCGCAAATAAGCAATGTCCCCCAAATTTTAAACAATATGTCTGTGGTCAATGTCTGGGATTCAAATATTAGCAGAGATCAACACTGAATGTCGACAGTCTGTTTGATATTGGCCTCGTGATTGCGCTCAAGCATAATATACATATATATATATATATATATATATAGATACATGTATATATATATATATATATAAAATGGACATTGAGGTCACTTTTATATACATGCGTTATATCCCTAATATTGAGCACTTTTACCCCAAAATATACCATACATTAAAACTATATTTTTATCATATGCATTTATATATATATATATATATATATATATATATATGTGTGTGTGTGTGTGTGTGTGTGTGTGTGTGTGTGTGTGTGTGTTCTGGATCACGCATTTATTTATTATTAAAAATATTTTGTAAAGTGCCGTGGGAGATAAAGGCCGTATGATTGCTTAACATTTGCATCATGAGGAAAAAAGAAAAGGGTGAATCCGAAAAGAATAAACCATTTTCTACTCGACTCGTTCCAAACAAAAGAAACATACAACCACCACTTAGTACTGAATAACACAAAAAAACTCATACAAGAAATTCGATAAGTACAAGGGAAGCTAACTTTTCATATGTTTAGAAACATTTATTTTTTCTTTGAGTTGTTACTTTTTTTTTAATAAAAAAAAAAAAGGTAAAATATTACACGATTTGCATTTAAAAAATGTGCTTGAAAGGCGAGACATTTTAACAAGAATCACATTTATGTCAAGTAATGTAAATGTGATCCTGAAAATGTTTTTTAAAAACGCGCATGCGTATCGGCGTGTGTATGTGTGTGTTTTCGCGTTGCAGTTTTTTATTCATGAAGATTCGTTCCGATTTTTTTATTTTTTTTTATTTTCCAAGGAGAATTTGACTACAAATTTTCATCTGGCGCTTTTGACTTTCATAAACCGTTATCAAAGAATTTTTCAAGGGTCATAGGGTTGTCTCTGAATGTATGCATTGTGTTTGTTTGGCCTTCAAGTGCCGGCTCTTCACGCATTGGGCGGGCTATGTCGCTGGGTTTTTTGTTTTTTTTTCAATCTTGCGTCTTCACTTGTCATTTGTGGGGTGGAAACATTTTTGTATTTGTTTTTTATAATTTTGAACTTATTTAGCAAGTTTCTTCCTAAACGGAATGAAATTTTCTTGGAGTAAGGTTGGATCGAGACTATAATACTTCGGAAGGGGAAATTGGCTAACGGAATTCGAATTACGGTCATCATAGCCTTCATAAAGGCATGAATCTTTCTTTTCGCCCTCCGGCAATGGATTAAATAGCAGTGCAGAGTAGGCGTGGTTGGCAACTTTGTATTCAAAACTGTCTTTAATCCTCTGAGTGATCGCGCATATTATACAGACATGAGAAGAATTAAGGTGTTCACAATTAACTGCAATAAAATTTTGCGGACTCTGTGATCTGGACTAAGGTCAACTTGGATTCTATGATCTAGACTGAGCTTAATATGAAGTCTATGATCTGGTCTGAGATCAACTTGGACTCCATAATGTGGACTGAGTTCAAATTGGACTCTACAATCTGGACTCAGGTGAACTTGAACTATGATCTAGACTGAGGTCAACATGGACTCTATGATCTGAACAGAGGTCAACATGGTCTATGATCTGGACTGAATTCAACTTGGACTCTATGATCTGGATTGAGGTCAGCATGAAGTCTATGATCTGGACTGAGGTCAATTTGAAATCTGCTTATTGATTGCTGGTTTTTTATGTGTTTTTATAAGTAAAACATTTAGTTCTAGCATTCGTTTTTATTTTTGATGACGAATTTTATTAAATACTATTGTTCACCTAATACAAGGCCCAAGAGCCACAAAAGATAGAGGCTTACTGCTTTAGGAAGTGTTGTAAGGGCGTAAAGGGATGATGTTAGAAATGATCATTATGCGAATATGTAGGATAGATAATGATTAACACAAGACTTGAAAAGGTAAGGTTATATTGACCAGGGAAGCATCCTCTTGGGAGTCTTTTTCACATTTCCGGGAAAGAAGCTATCTGAGTGGAACTATTTTTTGGCAAAGCAATATGGAAGGAATGCCAGTGAGTTGATGCCGTGTGTGTATGTTTATGGCGGATCAGAATATGGCATCATTATTTTTGGATATTGTTCAGTATTTGTCGGAATTTGTTTTACTGTTGATTGGTTACATGCGATTCAGAATAACCGGTGCGATAATGTAGTGATTGTGTAATCAATGTATATGTTTGCTGAATCGTTAATATTAGAGAGACATTCACTAAGTGACAAAGAAAACATTGTAGAAAACATTGCTTTATATTAAGTGATAAGCTTAATTGTTTTTGTCGATAGATGATCTCTGTCTTTCTCTCTCCCCACCGATATATATATATATATATATATATATATATATGTGTGTGTGTGTGTGTGTGTGTGTGTGTGTGTGTGTGTGTGTGTGTGTGTATAAAAATTCGAAGATCATCCAGATCCTCTACCTTGGTTGCAACCTTTCGGTATCTTCAGGCGATTTCGGTCAATTCATTTCCTAATGCTTTATTCAAGAAAATAAAAATTTATGAACGCAATATTGTTTTAGAAAATAAATAAATGAATAAGCGTACGATGTGAGGTGTAGGTAGAAGGTGAGGAGGAGGAGGAGGAGGAGGACGAGAAAAAGAAGTGTATTGGTAATGTATCTGTGAGGGATTAGATGAAATATACATACTTTTCATCCCATTTCATATGAACTCAAAAGGAACTTTTTAGTATGTATACAACGGATCATAATTTACGATCTCTCATTCAAAAGTTTGTTTGATCTGGAAATGTTATTATAGCTAATTTCTCTTGTTGAAAAAGGTTGCAGATGTTACTATGATTGTTGTATGGTATTCCGTTATATATATATATATATATATATATGTGTGTGTGTGTGTGTGTGTGTGTGCATATATATATATATATATATATATATATATATATATATATATATATATATATATATATATATATATATATATATATATATATATATATATATATATAACCTTTCTCAATCATAGTAATATCTGCAACCTTTGGAGGCACGGTGGAGTAAAGGATAGCGGCTTGGATTGAGGAATCAGAGAGCCGAGTTCGAATTCCAGTCAAATCCATTACATTCACTTACGAGAAAGGTGTGAATCCTCTTCTTCTCCCTCCAGTTATGGGTAAATAGAAGGACCGACTGGGTTGCCTTGGTTGACAACTAGTCTAGAAGAAGGACAACTCTGCTGAGGGTTGTTTGGGGACCCTGTGGCACGTAGTGCACCAGATCTCTGTATTCGGCCCTTCAAAAAGTGTGGATGGTTCTGCACAAAACCTTCACCACTGTAATCAAATCTCATGTGTTGGAGGGTGTCGGGCTGTCGGGCTGTCGGTTTCCTAGGAACTGATTCGACGGGAGAGTCGTATATATATATATATATATATATATATATATATATATATATATATATTGATGACCTACGTTTTAGGCTAGACGATCTATATAAATATTTATGTTACCTTAGTCCGTCACAATCTTTATGAAGATATCTCGAAGGTTTTTAACTAGGTTTGGCTTGCTGGTCTTCATCACAAGCCGAACGGTCATGTTTCTGGCCAATTTTTTGATTTGATTCAATCTTTCTTATGAAATCACGAAAGAAATACTATACGGAATCATCATTAAGCTTAAAGTATTAATTAAGTATTTTGGGCTTTACTTAGTCTGAAGTTCTCTGTAACTGAACGGTCATAGCACGCCTGATAGTGGTTCCGTATAGGAATTAAGATTATATTAGGTTAATAATCATTTAAAGTGTAGATTTTTACTTTTATTTAATCTTCCTTTTATTGATTCATTATATTAGATGTTAAATATTAACTATTTTTTTCTTTGTAGATGGGAATTATTTAATATAGGTTTAATTTAAAATATGTTGATTTAAATGTAGATGTTAAATGAGATAGTTCATCCTAAGATAAATATAACTATTCCAATATATTTATTTTTATATTTTTCTTCTTATTTTTTTCTTATATATTGTTTATTTTAATATCTTTAATTCTGATTTATCTCTCTTTCATATAAATAGGTTAATCTCTTTTTTTTAATATTATTCTTATTAATTGTTTTAAGTAGGTTTTTTTTAAGTCTAAACTACCTTCTGATTGTTATTGTGTATTAAATAAATCTTTCTTTTCTATTTTTATTCCCCCTGTTTTTCTCTTCATCTCTCGTCTGACCACTCCTCATATCCAGACTTACACTACTTTCTAGTTTTTATTTGCTCCCTTTTTCTTTTTTCCTTTTTTCCATTTTTCTTCCCTTCCATCTTCTTTCCTCTACCTAGCCAATTTTATTTCAATAATTTTTTATTCATTGACTGGTTTGAAAAATCCTTGTAAATTTTATTTCAATTTACTAGGTAAAAATGATCATTAACCTAATGTAATCTTAATTCCTATTGTATTGTGACGTCACTTGGTCCAGGGTCGAATCCTTTGGTCACGGCGCCAACTGTGACGTCGCTCCTCCTGGTCGCAGCGTCGACTCTGTCGTTCGATCTCGTTCGCGGCTCCAACTGTGACGTGACGTTTTTGCCGCGGCGTCAGCTGTTCGCTCCTCGCTGCTCCAAGTGTGACGTTCCAACCCTTTGGTTAGATGATTACCAGCCTCGCCGTTCCCAACTCGCTTCCAACACCTGGTTACTAGGGTAACTGTACTGATCTCCGGTCTGCCTACCCACGTTGTGATTAGATCTTGGACAGACGGGATCAAACAGGGATTGGGGCCGTATGCCAGTTGAGTTCGACGGGGGTGGCAATACACAAGTAAAAGAAAACTCACGAGGCCAAAAAATTACTGATAAAAAAGGGTAACAACCTTTATATCTAATGTTCGTTACATAAAAATTATTCTTACTTCCCGACCCGCTTTGTGGACTGTGGCACCAAGCTTCTATCATACAACTTAAAGACTTCGAGTTGCCTACTCTCTAGAATTTTGTATGTCGGAGTGTGGTTTGGTTTCGACACTGAGCGCTAATCTCTACCAGTCGTTCACGGCTGATTCTTCTCTTCGGCTTGAGTTGGACGAGCTTATTCGCTTCGGCTTGAGTTGGACGTATTTCTTCACTTCGATTTGGGTTGGACGAATTCCCACCCTCAGGCTTGGCCTGGTTTCAACTTCTTCTAGACGCAACTGCAAGTAACTTCTTCTTCTTCCGTCCTGCAACTCTTCTCGCCAAGGTCCGAACTCTTCTCTCTGCCGTCTGAGGTGATCTCTTCTCTCTGCCTTCCGGGGCTGAACTGAACTGCTTGTTTGGCCTGCAACTTTACTGCCTGTCTGGCCTGCAATTCTTCGGCCTGTCTGGCCTGCAATTCTGCTCCAACTTCTCTGCGGCTTTCGAGCAATTTTCTTCTCTTCGACTTGGCTGCAACTTCTCTGCCTGTCCGGGCCAAACGGACCGGCCCTTCTTTCCCGCAAGGGGCGAATGAACAGGGCCCGCCGTCCGCTCTCCAACTGCTCTGGCCGTCTACCCCGCAACTCTCTGATTTCTGTCGATTGGGGTCCTGCTTTTATTGACGCCGCAACAAACTGGGGTGGGTCTGTCGGCGTCAGGGTTTTCTCGATAATTCCAAAAGTCGCATTAGTTCTGATTTCCCATTATCGCTCTTATTTTCACCCCTACTTCCTCACAGTGCCTCTGGTGGGGAGGCGCATACCCATCTCTCCCGGTCTCTCGTATGTCAGGTGACCGTTTTCGACCAATGGGTCTTGGTCGAGCGTCCTTTCTCCTCTTTCTCGCATATCACGTGACCGCTTTCGGCTAATGAGATTCTGGTTGGGCGTCCTCCGTCCTTCGTGACGTCTCCAATCGGGCGTGGTCTATCCCGGCTTTGTTCTGGGAAAGAGACACCTTGCTAAAAAAACAAAATCCAATTTGGCCTTTTTCGCACGCACGAAAAATGACAATCTCGGCCTTTCTCACTTTTTGGCTTTTGTCAAAACAGCCCGCCGCTAATTAGATATGACTTCAGGAAGAATTTTTCTCGTCTCGCTGGCGCTTTCTGTGAGCCAAAACAATTGTTTTCACCTCTTTGTTTTTGCTCAGACCTGATAGTCAAAAATCTTAATCTGAATTGAAAATATTCTCCACTCATCATCGTGGGGGTTCTAATTTTCAACAGGTCAAGATCTGTATACAATTCCAGCGGTCACCTTCTCATCCCAAAAGACACCCTTCTCCGATTAATATTTCGTTTTCCGTTGTTCTAAAAATCCCATTTCTCCAAATTGATAATGAGCTTCTACACAAAAGTAGGCCAGATGCTTTGACCGATATTTTTATCAATCGTACGTATGTTCATACACTTTTACCAAGCCTGTTTTCTTTCTTTCTTTTAATTACCTTTAATTCTATTCTTCCAAATAACAATTTCCATTGTTTTTGAAATTCGGTCAGGCGCGTTGGCCTAGATATCTCTTGACACCTGTTTTCGCTAATGACCGGATTTTTGCATTACCCATCTCTCCTCTCCTTTTCTTTTCTTTTCCTTTTCTTTTTCCTTCTTCTTCCCTTTAGGGTCGCCTAAATACACTTAGAGAATTATTCTCAAAACTTAATTATTCTTCGTCTAAATAACTAACAACTGGTTAATAAACCGAATAAAATAAAATCATATTTCTATGAATATTTCTTTTTAGTTTTTCTAATAATGCAGGGTGCCACAGTATGAAATATGTTGCCCTGTTTCATTAAAACACAGAGGTCTATGTGTGAATCGGTTTTAATAGTTAATATTTTATATTGTATTAGTAGAATTCACTTGGATTATATACCAACGGATTATTATCTATATATATATATATATATATATATATATAAATTCTTGAAGCCATCATAATTAAAAAAACAAAAACCAAACATAACTAAAATAGCATTTAATGCAGGTAGACACATCTTAAACATATTTAATAATTAATCCTCAAAATAATAAAAAAACACCCCCTCCGAACTTCTAATGAACTAATCCAACAACACTGCTTAAATACCGAAAATATTATCTACAAAATAAAATAATAAACAACCTACTTCAAACCGAAACATACAGCCATGATGACGATTGACGACAACCGAAAGCGCTTGGCAAAACACTAATGACTAGGGTCTTATTTCAACAACTTAGACCCAAATATTAAAAAACTTGCTTGAAAGCAAATAAAACCAAAAAAAAAAAATGTTTATTAAACTGAGAAGTTCCGTATTTTTAATAACACATGCCTCAGTAATATATATATATATATATATATATATATATATATATATATATATATATATAAGTGCAATCTGAGTGCATATGCCCACGCATATTTTCATACATATCGTCTTTTCATAGCTAAGTACGTATTCTCTCAGGCTGTCTAACTTTATCTTTTCAAAACTTGAATTATTTACTTTTAACAATGTAGAGATTTACTAAATTTTGTTTAATCTGGTATAGAATAGCAATATCAAAAATCTTTGTGAAACTGTAGAATCTACGATATTCTTCAAGCGGCTTGAAGAAAAAGAATGGAAATGTCATGGAAGTGAAATATGTATGATGACTGCCAAATATTGATGAAATAAAAGCTTTATATTTTTACCGTCTGAAAAATAGCTGTCATGAGGCTTTTTTCCAGCTTCCACGTTTCTCAACATGAATTGTTAAAAAAAAACAAAAGCAAAAGAAAAAAAAGACAACTTCATTGCTTTCTGTGATTCCATATATAAAGGATATTCACATTAGTAGACAAAAACACCTACTGGTATCCCTAAGTAGTCACTATATGTTAAATGTGACGCTCTGTTTGCTTGAATCTCGCAATAACAGGTTGAAAATATTTACACGATTTTCTTTCTGAAAATTCTTTCCAACTCACTGAATACGATTTTTACACATTTTATCGATGGGCGCGTTTTGATGCCAGTTAGCCAATTAAAAGTCAATAGTCTGTCTTTTCTTGTAAAGTTTAAATTCTTCTCCTCCTCATTCCCTGCCTTTCTGCTGAAAACGACGTGTATCATCCACCATTGTTCTTTCATCGTAATGCGATTGAACATTTGAACACCATGAAAATAATTTAGATTTGATGATCGTCATGATAGAAAAACAAAGTGCATTTATGGAGCCTGTATAAGGATTAAGCTTCGAACATTTAAAAATTAGGTATGCTCTCTTTTACTGTACAAGAAATCGATTCCACCTAATCTTTCCAGTTCATTTACATATGTATTTGATATATATATATATATATATATATATATGTGTGTGTGTGTGTGTGTGTGTGTGTGTGTGTGTGTGTGTGTGTGTGTGTGTGTGTGTGTGTGTACAAATGAAGAGAAATTTTGAATCCAATACATTTTAACTAGTACCCCAACTATGGAAGTTTAAAAGATTTCGTACCTGCTTTACATTTTTTTTTTAATTTGACAGAATTTTTTCTATTCGACGGTTGGTTAAATATTAATGGAAAACAAATTTTTGAAATACCTTTTTTACATAATTAAATCATTACTTATCCTTTTTCCAGTGTTGTTAATTTTCAATACACGATCTTTAAGAGATTTAACTAAACCTATTTATATGATCCCGGAATAACATTCAGTATCACCCCATGTAAGGCATTAAAGCCACTATGACTACAGGGTGTGGAAGAATTAAGAACAGAAACAGTAATAAGGAGCGGAAAGAGAAAAGAGTAATTAGGTGGACAATAGATAGCGATTGACATTGCATTTAAATTTTTGCTGATTAAAGTTTGCTGGAAAGCACAGAGCCGGAAAGGATTTCCACAAGCGAGAAGTGAGAGAAAAGAAACTGTTAGTATAGAACTTACGGTTACATCTACCTAGCTTAAATGTAAATTGATGAGATATCGACGCTAGTTTATTATTGTGCTTAAATTCAAAAGGCCTAGTTACCATAGCGAAGAGCTCATCCGAATAATTACCAGGAAAGTATTTATAGAAAAGACACATAGCGGCAACCTTACAGCAGTGGGAAAGTGAATGAAGCCAAGCCACCAGATCAGGACCAATAATATTGCTGATCTGGATCTTATCAAGCAGCTCAAAGTAAATAGCAGGGGTACCGGATCTTATGTGGCAGCAATATTCTAAGCATGGACGAATAGTTGACTTAGAGATATATAAGATTGATTGTGAAGAGAAAAATTGTCTCGCACGACGCAATGGACTGTCTTTCTTAGCAGCTGATCTAGCAATGGATTCAATATAGTCTTTCTTTCCAATTCATGTCAGCCGAGAACGTTAACCTGAGAAGACCGCAACGAATCACTTTCTTGGATGTTAGCATCAGCCATACTGATGGAAGGCAGAGAGGGGTCTCTCAGAGGATTAATGGAACGATGTCTAGTTTTGAAGGCGTTAAAATTAACAAGCCGTCTTTTGTCCCAGTTAAACGGACCTGAAGTCGGCAAAATTTAAGTATTTTCCGAAAAGTATTAATTTTAAATGAATTGTCATTTTCAGTAAGAATGGCAAAGAATTGTTTTTCATGCGTGACCGTGAATACATACACAGGCACGCACAAACACACACACACACACACACACACACACACACACACACACATATATATATATATATATATATATATATATATATATATATATATACAGATACGCACACATGCAAAACGCATTAATAGAATATAAGCAAAAAAGCAAAACCCATATTCACATTTAAAAAAAAAATCAATTAATCGTTAACTATAAAAATCAATTTTCAATTACTATGGCTAAACTGAAGAATGTTTTACCACAATAATCGAGTATTATGTATGCACTAAACAAATTTTCTAAAAACAAATTTCAACGCACTAATCGAAAACACATTAATCGAGGGAATCTTATATATTGAGGGGAATAAAAATAAAGGTGCTATAATTTCTAGTAATATCGTTTGTATCACTTTTACATATTTAGTGATTCATTTAAAAAGGATATAATCTATGAATTGAATTTCATTCTTGCGATGAATTTAATCGCTATTGATTTGTTTATTTCCAATCATTAACAGACATCAAAATGTTATTTAAGAAAAATCTCAGTAGGAGGCCACTGATCTCCCAGTCATCATAAATCCAGTTTAATTCGCTAGATTTTACCGATTACACAAAAACAAAACTAATCATTGGCCAATAATTTATAATTTAATCAATGGGAAATTATTTAAATTAAATTTCTATACTAAAAAAAGAAAAGAAAACCATAAATACGTTACTAAAATAACTCAGTTCGTCTTTCGAATGGAACATTTCTCAAGTGTCAATCTACTTAAAAGCAAAGCAAATAGATAAATATATAAATGGTATTAGTGAATGAACCAACGAAGGAAACAACTTCCTACGACTCTGTATTCCATACGAATGACAAAGACAGAAAATCCTGTCCTCTTTGCTGTTCATCTCCCCGCATATCATTGTCCTTGCGGTCAAGGGCGCTTTTCAATGTTTTCATTGTGCTTTGGGATAAGGTTATCGGCTCTAACGACTATTTTCTTCTCATAATCGTTGTGTTACTTTTGTGTTTAGAGAATTCGTTTCCCAGCGAATCGCTTGACTGGAGGAAATAGCGCATAAAAGGATTGGCTGTGCTTATTCTTTTGTCTCCGTCGTGGATTTCCGTCATTCTAAATCTGAATTTGTGTGCCCGCCCGCATGAGGATGCTGCAAAGTTCTCTACCCAGCCCACTTCCCAAACAAATGACCAAACATCAGAATTTTTTAAAAAATCCATTCTTAGTCCGACTGAAAACTTTTCAGTGTACATGCAATCGTCTTGGCTTATCTGTTTGCGTTTATTCTGATTATCTTGATTGGATGTACGGTATAAGAAATAAAAAAATAAATAAATATATATATAAATATTTTAGGAACTTATCAGAGTGTAGAGTAGGCGGAAGTGAACAACAAATCAAAGGAGCAAATGACAAAAGTAAACACACTGCGCATAGGCTCCGAGCAGCGTTCCAGGTTTCAAACATAATTCAAATTTTCTATTTAATAAAAATAAATAGCGAACAAAATCTGCTTCTGCCAATAAACACAGCATTCTAGAATCTACACAGGATTTTATAAAAACTAAACATTCTTTCAACTCGACAGAAGGACTTAGAGTCAGTAAAAAGCCATGTCTTCTTTTTTCCCACCAAAACAACAACGGACTTCGTTTGATCTTGTTTCTTAACTTCACTTTCTCTCTTCTTCACTAAAAGATTATTCAGGTTCATATCCTTAGAGTCAAAGAGAAAAAAATTACAATTACAGTTAAAATTTGTGTATCCTGTGTTAAAATAAATATCATTTTATTTGAACACGTAATATTTTTTTCTCACATACCTTTATTCAAACGGTGACTCAAGGGATCTTTCCCCAACAAATGGTGACAAGAATTTGTGAACGCGGACACCAACAGCATTTTTCTGCTTCTAACAAGAGCTGTCTAGCCATATTTGCAGGCCACGAATTCAAATGACTTATCGCATAATGGAGGAGATTGCAACCACGCAACCCATGCATACCACGTTAACGATGAACCTTCCAAAATTCAACTCCGCTAATATAAATATATGGCTCTTGAAACTACAAGCAATTTTCAGCGCAAGGAAAATTACGTCTCAGCGTCCACGATAGTGTTACGTTGTTGAAAAACTACCCACTGAAGTTGCCGTAGAAGTGACGGACTTATTTGAAACTATTCCCGAAGACTGTCTATATGAGATTTTACGCCAAGCAATAATTAAACGGGTGGCAAAATTTAAACAAAGCATGCTACGCGATTTATTTAACAACGTAGAACATTGTGACAGAACACACTCTCATTTACTCCACATGAGGTCGCTACTTGGAGACAATACCATGGCCGATTCTATTCTAAAAAGGATGTGGCTAGATAAATTACCTACAACGACCACGCAAATTTTAGCGCCTATGTCAGAAGAGGTTGAGAGGTTTAGCTTATGTCGCTGACAGAATTCGTAACACGGAAAACAACACATTACTACAATAGGTCTCAGAAAACATGGTATTAACATAACTCAAGAAATCTGTAGCAGAATTAACTAAACAAATGGAGATGATGCAACAATAGAATCCCATTCAAGGTAAAGACACAGAGCAACGAGACGACATAGTATTGGCACCATAAGAAATTCGGCAACAACGCGCAGAAATGCAATAAGCCATGCGCGTTTTAGGAAAACTGCTCAATAAATGCAACCGCATTGACGAGACAAACAATATCAAAAAAAGGTTGCCTATTCTGCATCAAAGACAACTCCACTAAGATGAACTTCCTGATAGACACAGGCTCGCAGGTTAGTGTCATATCAGTTACACCGACACTTAAACGAACAAGCACTACCTCCACACAAATACTACAAGATGAAAATGGATCAATTATTTCGATATATGGTGAAAGGATCCTCACACTAAATCTAGGGCTTCAGAGAAAATTCAAATCGACTTTCATAATAGCAGACAGGGAAAAAACCCATCATCGGTACAGCTATTTTTATCAAGTTTAAACTCTATGTTAATATGACCAGTTAGACTTTAATTGATGAGGAAACTAAACTGAAAATACCGGGAATTTGCACATCCCTTTCTACTACCGGGATGAGTACAATTGTATTAAATATTGTAGACATAATCAGACAATTCGCGCGCTTAACACAACAATTAACACATTGAAACAGTAGAAAATTTTCAATTTAATAAAAATAAATATCCAATAAATCAACTCTCGTCTGTAAATAAACACAGGATGATGGGGTCTACACAAAACTCTAAAAACCAAACATTCATTCAACAGACAGAAGGAGTGACAGCAGCAAAGAGACACGAGTCAACTTCGGAGTTTGTCTTTTTCACCAAAGCAACAGTGGACACCTTTGATCTTGTCTTTCAACTCCAATTTCTCTCTTCCTCACTAAAGGTCTATTCATTCCCTTGCAGCCAAAGATAACAACGGGTGTCTTCACACATGAAGTACCAAGAACAACCTGCGTCTTTATCAACGAAGTACCCAGTACAACTTGCGTTTTTATCAACGAAGTACCAAGAACAAATTGCGCCTTTATCCACGCTGTAACAAGAACAACTTGCGTCTTTATCCTCAAAGTAACATGAACAACTTGCGTCTTTATGCACGAAGTACCAAGAACAACTTGCGTTTTCATCCAGGAAGTACCAAGAACAGGTTGCGTCTTTATCAACGAAATACCAACTTGCGTCTTTATCAACGAAGTACCAAGAACTAGCGTCTTTATTCACGAGCAAACATGAAAAACTTGGGTCTTTATCAACGAAGTACCAAGAACAATTTGCGTCTTTATCCATGAAGTACCAAGAACAATTTGCGTCTTTATCAACGAAATAACAACTTGCGTCTTTATCAACGAAGTACCAAGAACAACCTGCGTCTTTATCCATGAAGTACCAAGAACAATTTGCGTCTTTATCCATGAAGTACCAAGAACAACTTGCGTCTTTATCCACGAAGTAACATGAACAACCTGCGTTTTTATCCATGAAGTACCATGAACAACTTGCCTTTTTATCCACGAACTATCAATAACAACTTGCGTCTTTATCTACGAACTACCAAGAAATCCGCCCTTCTTCGAAAGTAGCGTTCTTTTTGCGCGTAAGATATGTTGTGATTGTTTGATAGTGGTAAGGAAGCACAAACGAAGACCATATTTTGACGTCTATCTTTTTTCGAGGTAAGATTTGGTTTTCTCATTCGTCACTACAGTTCATAAAATATTTGGCATTAAAGATTTATAACAACCAATTTTAGTTCAAATTCCATAATATAAAATGCTAGTGAACGTTTTCAAATTTAAAATGATAAAAAATTGTAAAAAAGAATACAAGAAAATAATGATAAATGTTAATATTTTTAAAACTGAAATTTGAAGCCGGAATTATGGAGAAGTGATACGTATGCTGTCAAAGGAAGTGGCAAAGTGTTAGATCATTCAACAGGATGTAATTTTACTTTTTGGTTACTGTCGGCTCTAGAATATATTTTTGCTGAACCATCGTCTCCAGATATGTCCTGCTTGGAAGGCAGCACGTTTGGCATGTTCCTTTAGCGCCCCTTGTGTTGGCGGGATTAATTCGTGCGAGCTTGATCTCGGAGAAGAGGTAGCAAGAAAGTGATGCTGGTTTCACATTCGCTAGTCCGTTTCTGGCTCCCATGATGAGCTGACCATGTTATATTGGATTCATCATCTACATCGGTGCTACCTTGAACGTTTTCCAACCATTCGTATTCGACTCTTATGTTCCTTTGGAAGAGACTGGGGTCAGGCAGTGATACTTCATCTACTGTGGCTGGGGTTGGGATCTTCTTGAAGTAGGCTGGCGCGATGTTTGTATAATGCTCTGGAAGCTCAGGAACCTTTCTTGTCCTACTGTCTGTTATTTCCGGTGAAACCCGCTGTTCTCCTCTGTTTTTCTTACTTGGCTCATGGAACATGGAAATACTTGTACCATGGAATGACGTGCTAGCTGTGGTGGCCATGGGATTGTGATCAATGTTGTCGACAGCGGCCGTAGTGAACAGCCCTTTTCGCAGCACTGGTGGGCACATAACATCTTCTTCGACATACTGTTTTATCACAGTTTCACCAAGTTTGCCGGGTATCTCTAATACCCTGTAATACGATATGCTTAGTCCATGCTCATGGAATTTGTCAATCAACTCTCTTTTTCGTGTCTTGGTGTACACCTTCAACGCAACATAGACAGCAAAAGGGGTCTCACGGTCTTTAGAATGTATTTAGATTGTCAATCCTTCTCTACGTTTTGAGTAGGAGTTGAACTGTAAAAGCTGAGCAATAGCTAAGTCTGACTTCGCTATTCCGTGCGTCAGATTTGATTTTATATCAACACCATGTTCAATGCTGCACACGAACTGAAGAAGTGCAGGTGGGATAGCCTCCTCACCAAAGCCATCTTTGAGCTCGCTGCTGAATTTTATCTTGTGCTGGAGCATTTCTTTTCTCAGGATATCTGCTGCCTTAGATAGATGGAGAGCATTGCTATACTGGCTAGCTTCATGGAGCACTGGTCCTATGTCCGCTTTGAAGGCAAGGAGTGCATCACATCCCTTCTTATGGGATTCAAGTTCTGGAATCCGAGCAAGTAGCTGTTCCTTCAACCTGGTGGAGTGGACATTCAGACAATCAACCCCAACGTGTTCCAAGCAAGGCTTGTAGACTGAGGCTAGGCCAGCAAGCCGAAATAAAACCGGTGTTGCTTCCGTGTTGGTGACTTTGCTATCCATGATGTAGATAACTAGTTCTAAAAAGGCCACTGGGTATAAATCTTTCCCTGGATCACTTTTCTCTGCTTTCTCTAGGGAATTGAGGTACGCTCTTTCAGCATTGTACAACTTTTGGAGGCATCGAAGGTGGTACTTAACCTCCAGGGCAACAACGTCTCCGCCACTTAACTTTGCAAAGAGCTTTCCATCGTTCAGGGTTCTGGAACATTGATTGAGGTGTTCATTTAGTCTCTCTGATATCCCCTCTTGCAGATTCGAAATAACATCTTCACAGAAGAAACATTCCACTTTCGGAATGTCTGCAGATTTTCGTCTCTTGCTTCGAGGTTCATCTGTTGCTCCGGAGGTGCTCGGGACCGCTCTTCTTTGCTGTGCTCTTTCTAACTTGGTGTTGTTGAACAACAATCGGCAACTCTGATGATATTTAGCTCCATTTCGAACCAGAGTGGTTTCTATACCTTCACCTTCATCAAGCCTTGAAGGGTCAAGTGCTATCGGCATATCATTGATGGCATAAAACAATGGTACATTTCTTGCAATATTACTGTATCCAGCATAATCTTGCTTCCTCTGGAATGAACTAGGAGGTGAAATGAGGGTTTCTTTGCTTTTTTCCTGCTGACAAAGGCAGCATTTGCTCCAATCAGTTTTCGATGTGGAATCTTTATCTATCATTTGACCGGAACGGCCACCGTTCGCTCACTTTGATGTATGAGATACAACTAGGTTCACGCAACTGCCCTACACCTAGCCCGATCGTTCATCCAATGCCATTTGAATCCCGTGCGATCTGTACACCATCCAGATAACTTCAAAAGCCTCTGTTATCCTTGGCTCGGCTCTCCCGCGTTGGCACAACCTGTCCATTCAGGTACGTCTATCTAATATATTAGGGGCTTACTAGATTTGGGATACTAAACTCCATGTTTAGATGACATTGAACCCCATTCGGAGTTCCACAGCAATGTGTGTCACCAGTTTGAATGTTGTCTCCTGGATGAACTGCCCCTACTCGACCTTATCAATTAACTGCCCTATTCTGCCTCCTCGGTGAACTGCCACTATGAGGCACTGGCTGCCATCTTGAAAAAATGGCCGCCATGTTGAGTTTTCACAATGCCAGAACTTTTATCTGAAAACAGACCTGCAAGGAACACTCTTACCAAATTTCAAGTTTATATCACAATTTGTAATATGGTTTCATCGACTGACGTTACAGTGTCACAAACAAGAACTGTACAAGATAACATAAACCACATCACTTGACGACTTTCAGCAGTAGCAACAGCTAAAATGGGTTTGCAAAGACAGAATAATGACATATAGTCAAGATGTTGGTAAACAAAAGCCATGACAAGAAGCGTCCCATCAATACTTGAATGAGCATGAACAGCGACTGGACTTGCGAAACGTATTTTCCTGAAGAATTATTTTAAGAGGAAAATTTTATACTGATTTCAAGTGAGAGAAAGTCTAAATGCTCGGCCAAGGAATGCTGAATGTTTTCACATAAGGAAACGACTAATATTACCATTACCATTACGTTCAAAGCATTGGTAAGTTAAATTACAAAGAGCGGAATGTTTTTTGTTTTTTCGTTCATTTTCCCGCACTTTTTCAGCATTTTACTACTGTCTATTTATTATTGATGTTGGGTCACAAAATGAATGTTGTTTGGCTTTGTCAATATCTAACCCCCATTGAAACAGATAACTACTCAAGCATTTGAGAAATTAGAACAACATAAATTAAGTTTTTATTTTTCTAAAAAGAGAATTTGCTCAAAAAAGTATCAAATGTGTTACACGCCATCTCCCCGACTATGAAAAGGAAAAACTAGTGGATATTGCAAAAAGTTCACAATACTCGCCATCTTTTATCTCTGATGTTCACGAAAACCTTGTTCGTCTGTAAAAACTGACTGACCTTTTAGAAGAGTCACATGACTGGACAAGTGCGTTGTTTACTGATTGGAGAAGACCGGAATTGGCAATAAAGTTACCGTTTGTTCATGATGTCGTTCCACATTGTCGTTCCGAGATTAATAAAAGGAATAAAACTGTTGTCTATTGATTAAAGTGTCAATGATTGGCTGACAGAAAATAAATGAAGGGAGGGGACAAGAATTAACTGTAGACGAGGGAAAAACAAACGAATTGCGTCGGACTTTTTCATTAATAGACAGCGCCGGGAAATTTGTACATGAGTTACTTTCATTCAAACGTGGCCTTTTCGGGATCTTGCAGAATTCAGTAGCGGCTGTAATACATAGTTGCTTGTGTTTTGATGTTGGCTCAAAGACTAAAAAGTGGCCCAGATGTCAATCTATTGCCACAGTAAATAAAAGCCCCCTCCCCCCCAAAAAAAACTCAAGCTAGTCGGTTTCAACACACACACAGTTGGGGGAGAAAGTTTTTTCTGCATTTTCTCGCTTAGATGACAAATATTTTCTCAAAGAAAAATGTATTCCTCATTTTCTTATTCCGTTTTTAACGATAATGCATTTCGTTGTTGTATATGTCGATGTAACGAGAGTGCTTGGAAGAAAGATTTATTCTCCCCGAGTTACATTTCTCCCGTTATGGATATTGTTATATCCGTGATATAACAACATCGTAGCTCACGGACTTGACGGAACGGAATGGCTGAAAGGAAAAAGAATGACAAACACGCTTTGTTCTCAGAGAGACTTTTATAAAACCAAGACATACATAAAACTATAAATATACATGACCCACGTGGAGAATTATGTCACATATATCTACACAGCAAAGTAAAGTATAAGGAGGATCAAAAAGGAAAGGTTTTACATATAATTTAAAGATATTCCTGACCTTGAGAAGACTCCAGGTTTAAACGGGCCGGATTCATCAATGTCCCAAAGGGAAACTGCATCATGCGTTTTAAGCTGGGGAGGTAGAATTAGCCTCAACCTGGTTAGAAGAAAGCAACCTTGTCGTTTGTTCGCTATTCACGAACTCAAAATCGACTGCCGCTTTGAGTCACTGTATGGGTTACTAAAATGAATAAACAAAATGAAAAAATAGATCTATAATAATCCCAATTCTGTTGACAATGGCAAATAAATACCTCAATATTTGATAATTATTCAGGCTAGAATCTTTTTTAACTGTTTAAATAATGCCAGATCTCTAAAAAAGTAGGCTTAGCATAGAAATAAATACGATATGGAAACCGTTAAGATATAAAAACTGACAGCAATGATTCAACAGAAGCGATGCAGCAAAAAAAAAAAAAAAAATCGGCGGGGGCAGCCAAGCGTGACAAGTAGTTACAGTATCACTCATCAACAGGCAGGTTTGGTTTAAGACTCCAATTTCTCCATTCAATTGTGAGTTCAATCCCTGGGTCTAGAAATGTCTACTTGGACTCAGTGGAAACATGAACAATAACTGTGCAGTACTAAATAAAAACTATACGAGATATTCAAAGACACTGTCAGCGTAATGTTAACAATTTAAATAAATGCTTCTGTAATGAGAGCGAGGGAAAGAAATATTTATTCTCCCTATTGCATTTTCTCTTGTTATAGGCATTATAGCATATACGCGATACAACAATACCGTAGCCCAAAGAACAAAATGGCTGAAAGGAAAAAGAATGACAAACACGTTTTGTTCTCAGAGAGACATTTATAAAACTAAGACATACACAAAACCACGTGGAGAACTACAGGTTAACACATGCAAAAATTAAAATAACACTGATATCTCATTTCAACGGATATATTTACCAAAATTACACAAAAATATCTTGAAATACTAAAGTGTAAATTTATTCTTCTGGGTGGTCTGCTTGTTTAAGTTGGTGAATGTTGCCATAAGCCTTGCTTTCAGTTCATATTTGGGGTTGCAAGGAGTTTTGTTAGTCTCTCGTTCAACTGCGCCCCACACATAATAATCAAGGGGGTTACAGTCTGAGGAGTTAGGTGGCCAGATGTAAGATGATGTGGTCGTAGAAATTATCTGATAGTCATGACTGGGTTTTCCTGTTTATGTGGCATGGTGCAGAATCCTGTTGCCAGACATAGGGTCTTCCAGCATCTACCCTCTTGATGCAGGGCAGCACTACCTCCTCTTGATGTAGGCCACATTGTTGAGTCTGTAGTCCTGTGGGAAGATGAATGGAGGCATAACTTTCTCCTCAAAACACTTGACGTGGGCCGCTGTGTTGAGTGTGAGACCCTCACTAACAAATTCGGGAATTATTTTCCTATCAGAACGATCAGAGTGAGTTTTATGAGCTGCCATACCTTCGTAATCACCATTAAACTCATCCAACTCTTTCCGAATCCTTTACACTGTCTTCAGATTGACACCCAAACACCCTGAAATGTTCGTATTGGAGCTTTCGGCGTGAATACCAAGCACTTTAGCATGCCGTTTCTAAATTTTTGCTGGAGTGAATTGCGTCATGGTGCACATTTTTTCTCTCACAGGCGGTGCCCAGCTGATCCTATTATAGTGTACAATCGACAAAATCAAAAACGAACAACGCACATGTGCGAAATTAAAAATATAAAATTGCAACAATTTACCCATCGCACTGTGTATATATCACATATGCCTACATAACAAAGCAAAGTATAAGGAGGAACAAAAAAGAAAGGTTTTACATATAATTTGGAGGACTCCAGATTGAAGTGGGCCGGATTCATCTATGTCGCCAAGGAAACAGCACCATATTCTTGTAAGCTTCTAGGCGGAGGCAGATTTAACCTCAGCCTTGGTCTTTTGACTCTGGCTAGAAGAAAGCAACCTTCTCGTTTGGTTTCTGTTCACGAACTGGAAAATGACTTCCACTTTGGTTACTGTATGGCATGACATCACGAAGTGACCGTCATGTGATCCACCTCTTATCTCCATAAAAGAGAAATAAGCGCCTTCTGTACTCTTACATTGATATAGGTCTCACACATTCCTCATAATTCTTGTTTTGTAATTTCTTAATGTATGTTTCGTTGCCGATTTCAATTTTGTTCACCCCCCCCACACACACACACACAGACACTTCATGCTTTGTCCTTAGTGAACTTTTCTATGAACGACAGACACGTCATTGAAAGTTTAACATTGGGCTTTATTACTGTTGAACATCATAGAATGATTTTTCTTTCGTAATCCACAAAGAATTACAAAGAATCTTAGAGTAATAAGGAGAAACCTCGTGTACAAAGCTTATAATCAGAGAAATTTATTTTATTCATATTATTTGTATTGAGTGAATTATTCAAATCTTAGAAGTCTTTCATTTGAGATCAAATGACAACGGCTCTCTCCTCAATATTCTCGCCGATTTTAGGACAGAGTTTTTATTTACTTAGCGTAGCTTGGGTTTTGGCTCAAGGTGGATCCGACTCACCCCTGATTATCCGAAAATGCAACTTGTTGACCAATACACTTTTATCACAAACCTACCAATAGTAATAGCTAAAGTCGTGTGTTTTATATTCCACAATTTCAAACAATTTTCCAGTTTTTCCTTTTCAATCAATTTTCGTTTATATTCAGCTGAAACAGCGACATCTACTGTCTCTCAAATTCTGGTTCGTCTGACTTAAATATTCCGTAGAGTTCCTTCTTTTTTTTTCTTTACGTCAGCTTCGAAAGATGCTGAAGTCAGTCATCTGTGACACTATGATTGAGGCTCTGAGAAAGAATTGGAACCTGGGAGATTTTATGTCGGATTGAAGTGTATCGTGTTTTATGACCAGCATTAAAGTCTGTGAGGTATAGTCTCCAAAACAGGTCGCCCACTTAACTGAATGAGGATAAAAGAATAAATAAATTATAAACTTTGGAAGCAAGCGACAACAAAAACAGACATTGAGTATTTCCATTCACATATTTATGTTAACAGGCAAAATTGGAATTTAGTTGAGTTCGGGTTCGTTCCTGGCGAGGGACAGACTGTCATTCAGGTAATTCCGATATGTCCGTTCGAATTGCCATCCGCGCGTCGTGATGTTGAGATGGTCAGTGTTGGCTTTTCCCAGTTTTTGGTAAACATCGACAAAACGAGACTAGAGATGGAAAATGTTTAAAGCTTCTTTAACAGATATATTTTTATCTAATAACACTGCAATATCTAAGAGAAGGCATTTTGTAGTAATCAGTGACAATTATGAGCTTTTAGAGGTATGTTAAAATGAATGCTAAAGTACAAAGGAATAGAGATCTCAAGGGAGGTTACTCTTCAGTAATTTATTCAAGGGGAATAACTGAAGTTAAACATAACTAATTTTATTCTAAAATTGCTTAGGTTTAATGAATACTTTATTCTTATTTATCTATGACAGTCTATTCATATCAACACGATGTCATATTATATTAGGCAAGCCAATGTTTTCACAATAAAATTGGTATTAACCTACGTAACAATTTCGAACTATATTAAGTGAATAACATGTAAGTTCAAGCTTATAATGAATTATTTTTTATGGCTTATCAACCTTTTTAAGGTTATTTAAAGCTGAAACATATTTTTGGATTGTAAGAATTTTTGAGAGACAATAATGATTCTCTGATATAAGTCTTACTATTAAACCCATAGTTGAGACAAGAAGATGTGGATTCATACTTTTCTCAAATGTATTTGCATGTAAGTGAATATATGAACCCAACTGGATTTCGAACTTGATTCACCGATTTCTCATTCCAAGCCATTATCCATTACACCACCCACACATCCAAGCTTACCGCACCTGATATTCTCAAGTGGTCACCTATCTAGGTACTGACCAAACTCAGTATTTCTCAACTTTGGTGATCGGACAAGAACCAGTTTTTAAACATGATATGGCCATAAGCCTTCAAGTCAATTCTTATTAAAAAAATATTGATAATAACTTGGTTTCAGGTTTTATTACATAAACAATCTAAAGAAATTTACTTATAAATAAATAAAAAATATCAGCCATAGAAATACTTTTGATTGACACAACAACCTGTTTACCTAAAAAAAATTATTATTTTATTTTAATAATGTGTAGAAATTATTATTATTTTATTATAATAATGTATGTTCCTCGATATTCTACAAATCTCATCAGATTTCAATCCATTAATTTGAATAATTTTCTACTGAGTCAATTTTAAAATTACTTGCATTAGTTTGTGTTACTTTATAGGAGGGGGGGTCATCTTTCTTTGTCTCTTAATTTTTATTCTATTTCAAATCTCTTTTCATGATGAGACATGAATTTTCTATTAAAGCTCATAACAATTTCATTAATTTAGTTTCTTTTAAATCTTTTTTGGTAAGGTGGGCAATAGTTTTGCAAAATGTGAAGGAACATTGTCTTCTTGGTTTTAACCTGCATGATGCAAAAAAAAAACCATCTTGTTTACAAACTTAGTATCATTCTCTGCATTTATCTTGTTACTAATTTGGAAGAGACCTATAATTTTCTTGCCTACAATATTAGTCAAAAACTATTACTCCACCTCCCCACTCTTCTGAATTGTGTTAGTTGAGTAATTCCATGAAGACACTAACCACGTAATCTAGCCAGCACGTCCCTCCAATGTAATTTTATATTCATCACTAAGAGTTACAGTTGACAAATCAGTTTTCATGTACTTTCTCTTCTAACTTACATGTTTCTCTTTAAGAGTGTTTTTTTTCTGTTTGCTTTTATTCATTTACAAAATCTTCTTAAAATTCTGCATTTACATTTAACAATCCATTTTTCATTTTTCTAAAATTTCCTCACACTGTATTCTTAAAAATGATTTTTCTTGTTCTTATCTTGCAAATGTTTTCAGTTTTGTTTTTCAATTAATGTTGTAGTGAGTTCAATTTTAACCGGGTGTCTCATACGTGTGGTTAACAAATTCAAAGTAAATAATGACTGACAATTCAGTAGCTTAATTTCATTTTTAATAATAAATAAATGGGGTTAAGAAAAGGAAGCTTTTTTGTAGCAAGAAGAAAATAAAATAAAAAAAGACAAAAGGTGAATTGTACTACTAAAATAAGTACATAGTATCTCCTCTCTTGCTTGTAACCATCCACTCTAATAAAATAAATGTCTTCATCACTAAAGCTGATTTAGTCAAATAAAGCTTCGACTAGGAGTTGTTGCTATATTACATGAGAAATGTGTTTAGTTTTATGAAAAGAATTTAAAATACTTCCAGCTATTGTATAGAAATAAAGGACATAAAGTATTTATCTACATGTAAGATGGAATATGTAAAATCCAGTTGCATGTTTAAATTTTTTTAATTCTCTTGCCAGCATTTTGTTCAATAAGTGCATCATCAGAACAACTGTATAAATTAAGAAAAAATTGTTACCATGGCAACCCTGTTGAAACCTATTTATAAATACTGTGGTTACTTTGATTTTTTTTTAAAATTAACTGTTAATAAAATTAAAAATAAATATTTGTGAAGAAAATAAATATCCATGAACAAATCAATGAGATTTGTGTATCGGAAAATGTTAAAAATAAATGTACAGTATTTGAAATACAAAAGTCATATATGAAAAATGACTGCTGCTATCAATGTAAAACTAAAACTGGTATAATGATAGCTTTTTATATCAGAGTATTTAGACAGAGAACTTAAATACATGGAAAACATATTCAAATCACAACAATAGCTGACTTCATAGTAATCAGAAAAAAAGAAAGATCTCCATATACACATGGCCTATAAAAGTAAATATCAGATAGACATCAATCTTAAAAATGAAAAACATTCTGGTGAGGATTGTATTTATCAATCTGTACCAACAACTTCATCCACTCAATGTATATATATATAATCCCATGATATAAATATCACAAAATTTATATTGGTAAAGTACAATGAAGTTTTTAAAAAATCATCTACGAAAATAAAAGTGTTATAAAAATTGGGGATAAATTAGTTTTTTATGCTTCCATTTACAAAATACACAACACTAGTAAAATTTTTAAAACACCAAAATGGTTCAATTTATTTATCATAAGAATTCCTCTTTAAGAATAATTGAGTCAACTGCTCTCATGATTCAATACAAATAATGAAAAACTAGGTTTTTATAATATATCATCTTTCTTGCTAAGATAATCTCTTAAAGAAAATAATATGAAAATAGATAAAGCACCTAAATAAAAATTTATTATAAATTTTTATCTTAATTAAAATTCTATATTTTTCTTAACACCTGAATAATATTATTATAAATTAGAATTTGACTTTTATGTTTTCACTATTTTCTTTAGATTTGCTCAATTCATTTCTCTTATTATAATTTGACTTTTCTTTCCTTTATTAAATCTCATTATTTTTTACATTTAATTGGACATTTAATTGAACATTCAATTGGACATTTAATTGAACATTTCCTACATAAAATTCTCATTGATTTGTTCACAGATATTTATTTTATTCTCACAAACTTTTATTTTCGATTTTATCAACTGTTAAATTTAAAAAATAATTTTCTAAGTAAAATTAACGAAAACATTGCTTAGATAGCATGGTAATGATTTTTCTTAAATTTCTTTTAGTTGTTCTGGTGACATTCTTATTAAACAAAATGTTGGCAATAGAATAACAAAAAAACGTCAATGTTTTGCATTACCATTTCATCCAGTAGACTAAAATGAATTTTCTAATAAGATTTTGTGTTCTTCCTCAATTGAAATGGAAATATTAATCCACATTTATTGCAATATTCAGTGTCATATTTGAGAGCTTATCAAACAGAGATTTCAACCTGTAGTGGCCTAGTGATAGCCAATAATCTATATATATCTAGCTACGTGTATGTATATATATATATATATATATATATATATATATATATATATATATATATAGAGAGAGAGAGAGAGAGAGAGAGAGAGAGAGAAGATATATAGGTGGATATAGACAATTGGTGATATCTCCTGGTGAGTGGACAGAACAATTACACAAAGGTTTGTCTACAAAAATCTAGAGAAGAGGTGCTGAATATAACATCAATCAGCTAAGTAACAAATATATTTATATTTGTATTAATCCTATATATATATATATATATATATATATATATATATATATATATATATATAAAAAGCATCACATATTCAGTGCTGGTAGTAATAAAATAATACCTATAATAACTCATAGTTGTGCTACCAATAAGGAACAAAAAGTATGTATCTCTCTCTCTCTCTCTACTCTCGGCCAAACCAGGAAACTTAAAAGAAAAAACTAAAATTGATAATTAATATTTGGTCAATGGTAAGTCACACATTTCGTAAATATAAATTTTGTACAAAATATAAATGTTTTTTATATTGTGAAAGTTTAAACATACTGCTTAAATTAGTTTAATACACCAAACTTATCTCGACTCAGTTGTCGTGCGCCGTTTAAAATACCCCAACTCATTAGGTTAGTCTAAGGGAGACAACTTTAAATTCCATTTAGGAATTTTTTTTTTATTGTGTCATACAAACAATAATTTCTGGTGTGGCTCAAGCCGAATCCATTTTCTTTTCTCTGCTGCGTTTTGTTTGAGTGATTTGTCTCTGCTTTAAAATGGTATTAGAGAAAATACCGTAATTAAGGTAGTTCGATGACTAAATATTTTGGTAGTTTTTTTTTAGTTTACCACTGTAAGTGTGTAACTATGTAAAATGAAACGATTATCCAACCACGGTTAAGGATTCAATGTACAGGACGCAATAGGGGGGTTCTCCCCCGTATTCTTCCGGAGGTATTGACGAGGTGGGGAGAAGTGTTTTTTTTTTTTCTCCCGTCAGAGTAGATGGTGCGATGTGTTATCTATTCCGTGTCGGAAACATTCACTCCTCCCTTGCGTCCCCCACCCCCGCTGCGTAAAATCTGTATCGTAGTGATGGTATGACCGGCTATGACTAGAGCATAGACAAGCTATGACAAGCTAAGATCAGCTTAGACCAGTGACCGGAGTAGAAACATTTGGGTCCCCACGTTAAAAACCGACCTTGTGTCACAAACTGACCCAGTGAATTATAAGGAAAATGAATTTCTAGGGAATGTTGGGAGTAAAACGAATCCCGCGGCACTTTAATTAAGTTAATTTTGTTTTTGTGTTGCTTCAATTTTTTCAGCGGCCAGTTTCGGATAATTTATCTTTCCAACCTAAACCTAGTGGAATATATATATATATATTTTTTTTTTAACCTTAACCAATAGTTTATGAATGAATTTGAATAAATTAAACAAAGTCGTACCAAAACGAAAATATAGCGGAAATATAATTAGCCGATAAAAAAAAACTACATTTATTGTTATTCTTAGAATAAATTTTAGAAAAATGACAGTAAAGTATTCTTTTATGTAAATGAAATACTTTCGAAGTAATTGTTAAAAGAGAAACGAATTATGCAGGAAAATATAAGACAAAGATTTCTTTTTAAATTACTTTAAAAACAAATCTTTTTCTTATTTTTTAATTAATATCATAATTTTCTTCCGATATTGAATATTAGTCAGTCAAAGCGAGATATCAGAATTATATTGTTTTTATACATCCATACCAAAAATAGTTTCTGGTGCAAAAAGAAAAATTAGAATAAAATTCTTTTAAAAATGGTTCACACTCGAAAATGGCATTTAAACTTAATTTTCTTAATCTTCAAAAATGTCTTCATTTAGTAAAAGAAACTCTTGTGATGAACAGCAACTAGATGAATTTCAAAATGGCACCGAAAATGTAATTTAAAAAAAAAAAAGTATTAAGTGTTGATGTTTTTCTGCCCACTCGAAAATGACGAATTTTATTAAATTATGCAAGCCAAGCATCAATTCTCAAAAAAAAAAAAAAAAAAATATTACTTTTGAGTTTTATTAAGTTATTTTTGGTAAGATAAAAGACGAATTTTCTGTATGTTCAAACATGATATTGCATAATGTTTTTTACTGAAATAATATCTTCAGGAACTTATATAACTTTAAAAAAAATTAGACGAACATCCCGCCCTCCAAATTAAAAATACACATGCGATATGGAAAAGTGGGTGGGGGCGAAATTTATCAAAAAGTAATATTTCCCTTAAGATCTTTTTATTAAAAATTCATTCATTAATGAATAAGTAATGAAAATTTCGTTTGAATCGAATAATTCCCTGATTTGTGGCAAATATTTTAAAACAATAGGTGGCGAATTTTTACTTTCATTTTCCCGAAAAAGAAAAGCATCCATTTTGTTGGTAACTAATGTAATAAAATCAGTTTCTCCGATAAGTTTGGCTTTCATTTCAGATGCACATCAATTTGGTAGACTTTAATTTTGGCGCGAGAGGAAAAAGAAAACATTAAAACCAACGGAATTTGAAATAAAAATGCTATGAAAGAATACAATATTTTTTACTTGGTACTGAAAATGAAAATTCAAAAATAAATGCAAACTTGTGGTGCCAGTTTATCAACCGATTCAGTAAATTCTTTTAAAAATTGATTTAATTATTCGGCACTAGTTAAATAAACTGGTCCACTCGTAAAAAAATAGGAAAATTTCATTTAAAAATAGTCTTCGCAGGTTAACAATAACATTTTTTAGACCTTCCTGAAGGCACGACGTTTATCAGACTCAAAAATATCGATTAGCTATCGATTTAGAAGGTTAGTATTTAATTTTTTCAGAGTTCCCTGTCTACCAAAAAAATTCTTTTAAATAATGAACAAACTGATATGTACATTTTTAAAGAACAAACATTTACATGAATGAATAAAAATATATTTCCTTTTTTTTCCATTTAATTATCATTCCGCAATGTTTGCTTTCGAAAAAATCTATCCGTTCAAAAAGTTTTAAGAGAAAATTTTAAAACGAGTCGATTTTACACTGCATCGATATTATGAAGCTTCGTAGCCTAATCTGTAAGACGCTACTGTTATAGACAAGCATATGGTTGCAAGAAAGAAATACGACAACAGTAGAAATAGATTTACGTGGTTTATTTCAATAGGAACGTGTGGGTTTGGGACAGCTACCTTGTGGTAAAGTTCATAAGCCGGTTTCTGATCTAGGTCAACCTCTCATAGTAGTTCACACATGTTGGCGGTGGTTGACGCTCCCCTGCTGTCAGCAGCTGGACGTGACAGGTCTCTATCCTGGGCACCTGTGGACTGACTGTTGAACTTCCGTGTGACCCCTTTTATAGCGTTTTTTTTATGGCTTAACAGGCTCGAGAAATGAAGTGAGTATAATTAGGAGGGGAGCATTTTTATTGGACGAAAAATAGAGCACTTTAAATATTATTTTATTTTTCGACCATAACACGTGTGTCGGAAACATTTGTAAAGAAAGTTAATGGTCATTTTGTGACCGGGCTTTGTCCCGTTCACATCCGGTTCTCGCTCTTGAGTATTTGCCAGTAAATCAGCCAAGTTATGTCTTATTTTATTTTATAACACTACCGTTATTAGATTTCCAAAGATGCGAGTTCAAACCTCCTTGTCAAAAGTTACTCTCTTATTGTAGAACAAACTCTTTTTATTTAACGCCAATTTCAAAATGACTCGAACTTTGTGATGAAATCGCAAAAAAGGTAAAGCGAAAGAAAAAAAAGTTCAAAATTTTTGATGAAAGGTTTACAGAAAACATCAATTTTAATTTAATGTTATTTAACCAATTGTAACTTGAATATATATTTACATCCAGACCGAATTTAAATAAATAATCTTCTATGAAAAAAACTTATTTCGTCTTGTGAATTTCCCTTATATATGTTTTTTTAGGTGTCCCTGTAAATTTGTAGCATTGTGGTATATGTTGTATTGAATAGAGAGTTTTTGTTGTGAATGAGCAAATTACAATGAATGAATGGGTCGTGAATCAGATTAGCTAGGTCTAGCCTTTCCCTATTTCCCCTTTGGCCTTGTGCCACAATTGTTTTAATTAAAACTATATATATATATGTAGTTATATATATATATATATATATATAGATAGATAGATAGATAGATTTAATTAAAACTATATATATATATATAGTGACCTGACGATTGCGTCTAGCATGAAACAGTCGCCTCTAAGTATTCACTTTTATATTTACACACGCTCTATCTCTGATATTGAGCACTTTATCCCATAAATATAGCACACCTTAAGAGTATATTTCTTCATATATATATATATATATATATATATATATATATATATATATATACGTAATGTGTGACGTCATATCGACAAATTAATCTCTCCTCCCCTCTCGGACAAGCATTGCTTTTTCTGTCTTCATTAATATTTACGAATTTTCTTGAATTACTATCCGATTTTTTGCTGGGCACATTAAGACAAGAAAACATATAAAGATATCGTCTTTATGGGCGTCACACATCATTTCATGTCAGGACGCCGATTCCAAAATATTCAAATATTTCGTTATAAATACCAGACCAATAAAAGTCATTAGATTCAAGATTCCAACCAGAACTATTTATGAATTGTTTTGCAGTAATATTTTTTTACCTTAGAAATTGCCACAGAACTGAAATAGTAGTATATTTGTAGAGGGCCGTGGCTGTTATGTTGTTGATAGAAGTCAGATGTAGAAGAACCGCATGCAAGGTTCAGATACTCCTGCTCGCCGGGCCCAACTACATAAAAATGTTGGACTCTGATTAAGTCCAAAGAAGAAGGCAAAGAAAGCAAACAAAACACAAGACCGATAATATATGTATATACAAATATATATTAATAACAAGTTACAATACATGGAAAGATTAAAAATGATGAAGTGTATGGGAATATTCTGTATGTGCGTGCTTGTGTGAATATTCTGTATGTACGTGTGTGTGTATTGTGCTTAGCGTGTTTCCACGCTATCCCTTGTTAGCGCCTACATTTCGAGGTTGATAGCTGAAATCCTGAGGAAAAGGAGAGATTTACCTCAAGGTGTCGGCGCACAGGCCTGAAGAAAAAAAAGAGATAGAGGCGAAGGGTCAGCGGCTATTTATAGCCAGGGAAGAGCGACCCCTGGTGAAAGGGTTAACGAACTGAAGGAGGAGTTAACTCCGACAATACCCTCCACCAGATTGAAAGTTGTAAGGAAATGAAAACTTTTAATATGTTAGAAAAAAGGTTCCTGAAAGTTTGAATATTGTTCTTGTGAGCTGAAAAGAAAATGTATCAGAAGTGTGTTTGAGATGCGTGATTCGACGAAATGTGCTTGTGTTGTCAGGATGCAGTTAGAATTGGGGTACGTCCTGTAAAAACGTCGGTAGTGGTCTGCGTTGCTATTAAAATTTGTTTTTTTCCAATGCTCCCCGTTGAATTTGCTGTGTCGATCTATTCACCTGTTTGCTGGCCTGTTTGTAGTTTGTTTGAAAAACGAGGTGGTTCGTGTGGATATAATTGGCGCACAAAAAAGTTAATAGACGCAGCGTAGTCGTTAAGTTGAGCTGAATTTCTACCGAGTGTCGAATGTAGGTTGGGAGAATTTGGCATTATTGACGATAGAATATCGTTCTGGCAAATTCTCGGTTTGTTTAAGTCGCGTCATTGCAGAATGAGATGAAGGACGGTGAATTGCCTTTAAGACTGCATTGACATCTGAAATATTGTGCAGTGTTTAGCACAATGTGAGTGGATGTGTAGTCAGTTGAAGTTGTGTTGAATAGAATGTCCACGTGTGTTTGAGAAGAATGAGAAGTTTGAGAAGCAAGCAGTGGCGTGAAGATATCGCCACGTGGTGTCAGTTGAGTGTTGCTTCCATGTCGGAATCACGAATGTTGTTTAAAAATGAGACAGTGAGTCGTCTTCAGTGGTTTGGTTCACACTTTTTCTATTTCAGTCCAAAAGAAAACAGTGACTAGTAGAGAAATGGCGTTGTTTTTCGTTTGGTACAGCCTTAAGCATGTCTGCTGGGCAAAATTAGGTCAAACGTCGCCGAGAGAAAGAAAGGGTCAAGCAAATATAGACCAGTGGGGAAGAGTTCTCAGGTTTGTCTTGAATAGTAGTAATTGTTGTTCTAGTGTACGGCGTGTGTAGGATTCGAAAAGAAGTTTTTTCAATGTTTTCCCTATCTGGCTCTCTTTTTGGGAAGGTGTGTATATAAGAAATTGTTTGTACATACATATCGTCTTGTGTGTTTTTAGCAGGAGTTGAAAAATCAAGTCGGCAAGGTCACCACTTGTAGAGGGCCGTGGCTGTTATGTTGTTGATAGAAGTCAGACGTAGAAGAACCGCATGCAAGGTTCAGATTCTCCTGCTCGCCGGGCCCAACTACATAAAAATGTTGGACTCTGATTAAGTCCAAAGAAGAAGGCAAAGAAAAGCAAACAAAACACAAGACCGATAATATATGTATATACAAATATATATTAATAACAAGTTACAATACATGGAAAGAGTAAAAAGGATGAAGTGTATGGGAATATTCTGTATGTGCGTGCTTGTGTGAATATTCTGTATGTACGTGTGTGTGTATTGTGCTTAGCGTGTTTCCACGCTATCCCTTGTTAGCGCCTACATTTCGAGGTTGATAGCTGAAATCCTGAGGAAAAGGAGAGATTTACCTCAAGGTGTCGGCGCACAGGCCTGAAGGAAAAAAAGAGATAAAGGCGAAAGGTCAGCGGCTATTTATACCCAGGGAAGAGAGACCCCTGGTGAAAGGGTTAACGAACTGAAGGAGGAGTTAACTCCGACATATTTTCAATTAGTGTCTGTTTTCGAATCAGAATGAAACTTAGGATATTGAATGCAGAATCTCTTTTTGTTGAAGATTAGCATAACATTTGGTTTTCTGCTGAGTAAATATCTGACAAGCCGTTTCGTCCCATCAATATCTGATAGACCTTTTCGTTCTTTCTTTTGTCAAACTAAGCTAAGCTGTTATGAAGCCAGATGTACTTGAGACTCGTTACTCGTTACACAACCACAAACAGGAAACAACAATTGATTAATAAGCAAAGTTATCAAATGTACCAAAAGCCTTTCACCGACTTCTGGATTTTATCTAAAGAAAATGTCAAAAGGTTGTAGGAAAATGAGTCAGCGGAATTCTTTAAGTTCTATTTGCTAATTATTAATGATCCAATAAAAATCATGATCCCGAAACTCACAGTGCGGATTAAACATGGCAATTTAGATGTGCTACTAAATAAATGCATCAATGTTACGTCAGAATGGGTACAAATAGATATGACTGGGAAGGAGCTGTGTTCAACTGAGAACTATTCAAATAATGATAGGGATTTGACTAGATAAATGTTATGGAAGCTGTTTTGAAAACTAGAAGAGGTAAGATTGTTTGTGAGTCTGAAATTCAAATCCAAATCCATGCTACGAGCTAAAACAGAAAATATGTCAAACTGAAAATATTTGACGTTCCACTAAACCATAGAATGGAAATGAAAAAAGATATCTACAGGTTACAATGGGTAAATTATCGCCATTTTATATTTTCATTTCGCGCATGCGCCTTGTTTGTTTATGATTTTGTCGACTGCACAATATAGTAGGGTCAGTTGGGCACCGTCTGT
Organism: Acanthosepion pharaonis; assembly: GCA_903632075.3. Taxonomy (NCBI): domain Eukaryota; kingdom Metazoa; phylum Mollusca; class Cephalopoda; order Sepiida; family Sepiidae; genus Acanthosepion; species Acanthosepion pharaonis. The sequence goes on along the minus strand of CAHIKZ030000401.1, from coordinate 1,695,013 downwards.
GAGAAAAAGAGCACCTTGACACAATTCACTCAACCAGAAACGGAATGCCGTACTGCTTAGCATTCGCGCCGGAAGCTCCAATACGAATATTTCAGAGTGTTTGGGTATCAGTTTGAGGAAAGTGCAGAAGATTCAGAAAGAGTTCGACGAGTCTAACGGTGATAACGAAGGCGTTTGAAGTGATTGCTAGTGATGGCGACGTTATGCCCCATTCATCTTCCCCACAGGACTACAGACTCAACACTGTAGCCTACATCAAGAGGAGGTAGTGCTGCCTTGGTAGATGTTGGAAGACCCTATGTCTGGCAGCAGGACTCTGCACCATGCCACACACGCAGGAGAACCCAGTCCTGGCTGTCAGACAATTTCTGCAACCAAATCACCCCTTATATCTGGCGACTTAACTCCCTAGACAGCAACTCAATTGATTATTATGTGTGGAGCGCAGTTGAACGAGTGACCAACAAAACTCCTTGTAACACCAAAGATGAACTGCAGGTAAAGAATTGGCCGCATTCACCACCTTAAAGAAGAAAACCTCCCAGAAGAGTTGCAGGAGATTCCAAAGTCGAACTGTAATAGCATTATAAGATGAACCACGTTTCTGACCCTCATAATTGACTGACATCGCCACAATGCCAAATAAAAATATTAAGCCAACATTTCGAGTGAAGATAACCTTTCTGCCTTGAAAATCAGCATTCCTTGTTTTCACCTCGGTTCGAACTGATAGTGGATAATACACAACTGCCTCAGCCACGAGGATCCAGTAGTATTAGCTGTAAGGTCCACTGATCAAAGAAAATGCTAAGGTATCTGGTTAGAAACTATTTTTATTTATTATTATTAGTTTTAGTTCGATTATTTTGCCTCGTATTTCAATGGACAAGATGGGGTACTTGACAAAGTCCATCTTCTCTCTACGTGCAACGGATATTACTGGATTACATGGTAGCAGGAAAAAAAAGAATATGCCTCATCTGACTGGGATTCTGCGAAATGTTGACATTGGATTGCTGCGATGGACGTTAATGCCATCCATTATCTATTCCCGGCTCACACGTGACCCTAACCTTGATTGCTGGACGAAATGTCTCCTCCACCTGACACCTACTATCATAATCCATTCGAACTTAATTCACGTCGCCTTGTCATGAGCAACTGAGACATTGTTTACACTCTCTTATCGGTTGTTCAGACACAACATGGAGTATTGCTGCCATATATGGTTTGGTGCCCTTATGTTTGTCTCAAGGTCCTTGATAAGATCCAGAGACGGATATGCAATGTAATTGGCCCTGATCTGGCATCTCGTCTGCAGTCGCTCTCTCACAGACGTGCCGTTGCCCCCCTCTGTCTTTTTTTTTACAAACACTTTCATGGTAACTGCTCTGAGGAGCTGTTTTCACTGGTTCCCAAACTTCATGAATTTAAGCGTTCTACTAGGCTGGCATCTCGCTCACACCCTTTCATTGTCGAAACTGTTAAATGCAGCCGTCTCTTCTATTACAATAGCTTCAGGTCTCGCACTTCTCGCCTGTGGAACTCCCTCCCCTTTTCCTGTTTCCCTGATAGCTATAATCTCCAACCATTCAAATGTAATGTCAATCGACGTCTCCAGATGCCTTGATCTATCCCCTATCATTCTCTTCATCCTTTCCTCTATCACTTCTATTTGCTCTTGCTCCAACTCTCTGTAACCCCTTGTGTGCTAGTGGCTTCCCGCCTTGCTTGGGATGAAACGCTAAAAATACCATCTGCAGTGGCGTCACCTACCATTGTCTTTACATACTGCTACAAAATGATTCTTGACCTCTAAGTGTATGTAACCACCATGTTTCCAAGTGGCAGGGGGGAATCTGCCTGTCTAGAAAATCAGTGTTCCAACTCTTGGTTTTAGATAGATTCAAATCAAACACTGACCTCAGTAAGACATAGTGATTATAAGAGTATTTATTGGTTGTTGGCTAACCGATTTGTTTTTTACTGTTTATCAACCCTTCGTGGATTATTTGAAGCTGAAATAATATTTTAGATTGTAAAAATAATTATTTTTGCGAGTGAATATCTCATTAATAATTTATGTTTTAGAATAACAAGGATTTTCCTAATACAAATCTTACTATTTAGTCCATAGATGGGGAGAAGATGGATTCATAACTTTCCCAAAGGTATTTGTGGGTAAGTCAATGTAACAAATCCGACTGAAATTTGAACTCGATTTTTATTTCTCATTACACCAGCCGCACTTATTGTCAATAGTTAATATGCTAATCTTGCAAGCCATTGCTCGTGAGTATTTTTTTATCTTTACGATGTGCTCATAATTTAAGGTCTTGTGCCAGATTAAGTCAGGTTTAGTAAATATCAGTCAGTGGTATGTAGTGGGCCCCCTGAGCGCCCCAGTATCACACAAGGGTGAATGAGGTCACAAGAGGCCCGCTAACATTTTTGAAGACGTTAAATCTGACGGTGAAACAATATAGACGACAGAACGAGGATATATATGATATATGCTGATTTATTCTAGAAAAGAAAAGGAAATAAAGGTGGTCGGAAACGGTGGAGGTGCAGAAGTTCTGGTGCAGGCATTGATGGTCGAGGTTGGTGTTGGTAGTTGCCAGGATCATCGCTGTTGGTTGTTCGAGTTGATGTTGGTTGTTGGCAGGATGATCGCTGTTGATTGTTGGAGTTGATGTTGGTTGTTGTAGTTGGTCGTTGCCGGGGTGCCAACTTGTTGGTCGTTGCCGGGGTGCCAACTTGACGTGTTGGGAAGGCGTTGCGTGTTTGCCGGTCGAGTCCGATATTAGTAACCTCCTGTATTAATTACTAACATAGTGTACGGGAAAGGTTAAGGACGACGTGCAGGCAGCCAGTAGGGACGGAATGCCGAGAGTCAAACAGAAGCCAAGAATAGTAGGCGAAGGAGAGAGAGAGAAAAAAAAGTTTCCAACTATCGTCAAGTTGGCAGACAAAAAAAATGGGAGCGTAACTTAATACATAGCCCGATGAACGACGTTCCTGGCCGCGAAGGCCAGGGCCTGCGTATCCGACCGTTTCAGTCGCCCCATCTCGATTTAGTGAGAAGCCACTGCCTTGTGATAAGAGAGACCGGCAAGAGAATTGAATAAGCTAACAGTAAAGTCTCTATAATAAAATACGACGAGGTTAGCTAAAGGGAACTATGGCCTAAAAATGTCTAGAAGTATATTACAACAAGGTTTGTAATATAACTTAACTAAAAAGGGGACTTGCTAGTCTCTCCCACGGGTTAACAGTGTATAGGGAGCACAAACGAGGGGTCAAGGTCGAAATGACCCGTTCTCTTAATTTAAGGAGCGAAAGGATGAGGTAACTCCGACAGTACTATGATTTTTCTAATTCAGTGCTTCCTAGTAAAGTTGATCTCAACCAACAAATTCCAGTACTCCTAAAAGTAAACATATATTATAGAGACGGACGCTATCAGAGATTCAAATGACTTTTTTTTTGTTGATCCACTTTTTTTATCACTTGTCAATAATCTAATTCACACCCCATCATACTTCCACACATGGCTTGTTACGAAAAGGAAACACCAGGTGACGCTCGAAAGGCACAGCCAATCAATAGCCCTCTGATCTAATCATTATTAATCACACAAATGGCAAACATGCAGTATGATATATCGATCTGGCTGCTGTCTAACTGTATTCATGTACATACTCATAATTTGTTTGTTTGTATTTTATTTAAAACCTCTCGTTTACCGTTTCTCCTTTCATTTTAGTAGGAGTTGCATTCTGAGTTGATACAGACGAGGATTTTTCTACTCCAATTGGTATGTACACGTAGTGGATAGTCAACGTAAGAATGCCATATGAGATCGTCATTTGAATACCCGCCGATGACAAGTTTTCCGTTGTGCTGAGGATAATATTTACTAAAGAAAGCTTTAAACAAATCGGACGCCCGAGTGAATATGTAAATAGACGTAGCATGTGATATAGCAACAGAAAAACAACCGGACGTTTGGCAAATCATACAAATGCTTGTGTAGTGGAAAATGTAATTAGATGTTTCTTTATTCATAGAAAACTTATTCTGAGACGATCTAAAATGTTTCAGTATTATTGAAAGGAAAATGAAATTCCTGAAAGAAAAGACGAGGAAAAACACAAATGACAATGACATATTCTTAATTCTTCATAATTTAAATCATTTTTTTAACAATAGTTTTTCTTGAAAAACTTGTTAAATTTCAAATATCTTATTTGAAATCAGATTCATATTGAACATAATAAATAATTTTAGAGAGTTTTACTTTTCATCATGTTATCATCGCCACCGGCCTCTCTGTCTTTTACTCTTGATAATTATGACGATTCAATTGGGAAATTCGGACCGTCCAAAACGAACCAAAATATATATTTTTTAAGTATCACACGCTGGATCAATTAATTTTTTTTCATTTGTAAATTTACAAACTATTCAAAATACAAGAATTTACTTAAAAAAAAAATGTAACTTTACTTTGCAGAATATTTCTTAAAACAAGGAACAGAAAAATGTTTGAAAATTCCAACGTAATGTCGGTTTTATGAATTTGTACATAAATGAGCTGTAAGTTTGTTTATATTGTTGATTAAATCCTCATGTTTATTCATTATTCAATTCAAACATTGATTTACCTGAAAGCTACTAGAAAGTTTAAAAGAAAATTTTGATCAGTCTTCTTTTTTTTTTCGTTCTAGAATATTCTTCTGTTTTGCTTGTTCTTGTTTTTAATATTTGAGTGTATTTTGAATACAAATCAAAGTTGAAAAAGTTTAAAAAAGAAAAACATGACTTTGAACTAGAGGTTTTGTCTCGACTGGATTTTTTTTTATTTTGTTTTAATAAAGAAGAGTTCTAGTATAATGCATAAAGCAGAGAAATAAAACCACAATCGCCATCTTTGTTAAAATTGGCAAACCTCGAAATATGAATTTGATCGATGAAAAGAATAAATAACAATAAAAAGATATTAACGGCGACTGGATGATTATTCTTGTGACCAAAGCGTAATTGTCCACCATGTTGAAAACCATTGATCATAAAAGTGACTGGCAAACATGTTGCGTGCATTGCATAAGAATGACGAGAATGACGACAGTCTTTCTTGTTGACTTCATCAATTTGGAATGATTTTGAAAAAAAATGTACCGTTTTTTTCTCCCGACAACTGTTTTTTATTGATCAATGCTTAATTACAACCTTGTTGATTAAGAGAGAACAGTATTTCAACGCAAATAGTAAACATTTATTTGCTTAACCCTCAGCCTCATTTGTTTATAGGAAAATCAGTTTTCAGCTGTGTGGGTGACTTCTGGTTGAAGCTACACTAACTTAACAAAAGACTCAATAACCAGGAAAACGCCATTTAAAACGGATTTCATGCATTGGAAATGAAGAGAAACACCCGAAAACCAATTCGGCGGATTAGTAATGAAGGTGCGATTCAAGCAGACGACAATGTTGGGGATAATGGAAGCGGAAACACGCCAGAGGTTCAACCGCTGGCTGATAATGATGGTGCAACAGAATCAGGAAAAGAATTTAGCCGACCCGGGATGATCAACTCTAATGAGACACTGTTAAATATGTGCCAGAAGAAGGACTGGTTGACTGCCGAAACACGGATGAAAATTCTAAAAAAAGATCACCCGGAATTTAATCAAGTTGACGAGGTAAAAAACATTTTTCATGTATTTTTGTGTGAGTTTTTCTTTCTCGGTTAATACAGGATGCTACTCCACACCTCGCAAAATGTCCAAACAGTTTCATTATTTATAGCACTTAAGCTTATTACATAAACATTCTTGAAATATTTTCATCAAAGAGAAGGATTGTTATAATAAACACTAATCGTTTGTTTCTGATTTCAGTTCGTATTTTGGTTGATTCCAATTCATATCGACGATTCGAAACATGTTTGGTTGCGGAAGGAGGGACGTCTTCATTACATAAAATAATGAATGTCATTTATACATAATTCGTTATAAAAATATTCTACCTTTTATTCATTATTATGAAAATAATTAATTTTTATATAATAGCACTGATAATGTTTTTTAATAGCATCAATAGCGTTTTATATAATAGCCGCAATAGTGTAAATACATCTTATTTTAAAGAATTTTTATTAGAAAAAAATCAAATAATGATTTTATATAAAACTTAATTATACTAAGTAACTAAATTGAAGAAACTAAATGTACACTTTATAAAGAACTTGCTGTCGATAAATTAATTACACAGATGCACAGACAGACTCATACACACACACGTATGTGTATGCCAGATTTTCTAGCACAAGTCAATGTTTTCCCAATAAAATTGGCATTAAACAACTGATGTTGGTAGAATTTTCAAGATATGAGCTTTTATAACATTTGTCTAAGGGAGTTAAAGGCAAATGTTTTAATTTATTATTGATATTAGCTTTTTTATGTATAAATCGATTCAAAAGATATCGGCCACAGAATCATATATTTGATTAACACATTATGTCAGAATAAATTTTTTATTTTACATGTTAATATACATGTTAATGCAATATATATGTTAATATTAATGTACATGTTAATTACATGTTAATATGGACTCTTTGATATTTTATGACCTTCAACAATGTTTCATTTACTGAGTTTATTCCTTCTTCTACCATAAAATTATATGCAACAATTTTTATTGCTTCCTAGCAAATCTTTTCTAGAATATTACTTTCTATTCTTATATACATTTATTCTAATGGTGGATTACAAGTTATTTATTGGATTTATATTTGGAGAAGCTGGCTACCATTTAATTGATTTAATGTATTTAAAACCTTCTTTTTTTTTTTTTTGACAAGGTGGGTGATAGTCAGTTTGGCAGAATGCGAAAGATCATTGCTATTTGTGGAGATACTTTTTAGCTTAAAGCTTTTTACTATTAAAGTTGGACGACTAAAAATAATTCTTTATATTTATCTTGAATTATCAGAAACTTTGAATGGGGTTCATAATTTTATTGCCTACAATGCAAATCCAAAACGCATCTCAACTTCCTTGCTAAGTGGCGTTGTTTGACTATTTCCAGGATGGACCCAAACTCTAGTCCAGCCATCAGGTTTCTCTAATACAGTTCTTCTTTCATCACCAAAAGTTAGCATTACCAAATAAATTATCATGTACTTCTTTGTACAACTTAAATATTTCTCTTTCTGATGTTTACTTAAAGTGGTATTTTTTTTTTTTACTGTAGCCAATGTTCTTAATATTCTGCATCTGTTTTTTTTTTTTGTTTAAATTCACAACACAATCTTCTTAATATATTTTCTTGCTGGTTAATCCACTTTTCTTTTATTTTTCATTTTCCCAAAACTCTATTTCTATTATTATTAAAGCTATTTTTTATTCTTAGGCAAATGAATGACAAAGTGGAAAAATCTGTGTAAAGCGTTTCGTCCTCTAGAAGGACTTCGTCAGACTAAAGTAATGTTTTTGTTGATGGAATTATGTTGATGTGCAAGATGGGGAGATAGAGATATAAGAACTCAAGCATCGATTATAATTATGCACCAACAGGAAACACTGAAGATGAAATTTATTTATTTTTTCAGATGTGTCTGGTCATGTAGTTTAGCCTCCTCTTTTAGTTTTTACCACTTTTATTATTAAGTAGCCCACATTATAATTACAGAATATCTGCTAATAAAGTAGCATTATAGTTCCGTTTTGGGTGTGTTAAACTTAACAAGCCACTTCTTGCCCCAGTTAACAACAGATTGTAGGTCATTTTTGAGATCAACTGTCAATTTGACCTTAATGAACCAATCACTTACTATTAAGACAGTGGTAAATAGTTGTGTCATCAAAATAGATAGCGAATTGAGAACTGATGACATCAGTTCTTAACTATGAAATATTTCGGAAATAAGTTGAGTCTGGAAAAGACTAGACTGAAGGATTTCTAAAAAAAAAAAAAAAAAGACAATGCTAAAACTCCACTAAAAACGAACCCATCGATCACCCGAATTTTGTTTATAAAAATTGTTGTTAAAAGTGAAATAGACTGCTTTCTGATGTGTTGGCATTTTTTTATGATTTTACCTATTAATAAAGAGAGGTTTATTTTTTATTGTGTTAGATACGTTTAAAGAATATCTAAAACATGAGTTTATCTGTCATATTTATTTCCCTAAGTTTTTCGACCAGGTTTGCCTGAATTTATAATGTGGCTGGCTGAATTTTCCAAATAATAACGTTTGTGATGAGCGCTCCCAATACCTGATATAATAATACACTAAAATGGCTGCTTTGTAGGTTTTACGTAAACCATAAAGTTTCGGTATTCTAGTTTACATAGCATGACATGTTTTCAGCATTTATTTTCTAATTTGCTCTGTTAAATTTCTGCGTCACTGTAATTATTCTAACTTCATTTATTTCCTCATATGTGTTCGTATTGTTGACTAGTCATTTAATTTTATCATTGTATGTGTTCCTATTCATAATAGCAATTCCAACTTCTTTGTCCGAAGAAGTGTAAATTTCAATTTTTGTTTTGTTGCTAAGTGTCTTTGTGGTAGAGTTCTTTCGTTGTTTCTTTCCAGAGTAGCAGTAATTAATCCTTTCTTATTCTGTCATGTGTTTTCAATTCCGTTTTTATTTATTTTTCACAAACTCATCATTATATCAATCAATAACTTTACAATGCCTCGTGTTTTATGAAGCGTTTTATAACCCATGACACACTTTATATATGTGAAAGTAAAGAATTTATATCAATAACTATACTATTGTATGTATGCATGAGGAAAAATCCTAGAGTTACATGATAAAATCTCAAACTATTCAAAAAGTGATTCTAAACATTTGTAATAAAAACAGACAGAAACTTTGTGGAATAATAATGTCGATAAGTTTGATCCTACTTTGGATTCTCAATGGATTTCTCTTGGATTTTGATTTCTTTTTTTAAAAAGAATACAATATCCACAATAACAAGAGAAATAATTTTAACGTAGAAAATACATAAATACATTTCGTTTTTGTTATTTGTATTTTTATGTGTATGCAAAATATTGAATGCAAAACTATCAATAAATTCGAAAGGAAAATTAACTTTCATTTTAGAATATCGGCTGAATTTGGGGATGAAAAAAGTATTTATTCGCACGCCAGCTCGAACGAAATATGGTACAAGGCCATGTTTAAAGTGGTAATTTCACTTGTAACAAAAATTGCTCAGTCTCCACCAGCACTTACTCTCTAGGACGCCTCTGCTATTTTGGTGGGGGTGGCCAAGTATATTACGCTTATTTTTACACTGATTAGGGATTGAACATTTATTTTTTTATATTCTTATATAGCCTTCACGACTTCCATGAAAAATAATTTTACGATATTAAATTTTATTTTCACGCCAAGTATGCTTTTTTATTTTGTTTGTATTCTTATTATTTTTTTTTGTTTTTTTAATTTCAATACAATATTAAATTTTCCTTTTTATTTTGTTTGTATAATCACAATTCTGAAACCTTTAAACGCTAAATGTTCTTTTGAAATTCGTTGGCTAAGTAATATTCATTTAATTAACTATACAACGTTAGCTATTTTAATTTTTTTAACTATACTCATTTTCTTCATATATATTGACCGCTATAGGTATTTTGACATGTTAAATAATTGTAATATTAATACTACTGGATTTGAAATTGAAAAAAAAAACGAATTTTCATTGCGGCGTTTAAAACATAGTGGATTTAAATTTTTGCCGAGTTGACGACGTCATTTGTGTTATAACGACCAGATGGTTGCAAAGGAAAGAAACAAACAATAATTAAATTTTCAACAACATGTATTGGTTAAAATTCAGAATATATAGATAGTTGTGTGAATGGTTTACCCGGATTTTAGGTGGAAAAATTAAATCCGAGTGTCATATCCACAAATACAGAACAAAATAATAAACAACACAAAGAAATTATATTTACAGAAAATAAGATTTATACAGTAGATACAACAAAGACAATTGAAGATCGAAAATATGTGTGTGAAGTACCCGCCAATGAAATATGTGTGTGACTGCTGGCTAATTGCGTGTGATAGCAGTGATTTTAAAAACACAGTGAACAGAGAGAGGATGCCAGACTTACTTTTGTAGTGGAATTGTATGAGAAATTATCGCTGGCATACGTGTTGTTATGGTACGTATGTCATTGTTGTTAATCGAGGCTAGTCTGGTTTGCTGGCTATTCCGTTTCAGACCTCCTCCTGACTGTGGCTTACGAAATGCTTTTATGGCTTATGGCGAAGCGGTTATCGGCTCATGAATCCTAATTCAGTTTTGCGCAGGAACGTTCTCTGTAACCCAAACCGTGATCTATTTCCAGGTCATTTGAAGTTAAACGGCGCGGACGTCCTAGAGAGCACATAACGTGACTTGTTATATACAATCAGGTTTTAGAAACCAATTATTTAATTTTGGATTCGTGTTTGTACAGAATTGTTAAAAGGTTTTTCGTATCTACTGAATGTGGTAAGATTTATTTGTAGGCGCCTCTTGTTTGGGCTTCACTGCCGTAAAATATAGGCGTTTATATATTTATGTTGCGGGAATGCTGTTTGTGCTTAAGTAGAAAACACGTGTCTCCTGGTATATTTTCCCTCAACAATTACTGCGGACTCGAAAGTGAGTCCGAATAATAAATGAGTAAAGTAACAACTAAAGTATAGGGTCATTAAAAAAGAATGAACCGATTTCCTGACGTATTGCTTCAGTTCTCAAGCATCGTTATGGAATAAGTTAGTGACTATTTAAAAGAGGAGTTTTCTAAGTTGTGAATGGCTGCTACGGGAGCGATGTAGTCCCATCGTTTCTCTGGCAACGTTCGGTTGTTTGTTTAACTCCAGAATGGTGAATCCTCAGCATAAGGTATTCTGCGTTCTCGAGTTCGCGAAAACAAATACAGTTGTCACGATACACCTAACTTTTCGAAGGCAATTCGACGTTAATCCGCCCTTTCCTAAGAACATTCAACGTCGGTTTAGACAGTTTCAAGAGAGTGTGTGTCTGTGTGAAGGGAAAAGTCCATGACTATGAGTTTCGGAGGAATAAAGGGCGAGAATCCGTGCTGCGTTTGTGGGGAGTCCACGGAAGTCCACATATCGAGCTCGTCTTGAGTTAAGACGACGTCTACATTTGAAACGTTAAAGACTACGGCTCGTTCAGACACTTACCTTGCTCGTTGTGCCTGCGAGTTCAGACCTCACTGTGTGTGATTTTATTTCTTTTGGGGATACGTTAAAGATCGCGTTTATGTTCCACCGCTACCCACTAAACTCGATGACCTTAAACATCGAATAAAAACAGCGATCAACCCAGTGGAATATGTGATATGCTAATATGCGACTGGGAGGAATTCTCTTATTGCATTGATGTTGCCCGTGGTGCAGGTGGTGGCCACATTGAACACTTGTAAGACAGGAAATAAAAGTTGATCGTGAGTAGAATACTTGTGACTTGCCTGGAGTTTTCCATTGCATTTTCTTATTAAAATATTGCGTAATGAAATCGTTTCATTCATTTTTATTAACCCTGTATATACGAACAAACGACAATGTATTTACTAACGAAGTATACATAGAAGAAAACATTTAAAGAATGTATTACAAGAAAACATTTAACGTAGAAAATGTTTTTATGTGTATAATGAGTCCAAGTGAAAAGTGTTACATTGAAGAAAGCGAAGTGAATGTGTGTACCCCAGTTGGGGACATATTTGTACCACATGCGACTACATCTTGTTGCCCAAGAGAAAAAGTAAGAGGGTGAGAGAGAATGCCATTCCTATTTATAGTCTTAAGAAGCGTCCTCTAGCGACACTTATTTTAGGAAAGTCAAGTGGGGTAACCACAAAGCTTACAAAAATTTTAATATGTGGCTCTTTAGTTGCTGTTGGTAAGGAAAATGATTAGGAGTAAGAATGTTGTCGATAAGGCCGGGAGTTAACCGATTTCTTGGGTTAGTTAGCCTAGGTTACGGTTAGTGTAAGGATATAGATCTTGAGCGGATTAGTGAAGCCAAGTGTAGTGTCATTGGTGGGTTGACGTACACCTTTCTTTAAGGTTGAAATTGACATCTGCGAACAGGCTGGTAAGGTACGTTGGAAGGTTGATCAAACGAGCTCAGAGTGTGGCTTAATACTTGGTAAGACATGGTAAGGTGCGTTAGCGGGTTGATTGCAGAGTTTACGGTGGTGACTGCGAGGAAGCCCCAGAGCGGTTAGCGAAGCAGCGAATCTGACTTCGCCGATACAAGTGTGCGAGCGTGAAGAGACGGGGGAAGTTGCGAACCTGACTTTGCCGATATAGAGGGTGCCTTGACGGGTTAAGTGTGATCGAGCAGAATATATCTGCTGGATTCTGGTCGAATGGGAGATCAATGAAACTGGTCACCGTGGTGACAACTAGGGAGTTGTGGCGTTGTAGTAAGCCGTCGAGGTGCCTGTTGGTGCTGAAGCTGGCCTGTCGGTCGCATTCTGCGTCTGAAGAGTCGGATGCGATTAGCAAAGCTTGGGTGAGGTCACGGCGTGGTAATGAGAGAGACGATCATGGCTGTGACGGTGACAGCACGCCTGGTGTCGACAGGTGGCATATCGGTCTGCTACCGTCTCAGTCGTTTACGAGAGCCTTTCTTTTATACAAATCTGGTGGCCATCTTTTTTCAGTTGAAACGTTCGCAATTGGCGATTGTGTTTTATTGCGAGGACTTGTTTTGTGGATGTAATGCTCGAAGACCCTGTACAGAAAACGACTTACTTATTTTGTGTTTTGCTTTCTTAGTGATCCTATCTGGCTGACATGTAGAGTGAATCAAAAAGATATCTAATTTCAGCGTAGTATAACATTTGCAAGATGCTTTTTGCCTTGTGTAGATTATGTCTGTATTGTTTAATATATTTAATACACCAGTTCCGTGGTTGAAAGTTATTTAATAAAAGAGAAGAATATCGAATCTCTTATTTCGGGTATTATGAATGGCGCAAACGAAAAAATACAAAACTCTTTCTCAGATGTTAAATTTGAAAGAAATTTAGATTTACTAAATGACGTAAAAACGATTATACAAAATACAACATTTTTACAAAACAACTTTACACAAAATTTACCGTTTTGCACCGCCAAATTAGTCAATATATCAGTTTCAAAATACATTTATATTGAGCTCATAAAAACAGCAGTTATTACTATGAGGTCACTATTTACTTGTCCCACTGGGTAAAAATCACCAAATGTATCTCTTTAAACCACACTTGTTGCCAAACTTTATTTAGGCGAGGTTTGAGATCATCAGACTTGAACCTCTTATGAAAATAGTTTGAAAACTAATTTTATACATGTATCCTTTTTATAAAACACCAGGGTTCACTTTGGCGCTCATTTTACAATATCAATTTGAGTTTCATATATACAGTTTTACACATCAAATTTTATTCAAACCATTTTCACAGTCTGACTTCATTATAGCAATTTTTATTTAAAGAATATGCGTTAGTAATATTCTTTTATTAATGTTTTCTAAACAAAAGAACAATAAACAAATCTATTGCATCATTTTTATATGCCTTTTTATCATTTGTATCGGCAAAATAGTCGAGGCTTTTTGGCAAAGTATTCGAGACTTTAATAATTGCTGAAGTGGTTAAGCATCTTACATCTCATGATCTACTCTCTGATAAGCAACATGGCTTCCATTTTTCCAGTTCTACAGTTGATGTGCTAACGGCCATCACTGAATATGTATATCAATCTCTTGATAATAACGGCGAAACTCGAGCTGTGTCTCTAGAAATCTCGAAGGCGTTTGACAGAGTTTGGCATGCTTGTATTCTGAGTAAGCTCCAGGGCTACGATATAACTGGACGATTGTTTGATTTAATTTAATCGTTTCTATCAAATTCTGAAATGAAAGTCGTTTTCAACGGGCTCGCTTCCAGATCCTTTCACATAAACGCTTGAGTCATCCAAAGCTCTCTCCTGGGTCCTACGCTATTTCTGATCTTCATTTCTGATCTTCCTGGTGTCATCATTTCCCAAATAGGCATTTATAGCTGATCACATTACCATTTACTCCTGTCTCAATAGCAAATCCGTCTCAGTTGGCAAAATTATCCTGGCCGCTGCTCTTGAAAAGGACCTCCATTCTGTGGTTAACTCGGGCAGGAAATGGTTCGTAAATTTTAATGCCTCCAAAACGAAACTGCTCTCATTTAACCATCATAGAGAAAATTTCTTGTCTGCCATCAGCATGGCTGATGTTAGACTCCTGGAGAGCAATGTTGCGTCTCCTTAGCCTCACTTAAGGTGGAATGACTACATCGAATCAATAGCTGCATCTATTGCAAGGAAAGTTGCGTTACTGTGTCGTGTCAGAGGGCTTTTCTCATCTGAGTCCGTCTTTCACATTTACAAATCTACCATTCGTCTGTGCATTGGATACTGTTGCCATATCTGGTCTGAGGCTGCTACTATTCATCTTGAGGTTCTTGACAAAATCCAAAAAATGGATCTGTAATGTAATCGATCCTGAATTGCCATCTCGACTTCAGTCAATTTCTCATCAACGTGACGTGGCTTCACTTTGCCTTTTCTACAAATATTTTCATGGCTACCTGCTTTGGCGAGCTATTTTCACTGGTGCCCCAACTGCATGAGTTTAAGCGTGCTACTAGATTGGCATCTAGGTCCCACCTTTTTACTGTTAAACTAGTTAATGCAGCCCCCCCCCATTTCTACTCCAACAGTTTCTTTTCTCGCACTTCCTTGCTCCCCTGATAACTACAATCTTCAAAAATCTAAATGCAACGTCAATCGCCATCTATATACTTGAACTCCGTTCAAATTTTATCCTTTTCCTCGCCCCCCCTCCTATACCCAGTCTTTTCTCTCACCTTCACTCTCTGTAACCCCCTGGCATTACCGCCTTGCTTGGAATGAAATGATTAAAAAATATATTTTACATTTCTTTTTATTATATAACTTTTTATACTCCCCTCTCAAAAGAAAGTGCAATAAAAAAATCGTATAGCACATTAATTTCTTTGTTTTATTCTTCAAACATATTCATTAATATGATATATATATTTATAAATAAAAGACATTAATTTTCAGTTTAAACACAAAACACAAGGGTCTTGAGGATATTGTTTCCTTATTTACAATGCAGTCTTTCTTTTAGGCCTTATAGAATCAAATGCATTCACACAGAAGGAATAACGCTTTCCATAGTCGCATTTGTTTTATTATCAGTTAATGAAATAATTTCGGGCATGTGTTATTTAATGACTGGTTACTTAATTATTTTATCAGTACTTCTCAGTCTGTGTTTGGCATATTGATTCTTCATTGTTATTCTTTCAATAAGCAGCCATAGTAACATTAATTGAACATCACCTACTACAAAGGTATTCTTGATTGAGATACTTTAAAATATTCTCAATATATTACCGAAACATTTTATTGCTAGAAACGAAGGAATTATTTCCAAAGTCGTTAAAGTCGACTAACTATTCTGATCTTCAGCAGAGATGACAGTGACTCAGTTCAATTTCGGACACCATAGCTTGTCCCTAAATTGTTAGACACTTCAAAGGTGTAATTAACAACTCCAGAACCTTCAACAGACACTTGACAAGTCCCAAACTTTTCAATGACATCACTTGATGATATTTCGCACTAGATATTATATCACTACTCAAAGTTTTATGAGTGTCACTAAAAGTAAAACGAAATTTCATCCAACTCTTCTGGACATTCGACATTGAACATTTTCTTCGGGTTACATTCTATGAAACTTTAACATTTTTCACAAAAGTGTCTACATGTCCATTTTTTTTCGATCCTAACACAAAAGTTCCCTTTTGTAATGAGACAAGAAGAATACTGAGAAATCTTTTTATTAAAATTATACTCAGTTAATTTTTTACTTTTCATTGAAACAACTCGTTTGGATACAATATTTTCTTTATATTCTCAAAAAGAATTGTTCAACTAAGAATTCGCCATGCAGATCCCTGCATGCATTTTATTATTTACATTGGTCCCATATATTGAATCAAATCTAAATCCAATGAATGATAAACAGAAGTGGAATTGCTTCTGTTGCGAAATTGGCTGCCAATTTGTAATCTAAATCTCTTAGGTTATTCACATTATGAAAGCCATCAGCATTAAAATTGATATCAAACTCATTATCGATAATATAGACAAGGAACGACTAATATGAAAACCTTTATAAAAATGACTTCTCTTAACTATTTTTAAGAAGGTCTTTACTTTATATTCAATTATTATGTTTTTGTCTTAATTAGTGCTAATTGTTTTTTATTAATTTTATTACCTTTTTCTTTAAACTTAATTTTTTGCTAATAAACGGCAAAAGTCTAGAAAGTAATTATTATATCAGAGGACCAGAGAATTCGTCAGCATTGAAGATTATGTCATCTCTGATTTCAAAAGATTTGAGAGCTATGCAAGGCAGACTTAAAGGGGCACAGGTATCATTTATTATTCGAATGTTTGGAGCAAATTCTAAGAGCTTTGCAAATATATTGCAAGAATTGAAACATCTGATAAAGAATCGACTAGAATACAGAGGAAAGTGCTAAAGTATTTAAGAAACTTGCTTTTAATTTGTTTTCATTTAAATCTACTAGTTACTAAAATAATAAAATACGCAGAGGACACTTGAAAAGAGAAATGAAATCCGTCATCATCAAGTGCAGCATGACAAAAATGACATCATATCGAAGATTAACAAAACACAGAAAAACAACAGATATCGCTTCTGCAACCACATAAACAATGAATTGTAGCAAAAGCAGAGTGAAAGGGAGAATATAAAAGAAATAAGAGTTATTGCGCCAGGAAGTGTGCAAATGGCATGTTCGACCTTCTGGATAAATGGCAACAGCGGAAATTAGAGACTATCAAAGAAAGCAAAAACAACCAAATATTTTAGGGTTTCGACACCCAGACCGACCACACCTCATTAGAGGCTGAATCTATAATTGTGAATAAAAAAAAGAACTGTCATATCGTAGACGCAGTTGTAGCGGCGGACCACAAAGTGAGTTAAAAATGAAAGAAACATGAGGCGCTTCCAAACGAGCTGAGAAGGATTTGCCTTTTATCGTATTGGGGGTGGGGTCGTTTGAAACTGTGCCCCAAAAGCTGGAATCAACATCGACTAGATGAAATGGAAGTTCAAAGTGTGATTGAGACTCTGCAAGGATACTGAGAAGGGTTCTGGAGATTTGAGATGGCGACTGGGATTACTATGAACGAGTCCGCAACGACTGACCACCAGACATTTGTTGTAAACATGCAAATGTATGAATAGTAAAAACAAATGAATGCAAATAGATCAAAATTTGTTTTGAAATCAAGAGCGTCATTAGAGGAACTGTGACAGACTGGAAATTGGTAAATAAATTGGTCTATGCCTTTAATTCGATCATGTAAATAAATTGGTCTATGCCTTTAATTGGTCTATGCCTTTTAATTCGATCATGTAAATAAATTGGTCTATGCCTTTAATTCGATCATGTAAATAAATTGGTCTATGCCTTTAATTCGATCATGTAAATAAATTGGTCTATGCCTTTAATTCGATCATGTAAATAAATTGGTCTATGCCTTTAATTCGATCATGTAAATAAATTGGTCTATGCCTTTAATTCCGATCATGTAAATAAATTGGTCTATGCCTTTAATTCGATCATGTAAATAAATTGGTCTATGCCTTTAATTCGATCATGTAAATAAATTGGTCTATGCCTTTAATTCGATCAAAATAAATTGTAAATAAATTGGTCTATGCCTTTAATTCGATCATGTAAATAAATTGGTCTATGCCTTTAATTCGATCATGTAAATAAATTGGTCTATGCCTTTAATTCGATCATGTAAATAAATTGGTCTATGCCTTTAATTCGATCATGTAAATAAATTGGTCTATGCCTTTAATTCGATCATGTAAATAAATTGGTCTATGCCTTTAATTCGATCATGTAAATAAAATTTGGTCTATGCCTTTAATTCGATCATGTAAATAAATTGGTCTATGCCTTTAATTCGATCATGTAAATAAATTGGTCTATGCCTTTAATTCGATCATGTAAATAAATTGGTCTATGCCTTTAATTCGATCATGTAAATAAATTGGTCTATGCCTTTAATTCGATCATGTAAATAAATTGGTCTATGCCTTTAATTCGATCATGTAAATAAATTGGTCTATGCCTTTAATTCGATCATGTAAATAAATTGGTCTATGCCTTTAATTCGATCATGTAAATAAATTGGTCTATGCCTTTAATTCGATCATGTAAATAAATTGGTCTATGCCTTTAATTCGATCATGTAAATAAATTGGTCTATGCCTTTAATTCGATCATGTAAATAAATTGGTCTATGCCTTTAATTCGATCATGTAAAAATAAATTGGTCTATGCCTTTAATTCGATCATGTAAATAAATTGGTCTATGCCTTTAATTCGATCATGTAAATAAATTGGTCTATGCCTTTAATTCGATCATGTAAATAAATTGGTCTATGCCTTTAATTCGATCATGTAAATAAATTGGTCTATGCCTTTAATTCGATCATGTAAATAAATTGGTCTATGCCTTTAATTCGATCATGTAAAATAAATTGGTCTATGCCTTTAATTCGATCATGTAAATAAATTGGTTTAATTCGATCATGTAAATAAATTGCCTTTATGCATTTAAATTGGTCTAATTCGATCATGTAAATAAATTGGTCTATGCCTTTAATTCGATCATGTAAATAAATTGGTCTATGCCTTTAATTCGATCATGTAAATAAATTGGTCTATGCCTTTAATTCGATCATGTAAAATAAATTGGTCTATGCCTTTAATTCGATCATGTAAATAAATTGGTCTATGCCTTTAATTCGATCATGTAAATAAATTGGTCTATGCCTTTAATTCGATCATGTAAATAAATTGGTCTATGCCTTTAATTCGATCATGTAAATAAATTGGTCTATGCCTTTAATTCGATCATGTAAATAAATTGGTCTATGCCTTTAATTCGATCATGTAAATAAATTGGTCTATGATCATGTAAATAAATTTTTAATTCGATCATGTAAATAAATTGGTCTATATGCCTTTAATTCGATCATGTTTAAATAAATTGGTCTATGCCTTTAATTCGATCATGTAAATAAATTGGTCTATGCCTTTAATTCGATCATGTAAATAAATTGGTCTATGCCTTTAATTCGATCATGTAAATAAATTGGTCTATGCCTTTAATTCGATCATGTAAATAAATTGGTCTATGCCTTTAATTCGATCATGTAAATAAATTGGTCTATGCCTTTAATTCGATCATGTAAATAAATTGGTCTATGCCTTTAATTCGATCATGTAAATAAATTGGTCTATGCCTTTAATTCGATCATGTAAATAAATTGGTCTATGCCTTTAATTCGATCATGTAAATAAATTGGTCTATGCCTTTAATTCGATCATGTAAATAAATTGGTCTATGCCTTTAATTCGATCATGTAAATAAATTGGTCTATGCCTTTAATTCGATCATGTAAATAAATTGGTCTATGCCTTTAATTCGATCATGTAAATAAATTGGTCTATGCCTTTAATTCGATCATGTAAATAAATTGGTCTATGCCTTTAATTCGATCATGTAAATAAATTGGTCTAAATTGGTCATATATCTATGCCTTTAATTCGATCATGTAAATAAATTGGTCTATGCCTTTAATTCGATCATGTAAATAAATTGGTCTATGCCTTTAATTCGATCATGTAAATAAATTGGTCTATGCCTTTAATTCGATCATGTAAATAAATTGGTCTATGCCTTTAATTCGATCATGTAAATAAATTGGTCTATGCCTTTAATTCGATCATGTAAAAATAAATTGGTCTATGCCTTTAATTCGATCATGTAAATAAATTGGTCTATGCCTTTAATTCGATCATGTAAATAAATTGGTCTATGCCTTTAATTCGATCATGTAAATAAATTGGTCTATGCCTTTAATTCGATCATGTAAATAAATTGGTCTATGCCTTTAATTCGATCATGTAAATAAATTGGTCTATGCCTTTAATTCGATCATGTAAATAAATTGGTCTATGCCTTTAATTCGATCATGTAAATAAATTGGTCTATGCCTTTAATTCGATCATGTAAATAAATTGGTCTATGCCTTTAATTCGATCATGTAAATAAATTGGTCTATGCCTTTAATTCGATCATGTAAATAAATTGGTCTATGCCTTTAATTCGATCATGTAAATAAATTGGTCTATGCCTTTAATTCGATCATGTAAATAAATTGGTCTATGCCTTTAATTCGATCATGTAAATAAATTGGTCTATGCCTTTAATTCGATCATGTAAATAAATTGGTCTATGCCTTTAATTCGATCATGTAAATAAATTGGTCTATGCCTTTAATTCGATCATGTAAATAAATTGGTCTATGCCTTTAATTCGATCATGTAAATAAATTGGTCTATGCCTTTAATTCGATCATGTAAATAAATTGGTCTATGCCTTTAATTCGATCATGTAAATAAATTGGTCTATGCCTTTAATTCGATCATGTAAATAAATTGGTCTATGCCTTTAATTCGATCATGTAAATAAATTGGTCTATGCCTTTAATTCGATCATGTAAATAAATTGGTCTATGCCTTTTATTCGATCATGTAAATAAATTGGTCTATGCCTTTAATTCGATCATGTAAATAAATTGGTCTATGCCTTTAATTCGATCATGTAAATAAATTGGTCTATGCCTTTAATTCGATCATGTAAATAAATTGGTCTATGCCTTTAATTCGATCATGTAAATAAATTGGTCTATGCCTTTAATTCGATCATGTAAATAAATTGGTCTATGCCTTTAATTCGATCATGTAAATAAATTGGTCTATGCCTTTAATTCGATCATGTAAATAAATTGGTCTATGCCTTTAATTCGATCATGTAAATAAATTGGTCTATGCCTTTAATTCGATCATGTAAATAAATTGGTCTATGCCTTTAATTCGATCATGTAAATTAAATTGGTCTATGCCTTTAATTCGATCATGTAAATAAATTGGTCTATGCCTTTAATTCGATCATGTAAATAAATTGGTCTATGCCTTTAATTCGATCATGTAAATAAATTGGTCTATGCCTTTAATTCGATCATGTAAATAAATTGGTCTATGCCTTTAATTCGAATTCGATCATGTAAATAAATTGGTCTATGCCTTTAATTCGATCATGTAAATAAATTGGTCTATGCCTTTAATTCGATCATGTAAATAAATTGGTCTATGCCTTTAATTCGATCATGTAAATAAATTGGTCTATTCCTTTAATTCGATCATGTAAATAAATTGGTCTATGCCTTTAATTCGATCATGTAAATAAATTGGTCTATGCCTTTAATTCGATCATGTAAATAAATTGGTCTATGCCTTTAATTCGATCATGTAAATAAATTGGTCTATGCCTTTAATTCGATCATGTAAATAAATTGGTCTATGCCTTTAATTCGATCATGTAAATAAATTGGTCTATGCCTTTAATTCGATCATGTAAATAAATTGGTCTATGCCTTTAATTCGATCATGTAAATAAATGGTCTATGCCTTTAATTCGATCATGTAAATAAATTGGTCTATGCCTTTAATTCGATCATGTAAATAAATTGGTCTATGCCTTTAATTCGATCATGTAAATAAATTGGTCTATGCCTTTAATTCGATCATGTAAATAAATTGGTCTATGCCTTTAATTCGATCATGTAAATAAATTGGTCTATGCCTTTAATTCGATCATGTAAATAAATTGGTCTATGCCTTTAATTCGATCATGTAAATAAATTGGTCTATGCCTTTAATTCGATCATGTAAATAAATTGGTCTATGCCTTTAATTCGATCATGTAAATAAATTGGTCTATGCCTTTAATTCGATCATGTAAATAAATTGGTCTATGCCTTTAATTCGATCATGTAAATAAATTGGTCTATGCCTTTAATTCGATCATGTAAATAAATTGGTCTATGCCTTTAATTCGATCATGTAAATAAATTGGTCTATGCCTTTAATTCGATCATGTAAATAAATTGGTCTATGCCTTTAATTCGATCATGTAAATAAATTGGTCTATGCCTTTAATTCGATCATGTAAATAAATTGGTCTATGCCTTTAATTCGATCATGTAAATAAATTGGTCTATGCCTTTAATTCGATCATGTAAATAAATTGGTCTATGCCTTTAATTCGATCATGTAAATAAATTGGTCTATGCCTTTAATTCGATCATGTAAATAAATTGGTCTATGCCTTTAATTCGATCATGTAAATAAATTGGTCTATGCCTTTAATTCGATCATGTAAAAATAAATTGGTCTATGCCTTTAATTCGATCATGTAAATAAATTGGTCTATGCCTTTAATTCGATCATGTAAATAAATTGGTCTATGCCTTTAATTCGATCATAAATTGTAAATAAATTGGTCTATGCCTTTAATTCGATCATGTAAATAAATTGGTCTATGCCTTTAATTCGATCATGTAAATAAATTGGTCTATGCCTTTAATTCGATCATGTAAATAAATTGGTCTATGCC
Source organism: Acanthosepion pharaonis (assembly GCA_903632075.3). Lineage (NCBI taxonomy): Eukaryota > Metazoa > Mollusca > Cephalopoda > Sepiida > Sepiidae > Acanthosepion > Acanthosepion pharaonis. The sequence continues at coordinate 1,672,304 of CAHIKZ030000401.1, read as the reverse complement.
TTTAATTCGATCATGTAAATAAATTGGTCTATGCCTTTAATTCGATCATGTAAATAAATTGCCTTTAATTCGTCTATGCCTTTAATTCGATCATGTAAATAAATTGGTCTATGCCTTTAATTCGATCATGTAAATAAATTGGTCTATGCCTTTAATTCGATCATGTAAATAAATTGGTCTATGCCTTTAATTCGATCATGTAAATAAATTGGTCTATGCCTTTAATTCGATCATGTAAATAAATTGGTCTATGCCTTTAATTCGATCATGTAAATAAATTGGTCTATGCCTTTAATTCGATCATGTAAATAAATTGGTCTATGCCTTTAATTCGATCATGTAAATAAATTGGTCTATGCCTTTAATTCGATCATGTAAATAAATTGGTCTATGCCTTTAATTCGATCATGTAAATAAATTGGTCTATGCCTTTAATTCGATCATGTAAATAAATTGGTCTATGCCTTTAATTCGATCATGTAAATAAATTGGTCTATGCCTTTAATTCGATCATGTAAATAAATTGGTCTATGCCTTTAATTCGATCATGTAAATAAATTGGTCTATGCCTTTAATTCGATCATGTAAATAAATTGGTCTATGCCTTTAATTCGATCATGTAAATAAATTGGTCTATGCCTTTAATTCGATCATGTAAATAAATGCAATAAGCACAAACCAGAGATTGAAAGAACGAAAGAACCAGGAATTTTGAAATCAGGACTGAGCCCCACCCCTCTTTGAGTAAGATGACTGGGTCTGCCAGACTGTGGATGTGATTATTCGACTAGACATTGGATAAATATGTAGAAAAAATACAATCACCCTGCTTGAGTACTGGGAAGCGTCCCAATGAACGTAGAGGCGAGACAAGAGATTCGATGAAGGATGAAACTGCGCTGGAATCGTCAAAATTGGCTGAGAAAGGAACTCGTTCGTTTGAGGAGGGCTACTGATGTCATTCGATCCTCAGCAACCTCCGCCCATCTTCACGGAGTGTGAATATATATGTAATAATTACAATACAGATGCTAGAGCTTTGCTGACACCAGGTCTGGTACAATGATTACCGTGTAAAGATGCATCATGAGAGGCATTTGCAAATTTTAGTCTTTGACAAGAACAGAAATAAGACTCGAAACCGTTTTAGCAGAAATTGCCCGCTAATTATATTTACTTTATGAGAACAAGCAAAATTGTAATCAGTTATTTGCTAACGTTATTTTCGTACCCGAAAACAAAATAATTTTGAACAATTATTTTTTTTTTAATTTGACATTATTTCTTATTACTATTGTAATGGGATCGGCAAATAGGATTTTACTTATTTGCATATGTTGGTTTTAGGAGAAATAAAGCCTCGGATAAAGATTTAGACGGAAGAAAAGTTGACTACTAATCACGTGTCGTAGAAAAATACTATACAACAATATGGACGAATCAGAATTTGTCGAGACTTGGATCTGCTGTTTTGCAGCCCAAGTTAGGGCTAAAAAATAGAGAGTAAGGCAAGAGGGGGATAAGATGAAATAACCGACCTCTTCCTGGCTTCGGCAGATTGTGAAGCTATAATGAAAATTTCTACTATGCCATACCGCAAACAATTGGAAATTTTTGACTTTCGTCGAAATTTCATAAATGATAAAAATAAATTTACGACCTAAAAAGAAATTTGTTATAGCGGAAAGAACCCAATTTCTGTTCATTAAACAGAAACAAGATGAATCAATTATACAATATGTTATTAAACTTATACCAAAGCTTTATTGCACTTTACTGTGACTACTCGTCTACTGACGGATTTAACAGAGTGCTTCTTATACCTGCTACAACTTAAGGGGAGGTAATTGATAATTTATCTGTGCATTCTCCCCTACGTATTTTATTCATAAGTGAGAAAATCTCTTAGGTGTCTAGGCTCTTTACAGATTCTCTGTGAACGTCTGGGTAATTCTTGTATTGGACTATTCGGGCAGGTAGACCTCTCATTTTGGGCTCGTACGTTAGAATGGAAGTATCTCGTCCTTCTTGATGGACGAGGTCCCTCTGGGAGTTTATCTTCCGGATCTGTTTATGGATATACCCGTTTCTGGGCCATTGATCGCTCATCAGGATCATCTGGAGTTGTCAGGGATGCGGATGTTAATCCCTCTGAAAAGTCTGATGGAGGCGCAACGGAAGCTATGTCATCAGACCTCCTCCCTAGGGTGGTTTTAGGATCTGGTACATCTCCAGCAGGAGCCAGATCTCTAAAAGAGACGGTAGTTTGCCTTCCATCCGGGTGTCGCACAAGTGCGTATCATGGGTTTACTTCTATTAGTACCACCTCATCTACCGTCATGTTTGGTATAGCGAATGTGGGGTGTCTCAGTAGAACCGTACCTGGTTGAGAGAGAGCCAAGTGGGAAACGAAATCCCAGCCGAACTTCGTTGTTGGAAGGGTAGAAATCTTTCGTGTGGGGTGGCATTGATGGCCGTACATACATTTATTGAGCATTTGTGTGTTGTAAGAATTGCCGAAGCTGCTCGGACATGAAGGAAACTCCTCGTTCTGAATGTATATATGCCGGTACTCCAAAGACGGCAAATAGACAACAAAGGCATTCTATAATTGTTGTTGTTGTCATATCTGAACAGGGAAAAACAAAAGGAAACCATGAATATTTGTCTACAAATAGTTAACATGTATCGGTTTCGTGTTTTGGACGGTAACTTTCAGATGGCTGCGTTGTTTCATTAGGACACCAGGCGTAGGTCTGTAAAATTTAGGTTTTATCTCAGCACACGTTCAGCAGGAATTTGTAACTTTCCTAACGTCCTCCACTGAATAAGGCAAATTCTGTGTTTGTTATTAATACTTGGACCCTCCATGGTGACGTACTTGGTTCAGTTATTTCTTCTGGAAGCATTCTTTTTATTTCGACCCTATAAATTATTTGTCGTCATGCGAATAACGCCAGCTCTTAATAACTATTGGCTTACGGTCCTTTGTCAGGTTTTCAAAAAGTGAGGGGTACGGAATGTTGGCTGCAGTCAGTCCGCAAATCTTTAATACAGGTTTATTTCGGCCGAACGGGATTTCTATGTTAGAGTGTTGCTGGAAAAAAATCGTGGCTCAATATTACCTCACAACAAAAGTCTTTCATTATCGATAACTTAACAGCTTTATATGAGATGCCGTTATAATGTAGGTGGACCATACACTGTCCACTTATGTGTGATGACAAAGCTTCGTTCGCCATTGTTACTCTCCTGGGGGAGGGAACATAATGTCATTTGTGAATTTTTACTAGACTGTCTCTGATATAGTTTTCCGAACTGCCAGTGTCTAATAATGCGTTGGTGTGGACTCCGTTAATTTTAATTTTTATAATAGTTTTTGAAAGACAGTCAGGGAACACAAAATATCTTCACAGATTAAGAGAAGCTAGCAGATTCTGCGAATTTGAGAAACTGGAATTCAAGATTTGACTATAGAGGGCGAATTGATTCAATTACAGTTGATTGAAGGTATGGCTGATATATCTAATATATATATGATGTTGGAACAATTATAATTGAACAAATTTGTCTCTAACTGCATGTGTAGAAGTTATACAACAACTATAAATGTTATATTTAGTGAATCTAGTCTCTGAAAGGTTCCAAAGATGGATGCGTATTTATTAATTAAGAGGATTGCTTTTCCCAGATCTCAATAGTAAAGTATACATGACAGTAGTTTCCCAGATTAAAATGAGAATACGGGTTCAATTCCTGTCAGACGACATATCTTCTTTAAGACTTTCGATCTCTAAGCTTGTAGACATTAAGGCGTCTACTCAAACACGTGTAACTGCTGAATATAAAAATTATATTTATAAAAATAAAATATTGAAGAAAAAATATTAATGAAATCTCATGGCAAATGTATTGAAGAGACTTCACTTGATCGCTAACAATTCGAAACTTCAGAAATAAATTATAATTAACTAAAATGTAACAGACGATGTGGGAAAAAAGAAAATTTTGTTTGAATTGAAAAAAAAAAAGACAAAATTACTTCAGGCTCAAAAAAAAATAGTAGGATTAATTAATTTCCTATTTTTGTCTTTCAATTATTTGTTCGGTAAAACGCGCATCTAAATTAAACAGAGATACGAAAACGAACCACACCCCGTGACATGTTGACTTTACTCCGTTCATTCGGCTAGGGTCATTGCAGACACAGTTAAAAATAAAAAAAAATTTTGCAATGTAGAGCTAGGGCCGAGAGAATGAATCGGCGAGGGGCTAAAAAGTAATTAAAAATAAGAACGAAGAGAAGACGACGTGGCGTGGGTAAAAATAGATTTTATCCGCCTAAGAAACACTAATTAAAGTTTAATGAGATTGGACGAATTCTTTCTTTTATATCTCGCCTCCACACACACACACACACACAGATAGTCTGGTGCTAGGCAAAATTGTATTGTGTCAATTTTCTGCGGAGAACCTACCTTGATAATCAGCATTTGAAATTATCCTTTTTTACCAAAGCTCAAACAGAAAAACAACACAGAATATATAAAATGCCTGCTAACTCACATACGTGTGTTGTACACAGTCATACATGTGCGCACATAGGAATCAACGGTACATAGTGACTGACAGTTTCGCACTTCAGTCTAGTAATCGCATATCTATCTCTATATCTACAGTCCGGCTGAAGTTATGATGCAAATCACTTAAACCTCAATAACTCGAATTTGCTTTGAACAATTTTGTCAAATTTTAAATGATTAATTTAGACGTCAAAACAAAGTTGACTTAAATGTTTAGCATGTTTTATTGACTTAAATGTTCAGCATGTTTTATTAAAGTTATTGGGTTTCTTATAAAAACTGAAATCTGAAGGCAACACTAGAAAATCACTTTTCGCTTTAATAACAAAGTAATCAAATCTCAACAACTGACCAATGCCTATAATAGGACAAATGAAATAACAGACATATATAACTTTTTGAAACATTTCCATCTTATTTTTAATATAGTGACCCTTCTTCTCAATAACAGCAGAAATCTATTCTCCATTAATTTTGTTAATTTTTTTTTTTGCTTCAGTAGGTTCAATTTCCGATGTGATGGTTTTATTGCTTTCAATAGGCCTGTTTTATTGTCATCGTTTGCCACTTTCATATAATTTCATCTTCAAAATTGACCGTAGATTTTCGATCGGATTTACATCAGGACGTGGTGGCGATCATTCCAGTTCAAAGATCTGAGCAATGGTCAAAAGTGATTGTTTTGCTAAAACTCGCTTTAGTTTTACGTTGCTTTTGAGAGTAGTTCCAGTTCTAAAACCTATTCACGTTTCCAAAATATATTCATTTATTTTTTTTTAATTATTTCTTTTGCAGACCATTTCATTTTTATTCATTTATTCATTTTGAAAACAAATTTATTTCTTCGTTTCTAAATCCTATCCACTTACACGCTTCATAAAATGTTTTGCGTATTTAATTATTCGTTTCCAAATCAAAATACCTTTGTTCGCCCCAACCACCAAAAAAAAACATTTCTTTTTCAAATAATTTTCAGTTATTTGTTTCAGTTATTTTTTTTTGTACATTACCACAGATATTTAACGTTTCATTTCTTAAATGTGTCCCTAATTCTTTATTCCCTTACCCTTGTTCCATTATTTCCATTATTCTTATAAGTGTTCCCTTATTCTTTATTCCCTTACCCTTGTTCCCTTATTCCCATTATTCTTAAATGTCTCCCTAATTCTTTATTCCCTTACCCTTGTTCCATTATTCCCATTATTCTTAAAAGTGTTCCCTTATTCTTTATTCCCTTACCCTTGTTCCCTTATTCCCATTATTCTTAAATGTGTACCCTTATTCTTTTCTAAAATATTTTCATTATTTGTATCCGACTTCTTGTCATCATTCATTCGATTATTTTCTTTTTTATATTTTTTCCCTTATTCAGTCACAAAATTAATTCTTTTCGTGAACGTGTTTCGTTATTTATTCTGAAAAAGTGTTTCGAAATCGAGTTTCTTTATTCCATCCAGGGATTTCCAAAACGAGTTCATTTGTTCGCTTCGAAATCATTTCCAAAAATTCAGTTCCAGAACTTTTCCGAAATAATTTTTCCTTACAATTATTCACGTAATTATTTCCGTTTCCAAAATCCGTTCCGTCATTCTTTAATCATTTCGATATTTCTATTAATTTAGATTTCATTTTAATATTTAATCATTTCTTTTAATCATTTTTCTCAACTTTGCCCCAAACCTGTTCATATCTAAATTTCGAAAACTTGTTTATTCAGCTTTCCCAAAATATTTTCAAAACATTTTTAAGGTTTCTTATTTCCAAGGTTTTTCCGCATTCTTTTTCAGAAATCATTTCAATTATTCACTCATTAGTTTCTAAAACCTGTTCACTTATTCGTTTGCAAAATCCATTCGCTTAATCATCTAAAACATATATTGATTTCTTCGTTTTCAAAACATATTCACTAGTTCGTTTACAAAATTTATAGTCATATTTCTTTCCAGTGCATTTTCAGTTTTTAGTTTATAAAAGCGATTCACTTATCCGTTTGAAACTGAAATTCGGTTATCTGTTCCATAAATGTTCACGTATTCGTTTCAAAATCTATTCACATATTCAATTCCAACGATTATTTATTTATTCTTATTTTAAGCATATTCACTAATTCGTTTTCCAAATTTATTCACTTGTTTCCAAAGCGTATTCACTTATTCGATTTTAAATCCTACCAACTATTCGTTTCCCCAATCTATTCGCTTATTCGAAATCTCTTCCTTTATTCTTTTCAAAAACCGATTTTGTCATCATTTATAAAGCATATTAACTTTTATTCCTTTCCAAAATCTATTTACTTGATCTATTTGATTATTTAGTTTCAAAGATAATTCATTTATTCATTTTAAAGATCCATTAACTTATTTCTTTCGAAAGCTTACTCACCTATTCGGTCACAAAATCTATTCACATATTTATTTTAAAATTATTCACATTTTTCTATTTAGTTATTCTTTAAATGGAATGAAAGTAAAAATGAAAATAGTGAAAATACTTCCAAGAAATCTCGGCTTACGGCCGTATTACGTTAAAACACCGGTTCTCACATGGTCACCAAAGTTAAGCAACGTCGAGCTAAATGTGTGACCGCTTGGGAATATGGGTGGTGGATGTATGGGTGGTGGAATGGATAAAGGCTCAGAATTGGAAATCGAAACGCTTAGTTCCATTTCAAGTTGGGTTCGTTATATTCACTTACGCGCCAATAATCTTTAGAAAGGCATGAATCCACCTCTTGACGGTTATTGTATGGCTTAATTAGTAGGTCTTGTATCCGTAAATCATTATTATCTCCAAAACAATTCTTACAATGTAAAATGAATTTTTGACTTTAAATATCCTGAAATGGGTTGATAAGCCATAAAAAACAAATCAATTAATTAATCAAAGAAATTTCAAGCATAATGATCAATCATTGATCACATAGATCGAACATTATACAATTGCAATTTCAGATCATAATTTAGCTAATAACTGTAAACTTCAATAAATCGGTAGACTGACCCAGCGAATTACTGTATCAACCTACGAACTTATTGAACTTTGTCTTGCATATAAAGCAATTATAACATGCATAAGACGAATATACTTATAAGCTGGTTTCCTCGTTAACCACAACTCTTCTCTCAGCACTTCTTACTTTGCCTCATTAGATTATCTGCACTGTTTTCTTATTAATTTTTGTTTCCATAAACACATCTCGATAACTTTTAGTAAGATTCAGTGAAATGCGTGGTTTCATTTGGTATAAATATTCTTCCTCTTTTATGTGATTTGTCCGTTTAGAATTTCGGCGATCATGGTTCTCCACTACTTCCTATGTTTTGTAGCTTTAAGCAATGTTTGTTCCTTTACTATCCTTCGCAGTTTATGTTCTGTCATCCATTTACACAATCTTGGTAGGCAGGTTACTTACTGTTTCCATCTGCCTCTCTTGCCTTCAAAATGACCTATGAGTATCAAATTCTCTAATCTTCTTCCCTCATTATGTGTCTTAGAAACTGCAACTATCTCTTTCTGATTCTATATGCAAGTGTCCTTTTTGTTCCCATTTTCTTTAGAACTTCCCCATTGCTCACATGTTCTATCCATGGTACTCTCAGCTTCCTTCTATTAACCACATCTCTGTTGTCTCAAGTTTCCTCATCATCTATAATGAAATTGTGCAGCATTCAATGCCATATATGTTTATGGTGTATTGCATAGCAGTTAAACACTCTTTTCTTCTTTGTTTCTAACGATATTTTCCTGTTCCTTAATATTTTGTTTGGCATACCATTGTGGGAAAACGATAATCTACTTCTGTCGATTTGTCTCACTGGCAGATATCTTACTGACATGCCACAATTACTGACGGAAAAAGAGAGAATTACTGAACATTTCGGCATACCGCGCTCTCGTAAATAGTTTACTTTATGTTATGGTCCAGGTTAGGACCAAGGAAGAACAACACGAAGACAAGAGTAGAAATAACGAAGGTATATTACACGAAATAATAATACAAGATGTGGAAGGTGTTAGTATGACTGTCAGTCTGGTTTAGAGTGAACTACAATCGGCTCGACTCGATTCGACCCTCTCTCTTGAGAGGCGTAGTATACATAGTGTTAGGAAGAGTTCATTCTGTAGTTATAGGGTAAGGACCCATGACACTTTAACATCGCTAAAGCTTCTGTTCCAATAGACAATTTTTATTTATGATACGTCCATAATGTGGGTAAAAGGTTTTTACTGCTACGAAAGAGTGGTTTTCCTAAATAATCACTGGTCTTTTGTGACATGATAGTGACGAGATACTTTGCCAAGATCTCTGGTGTTCGAAGAGAATGCTGGGAGTAAGGGGGGGGGTCTGAAAGACAGCGCGAATTGAATGTAAGCAGTCAATACTGAAATGATATTCCTGTCCTTCTTTATGCCGCTTTAGACGTCGGCATCAAATAAATTTGTTACTTATTTGGATGTGAAATAAACAGAAATTGCGTTTTAGTGGATCTCCGATTTTAGAATTGCGTTATCTTCTGTGTTACACTGAACCTACGGATAATAAGACTTTCATATCAAAACACAGTACAAAAAGCATTTGTGCTTTTCTGAATTCAGTCGGAAATTCATTTCAAAAACTAGGATTGACCAATACACAGAACCTTGAATTAGTTAATGATTTCTCGGCTAAAAATTCAGTATCGACCAAATAAGGTCAACTTATGCAAAGGATATACGATATTTCTATTTTTCAGTAAGAATAATTTTAAATGTATTTATTACTATACATACTTTTTTACTTACCGATTATAATAATAATAATAATAATAATAATAATTATTATTATTATTATTATTATTATTATTATTATTATTACTCTTATTATTACTCTTATTATTATTCTGAATGAAGAAGATCCATCAGTCTGTTTCGATTTGGCTTTCCTTTTGTATCAGCCTGTTTGAACTAAATGCACCGCATTTAGTTCATAAAATTCGAAAAGCTGTATTCACACAAACAACCTGACGACGGTTAATTGGTGGCTGAGAGAGTTGGGAATCTCTAATAGGCATTACTAATTGTTGCTCTTGTCTAAGTCAAGTTAATATTTCGAATGCTGATTTTCAAAGCATCCAGTACATTGTCATAATATTTCAGTATGTAGCTACCCCCCCCTGTTTTTAGTTAATATCCCCAAGCAAAATCCAGGGGTTTTGTTGTTTGCTTTTCAAAGCTAAAGTGAGTAAAAAGTGGCGTAATGGTTATTGGCACTGAAAATAAAACGAGTTCGAATTTCACCTGATTTTATTCTTTCTCGCCCCGTTGTTGTTGTTGTTGTTGTTGTTGTTGTTTTACTCTTGACACTTGTCAGGATCAGAGTGTCTCTTTCCATCCTCAGCTTAATTCTTGGCAGCTCAGGCGTCGAAATAATGAAATACCGGGGCAGCTGAACAATTTTTGTCTCCTGCATTAGGACAAGTGTTAATATCAGAACAGGGATGTTATTTTAGGAGGGTGCAAATGTTTCCAGAGACATTTTTCGAAAAATGGAGACTGAATACACACTTTAAATCATTGACTTAAGCTGAAATCATTTGCACACGCACACATAATTGTATATTTGAGCAGCAATCCCTCTTTTATACAATTTTTATTAAAGATGAATAAGAAGGTACAGCGATTAAGCCTAATAATTCAATTTTTCTTGTGTTCGCATAAATGTTTTCTTTTCTGAATAGAAAGTATGTAGAAACTGATCAAATGTTCTTATATATCCGAGCGCTTTCAGTTATTCTAGCCATTATGAAGGATGTTGTTTTTGGTGCGAATATTTTGTTATTTTCCAAACACGGTCAGTACATTGTGGTCGTGTTCATAGTTGATATTATTGTATGTTGGCTTTTTCTTTTTTATTATTTGTAGCCTTTTTTTATATGTGGATAAGGCTATTATAATTGTAATTTTTACGAGTGGGTATCAAACTCCGTCCACAACATACTCATAGAGACTACGCATATCAGCAGAAACTGTGCTGCTTACTCTGTAACCCGCTACCTCGAGTGCTTTGTTCAGGATGAACATCATTATAAAAAATGATGTCTGTATTCATGTCCTGAATTGGTGGATCCATTTGAATCCCAATTTCCTCAAGTTTCTAACTATTCTTAGGATTATTACTTCAATGTTTTCGCTTTTTCGATGACGATTTTCGTCTTTTTACAAAGCAAAAAAGCTTGAACGAGAAAACATCAGACGTCATAATTACTGGTATTTATTTTATATAAAAATACAATTATGGCACAAGGCTGAAAAAGGGGGAGGGGTTGAGGCTGGTCGTCACTTACTATCTTATACCTAGTTAATCCGATTCACGACCCATTCCCTCCGTCACCAATCAATCCTCTATTATTATAAAAATCAAATGTCATAATTACTTCACGCGAGGAATTTCCTCGGGATATGTGCAACTCTTTTGTAGTTTTCTTCTGTATACTTTATTTAAAAGTAGCTTAAAATGGTTGTACAATTCCGATTTAGAGTAATCTGGTCTCTAGTAACAATTACTGGTCTTCTGCCCACGTTGTATATTTGTTTTTAGATCTTGATATTTGATCATCTTTCCTGCTTCTTTTAATTTCTTTCCTTTTTAAAGACACGTTTACATCACTTGAAATCTTAACCTCAATGGCAATGTAGATGTTTGCTTCCTTAAGCGTTACTCACATTACAGATAACCAATTCATATGTTTCACTTAATAATTGTCACAAAGTGCCAGATGTTAGCAATTCACATATGTTAAAAGGAAGCAGTAATGTGTATATATGAAAGTTCCTTAATTAATAATGAAAGAAAATCTATCATATACTAGAATTATTAATAGCTACAGATCTTCCTATATATTATATTTCTATATATTTTATTTAAAAGTAGCTTAAGATTTTATTACATTATAATTGTTCTATTTTATTATTAGCTATTGATTTTAATCTATTGTCAATCTAATTTAAATATTACACTTCAACATATGTATATAGATACAGAAAGAAACACAATGTAATCAGGTTTTTGTATTATCCACAAGTTTATACGTCCGCCGAAGGGTCTTGTAACATATCGCCTTCGATTTATAGAAGAACTCTACAAATTATGGCGGCAGCAGAGAAAATGAAATAATAATCAAGATTTTATTGGCTAGCGTAAAAGTTTTGTTCAGTTTATTTAGAGAGGAAAAAAAATTTGTTTGCGATTTCAAATTTATTGAATTGTTTGTTCCACCCCCCGCCACTATCTGTCACAATCTTAGAAGGAACTTTATGATTCCATCTTCCGAGAATAACGTTTGCAGTTTTTTCTAATCAATGACTTTTTATCCGTTAAGGGAATTTTATGAAGACTGGAACAAAGAGTAATCCAAAAGTGTAAACAAACGGGAACTTAGTCAATACAGCGAATGTGTGACATATTTACAGCAAATCTAAACCATTGCTTTGGCTTGTCACTAGTGGGATATGCGGTTTTTTGCTTTTTTTAAAATGATATTCACTCTGTATAAGTCCTAAGAGCTACTCAAAGTAGAGCTTTACAGTGTAAGAGGCACAGTTTATGGGGATATGTGGGGAAGATAACGGTTAACTCTAGACTTGAACAGGTTAAGATTGTAATGATCGAGGAAGAATCCTCTTGAGAGTTGGTTACACAAAGCGGCTGTTCGAGTGAAACTTACATCTGACCAATGGAATACGAATGGGATGAGTGTTGTTCGCTGCAATGTGCCTGGCTAGGTAGGTCTTAGCCGTTAAGGTTAGAACTGGTGGAACTAAGGAATGTAGTCTGAACACTGCATGCAAATAGCGATATAGCAGCGAGAACCTTGCAACATTTGGTCTATGGGGAAGGGGTTGTAGTGTGGGAAATAATTCATCATCCACAAGGACGCGGAGATGATTTTTAATTCTATCAAAATTGGATATATGGCAGCAGTACTGATTTGGCTCTAGAAAAGGTAGAGGATAGCCGCAACGGTTGAGTGTTTTTCAACTAATTCCGATACAATTGTTTGTTTGAATCAATCATTTGTTTTTTTGCAGAGATCTCATTTCAGCTTTTACCATCATTTTCTTTGGATAAAAACCGACCTTTAGTAGCCGAAAGCCACATGTTAGAAAGACTATGATTAGCAAACGAATTCAAATGAGTTTCAGCATTTGATTTGGATATTTTCAATAATTGGATTCTCTATCCTGCATTCATTGAATATTCACAAAAGATATTTTCTGATTAAAACTTATCGTCTCTCTGGCTTTTTAACCCTAAAACTAAAATTGAATTTTTTTATACATTTACTTGCTTTTGCGTTAATACCTCTTTTATTATTATTATTATTTTACGCCTGATTCCTATAAGCATTCCATCGATTCTGCGAAGTATAACTTCCGATGCCCGTGGTAGAAAGGCTGAGTGAAATCAGCTCGCCATTTGTCGTTTCCAAGGAAACCGGGCAAGACCCAACTTGTATTTATTTACGTTATGTTGTGTCACATATTGATATGAACAAACAATCAAGACCGTCCCGATCTCCTCTTCATTTTGGTGAACACTTCTTCTCTGGCAATACACCTGCTGACATTCTGCTCTTGTAATGCGATATGGCCTGGCATGAACACAATAACAAACAATAACCCAAAAGTAAAATCGGCTGACAAAGACTTCACCACCCTCTATGTCACTTTTCGCCCGTGGGAGGGGAATGTCGTATCAGGCGGTTTTTAGAAGTCACTTATACCTGAAGAAGATCAAAGAATGGTCTCAACACTGTTAAAAACAAGAAAGATGAAAACGAAAATGTGTTCAATAATTGTTTCTCTTAATCATCTCACCCCTAACAAGGCGGTAGTCCCAGTAGTACGCAGAGGGTGGGAATAACAAGCAGTGAAAATGAAAGAAAATGAAAGGACTGAAAATTAGGAGGATTGAGGAAAGAACAAAAGAATAGACAGAGTTCAAAAATAAAGGAGATGGCGATTGACGTTGCATTTAAATTTTTGAAGATTGTAATTATCAGGGAAGCAAGAAATCGGAATGGAGCTTCACAGGTGCGAAGTCCGAGAAAAGAAACTGTTTGAATACAATTGGCAGTTGCATTTAACTATTTCAACAGTAAAACCAATCTAGTAGCACGCTTAAATTCATGTAGTCTGGGCACCAAGGAAAAAAGCTTGTCAGAGGAGTTTCCATGAAAATATTTGTAGAAAAGACAGAGGGAAGTCACGTCACATCTGTGAGAAAGTGACTGAAGTCGAGATGCCAAGTCAAGATCGATTACATTACAGATCCTTTTTTAGATTTTGTTAAGAAAAAATGTACAGCAGGAGCATCGGACCAGATATAATGACATTATTCAATACACGAATGAATGGTATTCATATTAGGCGATATCAACAAAAGAATAACGAAAATCATTTTATTAAATTAATGAAATATACAAATAGGGCTTTCAAAAAGGCATATTAATTGAGTTAATTACATAAGATTTAATAAATAAATAATTAATATGAGGTGTGTGCAGAAAATTGCAAAGCCAGACTCTGAATACAGGTTCTGCACTAGAAACTTTTGTATACACCTAAAACCCTTAAATAGTGAGAATAGTTATCCAATTACCGTTTTACCTAATTGCTCATTTACCCACACTATTCATCGTATTGGTTCGTCAGCCATTGTGGCATGCCGGTAACAAGACTGTTTGTCATGATGCCTGTCAACTGGATAGAGTGCATTGTATTCATACCTCTCTGAAGCAACGAATATAAAAGCTTTTGTCAGGATTCGATCACGAATCATTGATTTATCGTGACGGTTGCCTTTACACCGCTTCTGTCTGTAGATATAAAATAATTATATAAAGATAATATTAAAATATATTTCTTATGTTTATTAAATAATAATGCAAAATTAAAATCGTAAAAATATAGCATGATTATGAAATCATTCATAAATTGATTATAGAACCGTACATACAAATATGAACATTGTTTAGCATAATAACATGTTGGTATTCAAGACGATTTGGTAGTTGCATTTGTTTTATGTTTCTCTCATGAAGACAGTCTACAAAGTTAAATGAATTTTCACGTTACTCGATACGTTGTCTTGTCGTATCGAACTATTGCTAAACTGTAGCTCTCAAGGCAAACACGCACGAATAAAATAATTGGCATTTGTTAAAATTAGGGAAGAAATTAACTACTTCACCAAATTACGTTTGGTTAATTGCTTCCCCCTCCCACATTAGCTTCTTCCTTATCGGTCTGGAATGGTGTAGAGTTAAGGGATATAAACAGTGTTTTTAGATGATGATGATGTACACCAAGATTAAAAGTTTTTGCGCTGTGTGGCTTTTCTAGATTCCAGTTGTCTGTTGGCATCCCCTCAGTACCCGATGTTGTATCAATGAACTCTAATAATGATAGATACTTTTCTTCAGATTACTTTTCACTCTTTTATTTTAGTAGGGGCTAGGGACATAGTAGGAATCGTTTCCTGTTTGGCTAGCTATCAACTCTTTCATTGTTGAAACCGCGGAATGCAAAAGAATCTGGAAGAGGAAGCATCAGAGCTCTTGATTTCTCTACTAATGCAACCGAAGTGTGAATGTTCAAGCGTTTTCCACTTTAATATTAAAACTTAAACAATGACAATTCATTACTGTCAGGATCCCACGGATTTTAAATCAGACTCAATCAGTTCGGATTGTCAATGTTCTTACCAATACGGTAGCATTTCTCTAGACATCGCATTCTGTAACTGTAACATTAAAAAATATTTCAAAGCTCGTATTTAGTATCTGAAGTCAGTTCATAGACGATTTTAGAATGAAGGGATAAAAGTTACTAAAGACGTCTACATGTTTTGTACAGCTGAGAAAAGTTAATGTCGATTCCGGATAGCGTAGATTTATGATGGCGGCTGTGTAGAAACTACTGAAGATGAATTTAGTCTTCCGTATTTAGAAGTTCCTGCAAATGAATTCCAACTTAGACACGCTATATATTAACTGGTTCTAAAAAATGCAATAAATTACACGACGCTGCTGTCGACTACGAACTTTCTTTTTATTGCAGATTTCAAACTCATATTGAAATGCCTTTCTTAATTTGACTCTCAACAGGAATATCTCCACAGGTTCGATTCGTAATAGATTTTATTGTGTAGAATTTGAAGCGATTTTTTAAGGTGGAATTTGTTTGGACAAGATAGTTTTAATAAAATACAAAACTATTAAAGCAGACTTTCTTTTACTAATAGACACGAAAATACTGCTTATTTAATGGTATTTTTAAAAATTTTAATTTAATTGAAAATTGACAAATAAAATTATACGAATATCTAGGAGATTCTTAGCATTATTATAGAAAGTTTACAGTGATTTACTAAAAGTAGGATTTCTTCAGGAATGTCTTGAAAATATTTTAATATCCATAGGCAAACTCTAACGAAACTGATGTTCAATACTCCTTTGTAACCCTCTACATCGAGTGACTCTAGGGACTTGTACAGGATGAAAATTATTGTAAAAAAAAAAGCATGAATGCCTGCCTAACAAGAAATTAAAAAACTCTTTGAAAATTAGAGAAAGAAAAGAGCTCTGAATTACTAATCGTTGTTTAAAAAATTAAAACCTAATCCGAGAAAGATTTGAATGAATTCCTATACGCATTTCTGTCCTGCTTAATAAACGGTAAGTGAGTGAAGGAAATAAAAATAGATATAAACAGAATCAATCGATCATCTTAAGATTAAAGAAACGCGTAAAAATTAGGTACCTTCAAAAATAATCGACGCATAAATATAACACCTTTCGCCGTCGTCTACACCCGGTAGTGTAACCACGCTTAGTGATCCGGTCCTTAGGGTCTTAAGACGACGCTTTAACCACTGGCCAACTCTGCGCTGGTCAATATTGACGTCGGTTCAAGCTGTCCGTTGACCGCTTCGATCCACACCGATCTGCCCATATTTTGTTTTTGATCTCAGAGCAATGACAGATCGATAGTCGTAGTCTTGCAGCGCTGGTCCAGCCGTGGCGGGTTCTATATTAAAGAAAAATATCAGCACGACGAAAAATAAAACGAGATTTTCGTGTGGTTAATTTTCAATTGGTTTATATAGCTCTTGATGCAACAAAATTAACCATTCCTGCATCAATCTCTCTAGTGTCCGGAAGGCTGAGTTCAAAGTTTTGGAATCAGGAATTTTGGTGGCAGCTGATATAGACCACATAGGCACAAAATGCGGGATTTCAGCTTTCTTTGAGATTCGTCACAGGAATTGCTTCTCCCTTAATTCCAACTTGCTTCACTTCACATCTCGCACCGCTATTTCCCATAGACGGAGCCAAATTCTGCCCCTTCCTTGTTCTTTCCCAGCAATCAACCTCATCCGACTTCACAGGGAATGTATAAATGTCTGGCGGAGTTCCATTCCAACCATTAATTTTAATTTTCACAATCTTTTCTATTTTCCTAGAACTATCTCTGTCCTCCTAAAATACAAACCAGACCCCTGATGACAGAATTTGTTTTCATAACTCCAGCCTTAATCCTACAGTACAGAGAAATTCATTCTCATTTAACCTTCTGAACGAGCGATAAAAATTATTAACCAGTTATTGAACTCACAACATTTTGGGTCCTTAAGGACATATGGCACAGTGGATAAAGGCGTCGGTTAGATCCAGTGACAGGACCCAAAGAGTTGTGAGCTCAATACCCGGTTAAGGCAGTGAAGAACTTGGTGAAGTGAATTAACAGGAGATAACTGATAATTGACATCCATTAGACATGGCACGTGGAGCTAGAAAAGTCTACTCCAGCGAGCGAAATAAAGATTTCAGTTCGACATTCCAACCACCTGAAGAAGGCCGGAGCGTACAACGGCCGAAACATTGTGATAAATATGGCAACAAAGATACGGACAATAGTGAAAATATATTTGTTTACCTAAATTCTCAAACAAGAGACAAAACTGTTTTCCGTCTATGACCGATCGCCGTCTCAGCGAAAACACAAACCAGATCACCCTCTTGGCACGCTATGATTGATTTTCATAACCTCAAACCTAAGAAAAAAGGTTCGTTCTTTGTTTCGTTTTCGTCAATGAAAATATGATCCTCATTTTCTTCTCTTTCTATTAATAATATGTGTCTTCATAATTTCTTCAGAAAGAGATAAACTTATTATTTCCCCGAATCTGTTTTCGTCCGCATGCCAAACTCTCGATAGATAAGAAAAATGAAGTTTAGGAGAGAAGAAATCCAGACGATCCTATTATATATATATATATATATATATATATATATCATTTTGGGTTTAACCCTTATCTTTTCCTGCTTAAAATTAATGTTTAACCATTTCACCGCTTTAGTGTCACAAGTTTAAAAAGCATTTTTAAAAATAAAGATTCTTTCTTGAGGATTTAATTTTAGTTTTAATTTCAAGTTAACAGATTT
The DNA here is from genome assembly GCA_903632075.3 of Acanthosepion pharaonis. NCBI lineage: Eukaryota > Metazoa > Mollusca > Cephalopoda > Sepiida > Sepiidae > Acanthosepion > Acanthosepion pharaonis. The sequence continues at coordinate 1,654,234 of CAHIKZ030000401.1, read as the reverse complement.
AATTTAATATTCACAATAAGCAAAATATTTTGGTGTATCCCAGAGTGAATTTAAACTGATTGGAAGTTTTTTCTCTTTATCAGTAAAATCTATAAAATCGTCCATATTAACAAATTTGTCAACATAACATAATTTTCGTTATTAAAAAATCTTTCAAAAATAAAATATACTTTTCAGAATCACTTTTTGAGAAAAATTCGCTGATTTACAGTTTAATTAATCTGAATTGAAGTAAATATTACTTATTTTTAGTTTAAATTATCACAGAAAAGCATTTTTAAGATGGTGGGTATTTCATTTTTTTTTTTTTTTTTTTTTTGACGTGTAGAGGGATTTATTGATGTACTGAAAAACTTAATTTATTAGGGTATAATTTTTTAGAATTACATGAGGAATACAATGTGAACGCCTTTATTATATATATATATTTAATTTAAAATATTATAAGCATTCTTATATTTTATTGAATTTAATGTATTTTAGCATATTGAGAAAATATTAGAAAATTACCATAAATTTTAAATTTACTGAACGTATCTCTCTTATTTTCTTATAATGTTGTGCATAGACATCCGTATTTACAAAAATCGACACATTTATACATATAAACATCTTTTTAAAAATACCGGGAGTCGTTGTATTGTAGTGAGAATTTCTATTTATGATTAGTAAATATAGTTTAAAATTTAATCATGTCATTTGACCACTACAAGTTAATACATAATTTTAAAAGATTTAAAACTTTATAAATAATTATAATTAAAATTTAAAAAATTGTAAACAATTCTTGTAAAAATTCATTATTCATCGAAATTCTTTTAAAGACAATATTATGCATAATATATTTTAATAATAAAAGCAAATATTAGATTGGCGGCAAGGTCTCATCATTTAACAGTCGAAATGGTGAGATGTAAGCGTAAGTTCTATGCTATCAGTTTCTTCTATCGCACTTCTTGCTTGTGGAACTATCTTACGGCTTCTTGCTTCTCAATCAAATCTGACCTTCAAAAATTGAAATGCAATGTCAAATATTATCTTCTGTCTTAATTCCTATTTTTCTATTGTTCTCTCTTCTTAATAGTATTTTTCTCAGATTCGCTTACACTCAGCAACCTCTTGCGTTTTAGTGACCTTGTTGCCTTCCTTTGGATGAAATGATTAGCAAATAATAATGTCTTAGATTTATTACATTTTTATTTTACAATTCGGAGCAGATTTTCTGTAACTGGGGGTCGTGTTTGACAAAAAACCTTGATGATCTAAATGCTCAGAAGTCTTGTCTTTACACCAAATGTAAATATTATGCGAGACAAAAAATATTTCTAGAATTTTCATAAAACTGGATGAGTAACAGACGAGAAGGATAATAGATGTTTTTCAAAGATTTTCTAACAAAAAACGTTTCAAAATAATTTAATTCAATTCAGAATAAGTCTTAAAAATTTCGCTAAAATCTGACAATTATCTGATTTTTCAAGAATTTCCAAATCAATGTAAAAAACGCTCAAATTTCTCAAATTCAAATTTCTTCGCACAAATTTAAGGTCTTACCTCGACGCCAGGAAAACAAGGTTTCTTTACGCAAATTTTCGAGGTTCTAAAAAGAAACCTAACAAATTTACATTAAAATCTCCTTTGATCTTTCCTTTTAATAATAACACAAACATGAGAATGATCTTTTGTTTTTGATTATGATTGGGGATTTTTTTTCACTATGTATCCTCTTTTTTTAGCGGATATTTTAGCTGTCTACATAAAACCAATGTCAACAAGTGGGACAACGTTATACTTACAATTACGTTGCGTGGCGAATGGACTAACTAACAATGCATTGAATAACAGTGATTGTCCTTAGAATAGACATAGTGAAAAAGAAAGAATGACAGACAATTAAAGGGAGACTTAGAGAGAGAGAGAGAGAGAAAGCGAGTTAGACAGTGAGAGAGAGAGTGTGAGAGAATAGCATTCAAGATGAAAGGAAGAATAATATCAAAACAAGTGCATTATTTTTACTGCAAGAAGATTTTAAAGCAGCAGCCCTTTGCTCAGCTGGAAAAAGAAATTTAGAGTTAGAAATGCAAACTTCAATAGATATTTTACGAGGGGATGCTGAAAAATTCTCCTTTGGATAAAGAAGCGATTCGAAAAAATAAAAATCTTTGTTCTTAGAATTTAATACTTCTAATGTTAATGCATGACTTTTTTTTCAGTAAAAAGCTGAAAAGTATATAATCATAGAAAAGTCAGAAAATAAAAAAAAATGATGCAAAAATCTAAAAGTTGTGGCCAAACGAAAGAAAACCAGATTTGTTTCTGATTTAGAGACGAACTATCATCATTTCAAGACCTTTGAACCCATCCTTTGTGCTTGGCCATTGGACACATAAAGAAAACTGTAGAATGAGTCAGCAAAATCATTTCGGTAACAAGACAAGCAACACAAAAAATAAGTTCAGTCATCTTGAAAAGAATCAAGTATACATTTCGTTTTAATTTCAGTGTGTATAATTCTCAAATCGTTTGGAGCTTTTGCTTGTCAAAGACTCTTTTGACCGAAGGCCACATTCATTTTTTATTTAAAACTCTTTGCTTCGTCGAGTATGGTCTTATTAAAGAGCAATTAACTCGCAAGAAATGGTTTGCAAGATTAACTCGCTGACGATCACTCGACAAAAAGATATTCCTTAGCTACATGTTAGTAATATCTGAGCGTAGTTGAAAACCAGAATTTTGAATGTTGATTTTTAGGGATCTTTCTTATATGATAAAACTGGAGCAACTTCTTTATCATTATTTGCTCCTGCATGGGTCTAACCTAAGCTAAGTTTGCTTAATATATCGAATATTTTATAATCTATATTTACTAAATACTGGTTTATTTATCTGATGACGATGACAATACAGTATTAGTTATCAGTAATCTGATAAAGAAATTAATGATATATAAGAGAGTATGATAAACATAATACTTCTTGAAAAAAATCATCATTGTTCCAAGTTGAACGATTTATTGAAATGTGTGGTTTATGTTCCAAAACAAAAGTAGATGTGTATTGTTTTTCACTTTCAAGACATTAATTTTTGCTTTGTCATTCAAAGCATTGACACGATTGGGTGAATTTCATTAAGCAATAGTTTTTATAAATGCCTTTTGCGTTCATCTGTGACGGATGGTCAAACAAACATCAAATGATGGTCCTCCATATGTTACGACTGAGACAACAAATTAAACAACAAGTCTAATATTACTAGAAGTGGCACTGACTATCAATTGCTTTTTAACGCTTTCGGTTCTAGTCTTAATGGAGACAGTCTTTGTTTTCCGAACCGTGTTGTTCACCGACTATCGCATATTGACGGTCTAAGAGTTGCGCTAAAAAGCAACTGAAATTAAAGTAAAAGAACCCCTCTATCTTTTTCTCCCGTGTCCCTCCAGGACATGGACGAAGATAGCACTCAGCAGTTTCTTGTTTTTTCTCGTTCACACAAAACTTGCTCTTTTATGAACTCATTCTCACTTGGTACATGTTCCTAAACCCATTTGTAGAAAGAAGTTATTCATTGCTTTTATCTTGTCTCCTATTTGCTCTATATGTTTACCACACTCTGTCAGCTGGTCTTTCTGAAGGTTAACAATTTCTATGTAGTACTTATTTTTTTAATCAATTCACCCCAAGCAAGGTAATATTGCCACGAAGGCGCAAGCGATTACTGGATGTGAAAGAGAATGAACAGATTTCAGAAAGAATCGAAAACCCAATCCTAAACAGGGAACAAGGGATAAACCTCTACTCCTGTTCAAAAGACCCAGGTGGAGCCTGAACAGAACGATGGGCGAACGTATCTACTCCTATTAACATTAGAAATTCCTCATTAGTCATAGACTCTGTCCATAGTATTTTTAACATTTACCAGTAGAACCAATCCTTAGAGTCATTTTCTTTTTATTTGTGACCAAACTGTCCAATATTTCCTGTCATACTAAACAGCATAATTATTCCATATCATTCTCTCTGTAAACTCTTGTTTTTGTTTTTAATCTCGTTTCTGGATTTCTTAATACCTTAATCAGTAAGTTTCTGAAAAAAAAATTTTTTTTTGCTCCTTCTGTGCGATGCATTCCAATTTCTGTGCAACATTTTCTGCATTTGTTTAAAATCTTGACTTCCCGATATGGAACTCACATTAATTCTTCAATTCTACTGAGGTATTGTATACACAACTGGATATCATTGGCTATTGTACTTTTATTCCAGAATGGCTCCTATTCTTTGTGTGGAGACATCGGAAGTTTGAGAGTGAGGTGTGTAAACATTTTAATATAAGGTTTTAGAGTTTTCAATCGTTGATTTGCATCTCTTTGTGGTTTGTCGATGAATCAGATTGTGTTCTTTTCCAGGGGAAAGCACAAAAGGGTTTTTTTTTCAAAAAGATATTTTGTATGAATTTTCCAAATTACCTTATCATCCCGGGGACCTGATGTAGATATTTTGTTGTTTGATCAGGTATATCCATGTTTTTTTTTCTGCTATCCGTTTTCACCCTCAGTGATATATATATATATATATATATATATATATATATATATATATATATATATATATATATATATATATATGGCCTATTTTAGTCTTGATTTTTTATTGCTTGAGGACCTCTATTGCCCTAGCTTGAAGAAGTTCAGGTGTATTTGTCCAGATTATAATGCCATCATGCGGATTCTTGCAAAATATGAGTTCAGTGAGGTTTACAATGCGGGCATGGTACACTTATCTAGCACTGTGGATATGAAATGCGTAGGAACCTGAATCGTCAAATATGAGGAGCTTAGAGGGGATTTTTTTTTATCTGATTTGGCAGAAAGCATTTGATGCGTTCAATAAGCTGAAATATTTTGCTCCTCACATTAGGCAACCTGTAATATTCGCGTTTTATTGCTTTATTGAGATTGCTGGGGTTGGGGGCGAGGCATACCCGTAGAAAATCATTAGGCATTTCAACTACCACTAAGGATGATACCCAGTCGGTTGGATCTGTTACCGTTGTTAGTATGCCTGTCATTCGCTGGAGTCCTTGTTTGATTTCATTCTTAAGTGGCATAGGCGCTTTGCTAGGGACATTTATGCTTTACGCTGGGGTCAACTGTTATGTTCCTATTTCTCCGAAGCAATCGTTGAACTTGACTTCCTTTCAGTCTGGATCTTTCTTGGATATATTGAAAACTCTCTGAATAAGGCTTATTTTTGCACTGGTAAATTTAGTGTGAGAGAGGCATCTGTATCAGTTACAATGAACACAGTTTTGTAATTTATGTTCTTGTGCATTATTTGTGTTACATATTTCGCTAGCACATGTATAGACGTTCCATTGATTTTAATTTTGTTGTTTATTAGTTTTTCTGATGCAGAGTTTTAGTTCTTGTTTAAAAACTTTCCTGTTTTCCTATACATGTATATAATAAAAAAGTCAACAGAATAGCGAATTGATAAACCATATTGTTGGCGAGCATTCAAAATAAACACGTGTAGTTATCGAATAAAAAAATTATCGAATTAAATTTAAATTTTTGATACCATGTTACATAGATATCACCAAAGATTCACTAAAAATTAGCATACATGATAAAATGCCCAAAACAAGTTTTATCGTCAAAATCTTTATTATTAAAAGGAAAAATCATATTTTTTATAAAAGTTTATTTTTAATCCTTTTTAGAAGTTTCGAAATTTTGTTACAAATTTTGTTTTTCTTCCATCAACGAGATGACTATAAATTAATATGGGGAAATTTTTTGCGGTGAAAAACACATTGATTTGGAAATTCTTGCAAAATCAAATAATTGTCGGATTTTAATAAAATTTTCAGAACTTATTCATAAGTTAAATAAATTATTAAAAATATGTTTCTTTTTTAGAAATTCTTGCTATATTTTTTTTTTACATTTTTATTCTCCCTTTATTTAAATTCATGAAATTTCGAGAAATTAATTTGGTGACGCTTAATGCTTATATTAGTTATACGAACAAGTCCTTGGAGAATTTAAATCATTATTTTTTTTTGTCAAACAAGATCTCCAATTCCGGCTCTGAACTGTAAAATAAAAAATGCAGTAAAACTAAGAAATTATTTAAATAGAAAAGCTTTTAATTGCTTTCAGGAATAAAACTATATTATGCACGGTTGTCTGAAAAAAATCGATGAATTTTTACAAGAATTGTTTATATTTTTTAATGTTAATTATAATTATTTATAAAGTTTTAAATTTTCAAAATTCTGTATTAATTTAAAGCAGTTAGATTATACAGCTATTAAATAAAAACGATATTTACTTATCATAAATTAATTTTTAAAAGAATTTTGATTTTTTGTGTGGGTATAAACGTGTCGATTTTTATAGATGAGGACGTCCATACACAACATTTTCAGAAAATAGTAAAGTTAAAATTTATTAATTCTCTGACCTTTCTTCAAGAAGCGTCTAAAGTACCTAAAATTCAATAAAAAATTAGATTACATAGAATATTTTACTATATTACAAAGATTACTCGGGATGTGTTAAAATTATATATAAAAGGTGATCATGTTATATTCGCCAAGTAATTTTTACAATTATGTACTCTTTACTTAAAAATGGCAAACATTAAGCAATAGATAAATCTGTCCACACCTCATGAAAGAACACATCCCTGTGTTAATAAATACCTATCTGTGATATTTTAAACTAATAAGTAATATTTGTTTTAATTCAGATTAATTAAACTTTAAATTAGTTAATTTTCCTCAAATAAAGTTTCAGAAAAGTATATTTTATTTTTGAAAGATTTTTAATAAACAGAATTATGGTGATTTTCTAAGCGTAAGTTAAGGTGTGGCACAAGGCCAAAGGTATTAGGAACACATTGAAGATTGAACTTGTGAAACAAGCTTTTTAATCATTGCATCACAACGAAGTACCAAAATACAAACAGAATTAAGTTGTGTTGAGAGATTTGTCAATATGGTCAGTTTTAGCGAAAATATCATTCCATTCAATTTAAAGTTGGTTTGAAATACAGCAAAGTATTTAACTTATGTGGAAATATTAAATTTAATCTATTAGCTTGGAATTAAAAAGATTTTTCCTTTTTAAAAGTGCATTTTAAACTATATTTATTTTTTTTGGGGGGGTAATTAAATTACACTAAATAAAATCTTCCCAGAGTTTCATGGAATTAACCTGGAATCCGATATGATTTGACGTGTGATATGTACACCCGGATAAAAGCAAGAAGACCGACACGTATCATCCGGCCCTATAGGATATCACTTGAGAGCGAACTGTAAGGGAGATAATTAAATAACCATACTATATATAACAGAAGCTGTTTGTATGAAATTACCTCAATTACGAAGTATCAAACTAATAGCTACATTGTGAGTTTAAAATGGATCGTAAGTGTGACTTGACGAATGAAGACAAAAATTTAACAACCTCAGAGCTTGCAAAATAAAATGATTAGATAAAGTGAATAGCTTCATAGAATATTTTACTTAACGGCTTCAAAGCTGAGGTGTGTTAGCTGAGGCTTTTATTTTGCCTATATGTTTCTCCAACTAAGGTAAATCTTAAAAAAACTTATATTTTTGTCATGCAACGTATATTTTAGTTTCTGTGTCAACGAGGAAGTGTTGAAAAGCACAAAATGTTAAATCTGAAATCCTGTGGCAAAACGTGATCTCAATCAGCAGGTCACTTTGGAAAAAAAATCCATACGAAAATCGAATGAGCAGCAGAATACAGGAAGACCAATTTTGCAACTGTTCTTTTCATCGAAGTATGCCGGGCTTGGTTCTATAAGTCGAAAGGGATAGTTTATAAGTTGAGTCGTTACTGACGGAAACCGCTTATTTTCTCACAGGTTGAAACATCGTTTTGCCACAGCTTAGTGTTTTGGGAGTGATATTATATGTAGCGAAGTGATAGACTCATAGCGAATTCCATATAATGTTAAGATGGCATCTCAGACATATATTGATTTTTGAAGCTAGTCAAGGAACCATAGTTCAAGGAAGCAAAAGGATCTTCCAAAAAGAATAGGATTTCTTGATGCCTATTAGATTTTCGAGAGAAAACTGAAGAAATTATGAACAAAATAAGTTTTACAACAAATCGTTTGATGTAATGGCCGACGTGCTCGCTAAAGCATAACCTGACTGAAAAAAATTATGGAGCATTTGGAAAGAGGATTTACATTGGCAGTAATTTTACCAGTAAAGGTGAACACTTCAATTCTATTCTGGATGTTGTACAGTCCAGTTGATATGAAAAAATATAACGGTTTAGAAAACCAATGGTTAAATGACTTGTAAAAATCATTTCATAACATGGAACATAGATTTGACATTAATGTTGTCTTTATAAACGTGTTGCCATTATAAAATTGCCATTCATTACCAGAATAAGGTTTTTAATATTTTGTACAAAACATTTCTATTTATTTCTCTGAACTTTTGTAAATTCTGGAATTATCTTTAATTGCAATTTAATGTTTCTTGGATTATTAGTTGTATAATAATGTAAATCTTTGGAAAATATGTTAAGAAATCGTGAAACTATTGCCAAATCATAAGTGTGAAATATAATCTACCATAATTTAAAAATATTATTTGATATAATCGGCACAATAATGCAAATATTTTCGCGTTTTAATAATGTCTAAAAGTATGAGACACAGTGTAGTAATAAATGGCAATAATGATGATTGTATCAATCCAGTGTTTGGGGATAGAAAGTAAAATATTATAAGATAGAGCAATAAAATAAGAATAATGAAAAGACGCCATTAAAAACGTCCTTATAGCGGAATGGTTTTCTTTTGTCTTTGAATATAAACGACGTCATTTAGAATAATCATGCAACAATGTCCACTTGTTTGTGGTGGGATTGTGAGATTTACACAAAATTCCACATTAAAATTATACAAATGACAAGTTTTAAAAAGATTATGTCGAATTTGAAAATAAAAGTTTTAATGCCACGAAGAGTCAAAGATTAACCATGTTTTTGTTTTTTTTTCGTCTTTTCAGTCAGCAAACCTCACCAATATTACCAGAAGATTACTTCACGCATTGAATAATAATAAATGAGTTGTTCTACAAGTGAGATATCAGTAAGCAGCAAACATGGCAAATATTGATTTGGTTCAAGCAGAATATTAATCGCATTTCCTGTGTTTCTTCGCTAACAATTATTTCATGCTGGGATGACTTTCAATATAATATTAATGATGAATAAATGCTTCATCGCTCGCTGTCAAAATTGTAACGTTCTAGGATCGCATAAATAAATTCACAATCTAACGATTTTCAACGTGAGTCTATGCAGAAGCGGATACGGTTTAATTAGTTAAGTAGAAAAAAACTTCGTGCCTGACGGAAAATTCGATTTTGTGTACAAATTTGGAAACTGCTTATTTTGCAAAATATAGACAAGGATGTTTTAAGTGGGTTTCAGTCAAAAATTCCTGGACTTCTTAATCTTTACTGTAGACATCAAGACGTGCATCTGATCCCTCATCTCTTTGTGAAATAAACAGGTACTGTATAGGAAATGGATCTTCGGTCACCAGGCTACTTTTTGAGAAAAGGGGTTATAATTTTGTTATTTCTATCACCTGTATAGTAGTGATTTACTTGGTTTCGAAACCTGTTGACAGTAAATTTATTGCTCACTAGATGAATCTATCTCTTTGAATGAACACGTAACACTGAGTGATATTTAATGGTTAACGTACTGATCTCGCAAGCTGTTGTTAGAGTAAATATGATCATATGCAAGAAAAAAAAGAAGCCATTTTCTAATATAGTGACCTAGTCACGTAAAAAAACATATTTTTATGGGAAATATGGTATCATGCCTCAATTAGTTTATTTCTAAAACAAAATAAGACACTAAAACGGAATAGAGAAATTAGCTATCGGGCTTCAGATAACATGAAAATCTTAAAAGCCATTGACAGTTGTATTCATTGAAAATGAATATGCCAAAATGACTTTGCTATAACAATCGATTATTTCAATTAATTAAAATATTCCTCCATCTGAAAATATATTTATCCGGAAAATTTTACCAAAGATATAATACTGAACAACGAGTAATTATTTTTCTTCACAAATACGACACGAGGTTGGTTTAATGTGCGGCCCCATACGAAATAAGAGTTCAGTCCCCTGTGGCCTCTGGCAATCATTGGCTTTCCCCGTTAGTCCAAAAATCCCCAAAGCATTTCAAAATTTAATAACTCTTTTATTTTTTTTTAACTTTAATTCACAATGGTATAGTATTATATAGAGTAGATATGGGAAATAAATTTGAACTATTTGATAAAAATGACATCTGGCGTCCATTTTCAGCTTTACACTAACGTGCACTTTCTAAGGCATTTTCAATCACAGACCCTCAGTGTTACAGGCTCTAGTGCATTAATGTCTATCTGATTGCGGTCTTTCAGTTATTGAAGTGCATGAGGCTTATTAACATAAACCTTTTCTTTGAAATAGCAGCATCAGAAGAACGACTTGTTAGATTTGGGGAATATGCTGGACAGTTTATACCGCAACCGTGAGAAATTATTCTTTTCCAAAAGAAATGCATGAGAAGAGCTGGATTATGGTCTTTGTCATATGAGTTGTTACTCTATCTTGCTACATGGAAACAGGTTGATGCATTTATAAAGTCGTTGGGGTGATCGAAATCTGTCGAGACCGGCTTCGAATTGATTCGCTCGGATCTTCTTCGATACTTCCTTTATTCGCTTAAATACTCCTTCGTTTCTAACTGAACATGACATGCCACTTCGTGGAAGTCACTTCCTGAACCTTTACTCTCAAAACTTGGAAAATCTCTCACACTGTAATGGCGAGCATATGCTTGTTGAGTTTGAAGAATTGATCTTTGCTTTTGGTTGAAAGATTTCATTACTTGTGTAAGGCAGAGAAAGAAAGGCTGAGAGATTTCTAAATATATGAAATCGAAATATTTATTTACATTCATGGATTTCAAATAAATTCTCTGGACTTTTTGCTAAAAGATTTTATTTTATTTTTTTCTTTCTTTACCGGGGTGGATAGATTGAAAAAACTACTTTGCGACAGTAACTTTTAACAACACATTCGCTGAGAGAATATAATTTAATAACGAAACTTGGTCGCTGAAAATCATTAATAATATTATATCTCAGTCCTGTGGTTAAACTAGACTTTTTAGCAGTGAGGTTGCTTTTTCAAGCCATCTACCATGTCAGTCATAAAAATCGAAAAGTTATATTCTCGCCCAAGAGTGTACCACGCTTGGCACCTAAAGAAGCAAGCACCGTCAAGCAAATATTTGGCAGATACTCCAAAAAAAACATTCTCCAAATTTTGAAAGACCCATACCTTCTAAACTAGTAAGAACAAAGATAAAATGAAACCAGAATTTGCTTAGTTGGACGGAAAACTACAAGGGTGCCAAACTTGATATATTTTTTTAAATATCAGTTATTAAGTACAAAATTTGGTAAGATCATGTTGGCGGCCCGAGTGCTGCTTTAACACTTATTTTTTAATTTCAGACAGAAGATCAAACACAAATGTTTTGTCATTTTCAAGCATGTCAGAATTTTTTAACTGCTCAAGTGGTCAAATGAGGCTATGAAAATAGACACTTTTGAGGACGATAAAAACTCAAACATATTTGCAAGATATTCTACTAATCCTGTAATAGTAATAAATCCTGTTACTACATACATAGAACTTAATCTGTTATAAATGAGAACAACATGACTTGGTACTTTGTCTAACTGACTCTGTTAAAAAAAAAAAAAACAACTCTTAAATGGCATATTGTCTTTGTCCGCATTGGCTTTTCAGCCATTTTCAGAGCAAAGAGAAAAAATGAAAAATACAGCCGATTGAATTGAATTTTGGAAATCTACAGAAAATGTTAACTCTTGACACACAATTTTCATGGCTGTATATGCCACTTCAAAGGAGCGATGAATATCAGAAATTACATGAAAAGCTCTTTTGACAAAATACGCCTAATTAAGAAAACAGTCAAAGTTGATTCATTTCAAAATTCTTAGAGATTCAGAAATAATATTTGGGATTTTCACATTTGAAATACAAACACACATTTAGTTTTTTTCTAGAGAATCGAAGAGGATTTGGTATTGTCACTTCTTCTCCCCAACTGTTACTTTGTGAAACCGACTCCCGAGAGGATGCTTTCACGACCACTACAATTTTAACCTGTTAAAGTCGAGAGTTAACCGTTAACTTTCCCACATATCCTCTTAAACTGCGCCTCGTACCTTTCTTACTGCTCACACAACAAACTCCTTCAGTAATTCTCTATCTCGAGTGGCTCTTGGGCTTTCTATGGAATGAGGACTAGTAAAAAAAAATCACACACACATTCACACATATATATGTGTGTGTGTGTGTGTGTGAATTTTTTTACTAGTGCTCACATAATATTTTTTGACTAGTGCTACATATATATATATATATATATATATATATATATATATGTGTGTGTGTGTGTGTGTGTGTGTGTGTGTGTGTGTGTGTGTACATGTATTTATGTGTAGGTTTGCATCTATATATATTTGAGTGGGGGGGTGAAATAAAAAATTGGGGTGAAAATATTTTAATATTACACACTCGTGTATAATTAAGTGTGTATAATTTCTCTTTAAGTCTAAATGTTTTGTGTGTTTTTAGTAAAGAATATTTATTTTGTGTCCATTTAAATGGTAAAAGGAAAACGTTTTTTGCATGCAAGCTGTTGCATTTATTTCACTGCATTCTTAACTCATTATTCAAATTATTTAGAATTTTTACGAATTTGATACCTCATTAAACATTTGTCTATATTTCTGAGATGAGGTATTGTAATTATTTACACTATTTACATTGTTCGGATTTTTGTCACCCTCTTTATTGCCGTAATCACGACGTTTTGGCCGTTATACGCTCCGGCCGTCTTCAAGTGATTGGAATTTAGAACTGAACCCTTTATTTCATCCAATGGCGCAGATTGTTCTAGTTCCACATAGCCCATTGGATAAAAGCGTTGGTTAGAACCAGTGGCTTGACACAAAGTAGTTGTAAGTTCAATACCTGGCTACTGCAGTGATGAGGAAAAACTTAGAGAATTGAGTTAAAGAGTTGACTTCTCAATATTTCATTAGCGTCTTGTCTGGTGATAATATTAGGCTGTGTTCCTTTCAAAAATAGACTCGGTTCTATAAAAATCTATAAATTATCTGAAACGGGCTGTAACCAATTACAGTTTTGTTTTTAAATTTAATAAGTCTGAGACAAAGTAATTAAAAGAGGTAATTAAAACTTCCACCCAAGGAATCGTAAGTATAAAGGCAATTTTAATAAGAAATCTGAGACGATAATGTCCCGATTTGATGAAACGAAGACAAATATTCTACCCAAATTAAAGCAAAACAAAATTCACACGGTAGCATAACTACTGAGACTGCTTGCAACCTCCACCTCGTGTAGAGACATATGTATGTAATGGCTGATATGTGGTATCTCTAAATATCAAAACGGACGTGAGCGAGGATCCACTGAGTGTTTTGAAAAGATCTCAGCTCGACCCACTTCCCAAGATCAATATTGCAATGACCAAACATCAAAATATTTTCCAGTTTTCACAGCTCAGAGGTTACCAAAGAGGGTATCAGAATCCACTGATCAGAAAAACGCCACCCAACTCTGTACCCAGTTTCCCAATACTAAGATATCCATGATGTTTTTTTTTAAATAGATATACATGTATGTATCTATGTAGATAGATAAATGGGAGGAAGAGATGAAAACGGGAGAAAAACGTATACTAGCTTGCTGGCTGGAAAACCAAGGGACAACGATCTAAAGATTAAAATTTATTGTTAAATAATAGTTTCAGACTATTAATTTTTTTTTATTGACAGTGTATTTAAGGTCATCTTGTAAATAAAATAGGAATATTGATTTTGATTGGCTGAGCGTAACGTAGGAATGTGAAAATTAGGAAATGTTTTCAAGGAGTTAAGTTTTTACACGTCAGACAGATCAGACGCGGTTATTTCGTGTCTCGTGGAGCTTTCTCCATTGTGAGGGTGACAGAACGACCCCACTGGCTAGTTAAAACTGTACACGTCGACATGTTTAATAAAATAGTTAACGTTAAAATCCTTTTTGTTGAAGTTCTCATTTTATCTCCGAACCAGTCAGCTAGCGATCACCCGGCAAAGAGAGAAGAAAGAAAGAGAAGACAACTAGCGATCACCCGACCGGAAGAAGATGGCTGAAAGAGAATATTATTTCGTTATGGAATTGACGCCGTCAACCAAAAGGCCTCTCCACAACGAAGGGGGCAATACAACATTATGTTGGGAAAAAAGGAATAAAATTATTATAATCATTCAAAATTACTTATGGAAAGATAAAGAAAAAGGACAATAAAAGAGAAGATAGAGTAAAAATTATGTAAAAAATACCGCATAACATTTAAATAGAAAAAATATGACCGGACAATGAAAACTAGAAGGGATAAATGAATGAATGAGAAAATACAGACGGAGTGTGAGAGAAGAGCATTAGGCTTGTCTTAGTCGACAATACTCATCGAATTTCCATAAGTCATTCTACTAGTTTTTATAGACTATTGTGTGTTTGTGTCTGTGTTTATGTGTCTGTACTATGTGCATGCGCGCGCATATACATGACAGGGTTGAATAGTTATTTATTATTCAGTTTTATTGTAAATACTTCCTGCCTTTGTCACAATTATTATTATTATTATTAATTGTTTCCAGTTGATTGTTACTAATTTTCATTTCATTTTTGTTTTCTCCAGTTTTATTTTCTGATCCATTTTTTTCTATTTCGTATTTGTTTGAACTCTCAGTTCTTCTCGGCGTGTCGATAGTTTCATGAATTTGTATTTATTGGCTTTATTTTACGCAGATGATATTAATTGATCGAATAAAGCAATAAAAACAAAGAAAGGAAAATGAACAAATAAATAGATTATACATTGATTAATTTATACAGGTTTCCACGTTTATTTGTACAATGGTTTGGATGCTTTACTCTCTGGCTTTCATTAATGAAACGTCGAGATAAAAAAAAAAAAAATAAAATTGCTCTGAACAAATCAATGTATAATTGCAAGAACACATTGTCTAAAAAAACAGGCAAGATGCGTGAAAGAATTTAATGTTGGCAGGTCATCGATTAAATTTACTGATAGCCATTGTTAATATAATAATAACCGTACAATCAATATTATCGATGAATGATTTGAAATAATATATTCCCCTTCGTTGTTTTGATCACTTCAGTTTTCTTCCTGTGGCAAACGTGCATCAGTACAGATGCAATAGAGGCCTCGGATCGCATGCGGACATATACGCAACAGCCAGTTACATCCGAGTAGTTCCCGTTAGCAGCGGAACATTTTGGCATATCTAGATACGGGCCTCTCTGCAACTGGTCAAGATCTGGATCTTTGTAAGATGCTTCATGCCAATAAAAGCAGGGGGTAAACCAACATTTGGCAAGACACAGTGTTTTGTGAAATCGGTGCCGTGGGCATTTTCTTCCTAAAGTTTCTGTTGTTTCCGAGGGAGTGTTATTTTTGTTATCTCCCATCTCTTTCCTCCCCACCTCTCTCTATTCACCCCCACCGTAGTTGCTGAGAAAGTTGGGTGTTTCCCCCAACCTCAACACACTTTCGCCGTACATAACTACACTCCTCTTTTTCCCTCTCGACCTTTGTCTCGTCTCTGATTAAAGTTTCATCTGGCTCTGAATGTACAGCGTCAGACGGAAATTATTATATGTACCAATAAGCAGGAAACGTTGAGAAAAAGAATGAAATTACTGGAAGTAACATATACTTTAGAATATAATATAGTCCAAAGATCAAATTCAAAACAACAAAATCCAACTTCATGAAGGAGAAAAGTGTTAAATCTTTTGCAAAAAGACCAGAATCTATAACAGAAGAAATACATTAAAAGATTTTTCTCATTAAAATTTATGAAAGTAATATCGACATAGATTTAAATAATATAGACAAAGTGGAATGCTCAAAAGCAACGAAAGCAGATTTCATCGGTAAACATAAGAAAAAATAGTGAAAAAGGCAGACTAATTTGATGTCCCAGGGTTAAACCCTCCCCCCTTGTGGGCTAAGCAATAGGAAGACAGAAAGGAAAACAACTGAAAGGCGGAGTATCTTAATAAGATGATGAATGAAAGAGACATAGATTGACCAGAAACTAAAATAAACCAAAGAAAATTATTTAGACAGCATTAGAACGTGATGGAATCTATAGCTTTAAATGATTCAATGATGGGGTGTTCATAATGGATTGGCACAGCTTTTACACAAATGTTTGATGGAGACAAAAATTCCCGAACTGATGACTAAAGGAAAATGAGTATTATCCAAAAAGATGTGCCTTCCTACATATTAAAAAAAGTCACAAGTAACTAAAGGCTAATAACTTACCTTCCAATGCTATAGAAAATACTAACTGGAGAGATATAAACGACTAATCCTGCTAAACAGAAAAATATACCAAAAAGTACCTAAACAAACAACTGATCAATTCTTCAACGACCATCATGCATTAAACAATGCAAGAATAAAACTAGCCCTAGTATTATCTAAAATCTACAATGCCAGGCTGAAATCGTCAATCAAAATAATGGCACAAAAATGTCACAATGAGGGCAACAGAAAATTGGAATGTAACACTAAATAGAGGGAGAAATCACTAAATAAAATCACAATCGAGTTTTTTTCCGGGGAAATTTCCCTGTCCTCACATAATGAGATACTTCATAATCATAAGGTGATGACACTTCTCAACTACGAGAATGCAAATGGGATTATAGATTCAAATCATATTCTCGAGAAAAGATGAACCACATCACGCAAATGGGATTTATAGATTCAAATCATATTCTCGAGAAAAGATGAACCACATCACGCAAATGGGATTTATAGATTCAAATCATATTCTCAAGAAAAGATGAACCACATCACGCAAATGGGATTATAGATTCAAATCATATTCTCGAGAAAAGATGAACCACATCACGCAAATGGGATTATAGATTCAAATCATATTCTCGAGAAAAAGATGAACCACATCACGCAAATGGGATTATAGATTCAAATCATATTCTCGAGAAAAGATAAACCACATCACGCAAATGGGATTATAGATTCAAATCATATTCTCGAGAAAAGATGAACCACATCACGCAAATGGGATTATAGATTCAAATCATATTCTCGAGAAAAGATGAACCACATCACGCAAATGGGATTATAGATTCAAATCATATTCTCGAGAAAAGATGAACCACATCACGCAAATGGGATTATAGATTCAAATCATATTCTCGAGAAAAGATGAACCACATCACGCAAATGGGATTATAGATTCAAATCATATTCTCGAGAAAAATGAACCACATCACGCAAATGGGATTATAGATTCAAATCATATTCTCGAGAAAAGATGAACCACATCACGCAAATGGGATTATAGATTCAAATCATATTCTCGAGAAAAGATGAACCACATCACGCAAATGGGATTATAGATTCAAATCATATTCTCGAGAAAAGATGAACCACATCACGCAAATGGGATTATAGATTCAAATCATATTCTCGAGAAAAGATGAACCACATCACGCAAATGGGATTATAGATTCAAATCATATTCTCGAGAAAAGATGAACCACATCACGCAAATGGGATTATAGATTCAAATCATATTCTCGAGAAAAGATGAACCACATCACGCAAATGGGATTATAGATTCAAATCATATTCTCGAGAAAAGATGAACCACATCACGCAAATGGGATTATAGATTCAAATCATATTCTCGAGAAAAGATGAACCACATCACGCAAATGGGATTATAGATTCAAATCATATTCTCGAGAAAAGATGAACCACATCACGCAAATGGGATTATAGATTCAAATCATATTCTCGAGAAAAGATGAACCACATCACGCAAATGGGATTATAGATTCAAATCATATTCTCGAGAAAAGATGAACCACATCACGCAAATGGGATTATAGATTCAAATCATATTCTCGAGAAAAAGATGAACCACATCACGCAAATGGGATTATAGATTCAAATCATATTCTCGAGAAAAGATGAACCACATCACGCAAATGGGATTATAGATTCAAATCATATTCTCGAGAAAAGATGAACCACATCACGTTAAAATGAAAAGACTTCAGGAAATAAAAATCAACAAAAGAATCGAGCAGCCATCACACAATGCGGAACTAATTGAAACAATATTGAATACTGAGAAAAAGGCTGGAGTAATGACGAGATATTTTTGTCTCCTCGTCTTTGTTAATGTGAGAATTCAATGAATGCCAAAATAATAATTTTTATTATTAATTTCTTTTAACCTTAAAATTGCTTTCTGATGTTAGGTTCTATCGACAAACTAAAACATTTCAAACGGACCTCAAGAAGTTTTATAGGGAATTTAGAAAATAAGGTCTAGAAGTAAAAAGGCCATCTATTATGAAACGCGAAAAGAATGATCCCAATGCAGAATGGATGAAAAGAGAACAAGAAAGAATGAAGAATGCACCTGTGTAAGAATGGAAAACTATAACCAAGAATAATGTTAGACAAACTCTAACAAAATCGCAAAAATGGAAATCCCAAAGAAATAATAAGCTACCCAACTTTTGACTCTGTCTGTCATCAATCTATACAATTCTTGCGCGAACTTTAGCAATTCTAATTAATAAATTCAATGAAATTCCAGAATGGATCACTGAAAGTATTATATATTTCCTATCAAAAAACAAGTGAAACAGATAATCCCAATAATTATATGCACAACATATAAATTGATAAATATATCCTGACAAACTGTATTTACTCTTTCTCAGTGAAAACATTCTTTCCCTGGAAGAGAAGTGATACCGTAGAAGATCATATGGTTGCAAAGATCAAGTATTAATAAATAAAATGAACCTGAAAAATTGCAGGAAAAGGTTGTGACTGATGGAACTAAGGAGTGTGATGTGGCTTCCCTCTGTCTTTTCTACAAATATTTTCATGGCAAATGTTCTGACGAGCTTTTTTCCAAGGTGTCCCGACTACATGAATTTAAGTGCGCTACTAGATTGCCATCTAGGTCTCACCCTTTTACTGTTGAAATACTTAAATGCAACCACCACTTCGATTCCAACAGTTTCTTTTCTCGCACTTCTCGACAGTGGAACTCTTTTTCGCTTACTTGCTTCTCTGATAACTAAAATTTTCAAAAATTTAAATGCCACATCGAAGGCCATCTTCTGTTGACTTGAACCCCGTCCATCGTTTATCCTTTCCTCAATCGCCCCCTCCCCCTATAACCCAATCTTTTCTCTCACTCTGTGTAACCCTCTGCGTACTAGTGGCACTTCCGCCTTCTTTGGGATGAAATGATTAAAAAAAACAATACTCTATGGAAATAGAGATAGAGTAGCAAGAGGCTGCATCTGATAAAAGGTAATTCAGTGCATCTTATGTGACTGAAAGGTCCCCTCTTGTGTATTACGAGATTCTGTCTCATAATCAAGCGTTTAGTTCCCTTGAGTACTCTTCCCATTTTCACAAGGCGGCAATCAATAAAAAACGCACCCAGAAAAGAACTAGACAATCGGTGTCGTGTTTCATCAAGACAACGCCAAAATTCCCGCCTTTTTGCTGATCGGGTAGAAATTGCTCCAGCTTGTCTGGGGTATCTTAATACAGCAGCCTTACTCAACTGACCTTGTACCTATGGATTACTAATATTTAGATCCCTAAAAAATATCCTAATGAGAAGAACTTCAATTATCTGGAAACCTGTTAAAACCGCTTAGATCAGAGTTCATCACTCAAGAAGATGCTATGTTCTAAGAGAATGGAATCCTAAAGCTGCCTCAAAGATGGTGAAAGCTAGTGGAAGAAAATTGAGAATTAGATTTGATATTCTACCACTCATAAAGCTTGGGTCGCTTAATTGGTAGTGCAGCTATCTTACATAGGCAGAGGTTTACTCGTGTAAAAGGGACACAATATCGATTTTCATCTGCATGTTATGCTGTATTTTTCAATCTGTTTAATCGTTGCCGGAGATTGAGACTCTGAGCAAAAATGGTGATAAAAAGCAATTGAAATTAAGATGAAATACGAAATAAAATTAAAACTTAACAATACTTCATCTCCAATTCTAGTAAAAATTAAGAAAGGAAAAGATAACATTCTGCGCTTGTCACTTTCTAGTTGAAAGTGAATAAGAACAAATCACAATTATGGTGCACCCAGTGTGTATCAAATTCACAACTCAGTAGAAATGGTTAACCTCACTAACTCGCTAACTCAACGCCGAGGTGTTCAGTTCCAAGTAAGAGTGGTGAAATTAATAATAGTAACAGTTGTCAAATGATTAACCAATAGAAGTTGACACAGGTTCACTTAATGGTAACTTTTCAATTTCCAAACAATTACTTTTTATTTTGAACACGTACCCCAACGTTTGGGGTACGTGTAAATGTTTACTTGATTTGGTTCGAATGATGTCATTCGTCTGCTAATTAAATATTTCATTTTTTTAGCTTCTGAGAGTTAATTTCATTCAGCGAATATAAGCATAAAAATGAATGAAGACCTCATTATTGTACGACACAATGTTTACGTCTGGTAGTTATCCATCGATTTATGCAGGATTTTTATCTTATACTCTTTTTTCTCAAATTACAAAGAAAAATGAAGAATTCATATGTTTCTATATAAGCAACCTAAATATGGACTGGTATGTTAAAACAATACACCTACTTGTATTTATGTCATTATAACAAGTATACATTGTTTATATAATTCTTTATGCCTCATATTAATAAAAGACAAACAGGAGTCGAAACAAAGGTAATGTGCGCAAAGAATTGAATGTGTAAAATAATTAAGAGAAAAATGATTTTTTTCTTCAAGTATGAATTAATTTAGATTTTATCGCTTTTTATCGTGGCCGAGGATAATGAAGCGTTCAAATTTGAAATTCAAACATTATACTTTGATCACCATTATTTCAATAATACTCAAAAAAACTGGTGATTCATAAGGTTTTTTTTTTACTCGTTATAAATGTCCAAAGTTTTCAAGTCCGAAAAAGGCACAATTAACTCGTATAACAATTTACAATCATTATTGCCCAACAACTGACGTATGCACAAACATTCATTATATATTGCCTTTGAAATTATACTGCTCTTTACAAGTGTTCAGCAAACTGATCGATATTTGTTTATGAACAAATTGTCTAGAAACTACCTGATACCTGAGACTCTAATTGACTTTCACTGAGCATTAGTGCTAAAACTTCAATCAACTAAACTCAGTATGGATTTTAATCGCTGCACATTTGTTCACTGCTGTGAGTCATTTCCTCTTTGTTGTAGACGTTTACGTCTAAGTTTAAAGAATATATACAATTTTTAAATTCATAAAAATTTACAAAACCGAACCCAAAAACGAATATTAATTTGTTGCCTGCTCTTTTTTGCTGAGTGCCTAATCTTTCACCAAATAAATCATGTGCAAATGATTTGTAATTGTGCAGTGAACGACTCCTTTATGTTCTCTTGTTATATCTCTGTAGTTTTTGACATTCATTCGCAGAATAAAGTACATAAGTAGATTAAAGTACATGAATCGCAACTATAAGTACAAGACAGACATGAATATCATTTTAAAATGTGTAAAATAATAATATTTCAAATATTCTGTGTGGTTCCATTCAGCCGTTCAATTCGTTGACCATTAATTAAATTTTATTCTGTGTCGCCTAAGTTTATTTTCAAAGTCAAAGAAGCGTTCAGACAAAAAAACTACAAAAAGTATTAAAGTATGGCAGCTCGCTACTGCCTTCTCTCGGTAGTGTTTGACGGCTGCTGTTGTACCTGAAGAAATTGTCCGGCAATAACAAACGCATGTGAAAATACTATTAAATTATTTATTTCAGACCTTTGTACATCTGGCGAAATGAAAATTATTTTATTGACCACCCGAAGAACGTCTTTACATCAAGTAATTCCAAATTTAAAAATTCATAAAGATGAGAGCAAATCGTTCCTTCAAATATTATAAACTGTTTTGAAATAGGTCATTTTAAGGTTTATTTGCTCTTCCCTAATTCTTTATCTGGAAGGACGGCCTGAGTTACATAATTGTTCAGTGTCTACCAATATTTCTCAGACAAAGTTTTCACAATGTTCATCATTATGATGAATTTCACTTATATTATCCTGAGTATATTTCAATTCAATCTTCTTAAGTGCATAATATCAAACAGTTTCTCTGATCACAATGGTATTGGATGAAAGCTAGGAACCTCCGCTTTTTCGGCATAAATTTTCGATACCTAAGGTTTAAAATTATATTTTAAAAATGAAAAAGCTTTCTTGAAGATTTCATTTTCGTTTTAATTGAAAGGTAAATGATTAAATTTATTATTTTCATTAAGTAAAATATTCTGGTGTATTTCAGATAGGAATTATATAGATTGGCATGTCAAATTTAATTTCGATTTCTTAAAATATTCTTAAAAGCGGTCATTTTCTTAATTTTAAGAAATTTGTAAACAAAAAGTTTAAAATTCTTTAAAAAAAATACATATATATTTCTGACACGTTATTTGAGTAAAATTAGAAAATTTAAAGTTAAATTAATCTGATTTGAAATAAATATTACTTACTTGTAGCATAAAAAAGTAATATACAAACAATTATTAATGATTGGTCCTGTTCATCTGATCCAAGGTTTGATGGACTGCTAATTGACGAAGCGATGACAGCTACTATGGATGAATCTAATTGACATAATTTTCAGAAATCTAAGTAAACGCATTTTTTTTTGCTTTTTAACTACCTAGTAATTTTTACAAATGAACATATTTTCCACAATTAAATATTTTATTCACTTTTATTTACCTTTCGAAGATGCAAAAATAACAAAATTAAAATACTATAAATTTTTCTTCAATTAATTTTATAATTTAATAAAAAATGAAATACCATGATTACTCAATTGATGTATGACCCACACTAATGTAAATACATAAAATAATAATATTTAGCGAAACAGTAATTGAAAAAAGTAAAACTTAGTTTAAGTTTTAAACTTTTAAAGCTGAATGGAAATTTTGAAAACCTGTTGAAACGTAATTGAAACGACCTAATAAAAGGATAAAACTTTTAGATCATGATAATGGCAATTTCAGTCTACCATACATGAAAATAAGGAACGTATTAAGTAAAAAATACAAAATAAAAAATTATTTTAAATATACAATAACTCAACTAAGTTTATTAATCTTTTTTGGATTTATAAATTTTACTTCCACTTAATTACTATATCACATCCAGGAAATAGCCCCATACAGAATTTTACACGATTTTAAGGTATCATAAATTATTATAATTAAAATTTAAAAAAAAAATGAAAAAATTCTTGTAAAAATTCATTATTCATCAAAAAAATTTTATTTCTTCAGACAATAATGTCCTTAATATAACTTATCTACAAAAGCAATTAAAATCTTTTCTAATTAAATAATGTCACAGTTTTATTGGATTCATTATTTTTCAATTCAGAGCAGATTTTCAGTTAGAATAGCCCAAATTTGAAAAAAAATGTAGGTGATTTACAATCTCCAAGGACTCCTACTTTTAACAAAAACATTTCAGGAAATAGAAAGGTTTATTGTGAAATTTCATGAAATTAAGTAAGTGGGGGGGGGTAATATATTTAAAAAAAAATTTACCAAAATTTTCTAAAATAATTTCATTCATTTGTGAATAAGTCCTGAAAATACCATTAAAATCCGACATTTGATTTTTACAAGAATTTCCAAATCAATGTGTTTTCAATGGAAAAAGCACAAAAACCTTAATAGCCACCGCTATGACGTAAACAAAAGATTTTAACCAAAATTTCGAACGTGTTAGAAAGGATTAAAATTTTTTTAAAAATACTTTGGTCTTTCATCTTAATAATAATATAAACATTTTGACGTTAAAGTTTTATTTTTATTAAGTTTGTGGCCTTTTTCATTACGCTATGCTGTTTTCCGCGAAAAAGTGGAGGTACCAATTGAAAACAGTTTATGAGAAAGTAAAATTGAAGTCATTCAATTTTGTCAAAATATCATTCATTATCTTCCTTTCACCTTTCGTTGTTGTCCAAAATATTTTGAAATAAACTTATCAATTCTTCTTGCAAATTTTTTATCACCTTGTGTCGTACAGTGATCATAAAATGTTGATATTAAAATATCTAAAGACATCTTTGTACTAAATGAAAATTCACTAACGCCACGTGAATGGGGGGGAAATATTTAAACACTATTAATTTTTTTTAACACTTCTAGTCAAAATGAGGTTTATGTGCAAAACAATGAATGAAATCGTTGTATTTAAACGGGTTCTCCTTTAATTATGTTTCAACTTCGTTTGGTTTACCTGTCATCACAGCTGACCCATCATATGTTTGGCTAACGGCTAACCGATTTAGTTTTACTGAATTTTTTAAGTAAAATGATTAACATTTTAATTTTTTCAGTAACGAAATATTTAATATTTCTTCATGAAATAAGTAATGTTCTAAATTGAAAATTTAAAAGCAGGAAGCAGATGCTTTCTATTACAGTTTGTTTATATAAACGGATCAGCCTAAATTTAATAATTGAGACATTTCATTCGCATATAATTTACATTTAATAATTGTGTAATATAAGTTTTTAACATATGAAGATGCTATAGAGATACTAAATACATAACTAGTGGTTTAGAGGTGTATTATTGAATTGTTATTATAGGACTTCCTTTGATATGGCAAAACGGATAATCCGGCAGGGTTCTGGAATGAAGGGTGACAGAAATTTAGTGTAGTTGTAGAGAGTGGTGTCTAAAGCCGTAACAGAACTTTGATTTATGTTGGTATCAATGCAAAGTTTCATATATATATATATATATATATATATATATATATATATATATATATATTGTGTATAGTTAGGCAGCAATTTTTCATTGATGCATGCTTCATTAAATAATATAGGCAAGTTTGTCTATTTATTTTAAGTAAGTTCCTTTCATATTGTCTGATAAGCTTAATAACATTATCATTGAAAGACGAAAGGAAATCACCATATTGATACATGTTTTAATACTATCTAAGCTTTCGTCTTTCATAAGCCATTATCAAAGATAACAATTACATTTCAATATATCAACCAATACACGGACGAAACAATAATGATGGTCTGTTTTTGTCGCATGAAAAATTTCGAAGCAACGACTAACTTGTGTATACGAGACGCGGAAGCGAAAATCGCATCGCAGCTCGAGACGTCACACATGACCACGCGAGAGTGAAAACAAGAAGTATTAAGTATGGGAAGCCGTTAGTATAAACCTATGGCTTCTATTATCCATTATAGGCATTTAAGAATATTTGTGGAGATTTCGTAGTTTATTTTGTTTCATAAATATAGCTTCAAGAATTTTTAATTTTTGTTTATTGTTTTCATGTTTAAGTATAGTTGTGTTTTATATATATATATATATATATATATATATATATATATATATATATATATATATTTCTTTTATACACAATTCATTAAATATGACAGACAATAAAAAAACATCGAACTCTGCAGATCGAACTCATTACATTTGTACTCACGTTTGAAATTTAACCTCAGGTGCCCTTCAAGTTTTATTGAAGTTTTATATAAGACTATATTTTTTAAATATTAGTGACATTATTGTTAGCTAGAGTATCTTCGACAATATTAGTTTAAAGCATTAGTAAGATTAGATGATACGCCAATAGGCCAAGATACAAGGTGGTCAGTGAGGGACACTTGAATTCAAACACAAGATACACACGCTCTCTCTCTCTCTCTCTCTTTCTCTCTCTCTCTCTCTCAATCGCTCGCTCGCTCTCACTGTTTTCTTTGTGTTTTACACCAAAACATAATATGCACGTGATTAATCTCTCTCACACTCTCACATTCTACCCTTTTACCCTCAAATGCACACAAACATGTATATTATATTTATAGTAACGTACGTACACACGCATTTATGCGTGGTTATAATGATAAACAAACGCTTACGGCGTGTGAGAAAAGGTGTGGTAATCGTTACTTTTGATCTTGTGATTTTTTTTTTTTTTTGACATTGAACGAAAAAAGCAAAGGAGATACAAGACGCGTTGATCAATAGGTAATGCGCGAACCTGACTGAGATTTAAAAGAAATCTACAAAGACCACGTGCGGGTCATTCAGTTCATTACTCCGCTTTGTTAAAAGAAAAAAATGACAACGCGCACTATCAGCCGACTCTTGTAAACCTTTGTTGGTAAATTTCTTTTTTCTAATCAACTGATAAAATCAATTACAAAAATAAAAGCCAAATTTTATGAAGAAATTAACAAACACGTTTTTTGCTGATCATTTCTATTTTATTGTTATATTTTTAATTTTCTTAAATCTCTGAATTAGTCTATTTGCTCAAATGATATTGTAATAAAGCCGCTGTTAGCCTTAGACTATTTCTGTTCGATAAGATTACGGAAATGAAATATACGATGAAATATCCGATTTTGGTGACATACGAAAAGCCATTATTAGATCCATCTCATTACGTTTACCCAAAAAAACCAAAGGTAAATTAATGTGAACTCCATCGAACAATGAATTTAATGAGTCGCATAACTATGTTTGTTATTCGGATTTTTATGAATGAAGTTTTTGTAGCAGGGTTAGATCAGAAATAGGGGAAGAACAATGCAACACTGGAACAATGAATACTATCTTTATGATCATAATGATATGAAAGCGATCAATACAAATGTAGAAAGACCTATGCTTATGTTTCATAAACTGCACAAAATAATTATAAGGGACGACACAAAGATCTATTTGAACTGCTATGAAAACTTGAGTTATTTTTTAAGCCATAACTGGCGAAACCCCGACTGCATAAAGACAGAAAACGAGTTGAACAAATATACAAAAATAGAACGATGTCTATGCCAGTGATGTGTCATCTCACTAGATTTATTATTTAATCTTTATAGCGGTAAGATTCCTAAGAGAAGTAAAAGGCCTACCAAGATTTATTATCAGCGGACATAATTTTAATAAAACAAGATTCGCAGATGACAATGTGCTGGTCACAGGCTAAGAAAGCAAATCGCAAATCTCTTATAGAGGCTAAAAAAGGAAAGCGAGAAGAAAGGACTAAACATAAACTTCATGTATGATCGTTAACAAGAGGAGATATCTCAAGGTGTGAGTTACAAATTGGAGATCAGAATCAAGCCGATTTAAAAGTTTAACTATCTATTAGATTGGTGCAAAAATAATGTCGTTTTTTGACGTTCAACTTAACGTCAAAAAACGACATTATTTTTGCACCAACCTAATACTTAAAAGAGAGAAAATGTGACGCAAATATCCGAAGAGTGTTTTCCAGAGGCTAGACAAAGAATTAAGCAATGGGAATTTTTTTAGAAACAATAAGAGTGTCGAACTGCTAAGTAATATCTATCCTTCTCTATGCAATGAATGCTAGACAATTTCTTTAAGGTTGAAGCGACATTGGTGCCGTTCTACAGATAGATGCTAAGAATACCATGGAGAGAACATGTAAGCAACGCAGAAGTTTTAAGGAAAAATGGGGAAAAAGGACACTCCTATTTACAAACATCTGCAATTTCTGATATAGATAATGAGAAAGAACGTCTTGGATAATTTAATCCTCTCTGGGGATATTGATGGTAAGAGGTAACTGACATAACGGCTTTATGTAAATGAATGGCAGAACAAAAACTAGGGGGGATAATTTTGTGATTTCAACACTCGTTGCCACTTTTGTAATGCCAACGAATACTCGTTGTCACTTTTGTAATGCTCTTTGTAGTAGAGACTTTGTAATCGCAGATACAACTATAGTAACGCCGTTGAACTATACTGGTGTTAGACGCCTTCCAATAACACTTGCACTAATAGTACTTTCTCGATAATACTCACTTGAAAGTACCACCGAATAGTGCTCCAAATAGGAATCCGTATAGTGATCAGTATAGAGAATAGATTAGAGAAGTTTATTTCCTGAGCGATTCCCAAGGGTAGCGAGAACGAGTCTTAATATTTTGATCCCTAGATTATTTTCTCTCTTTCTCTCTCTCTCTCTCTCTCTCTCTCTCTCTCTCTATCTATCTATCTATCTATCTATCTATCTATCTTGGTGTGTTCATAATCTATATATCTATGTGTGTGTGTTTTGGGTATATAATCTAGCTGATTTCATTAATGTCAAACAATCTCAGTTCAATGAAATCCTAAAACGAAACGCGTCACACGAAAAAAATTTTCCACTTTGTCATACATCTTTCCTCCATAGATAGATAGATAGATATGAACAGACTGAGATAGATAGATAGATAGATAGATAGATAGATAGATAGATAGATAGATATAGGTGGCAACTCACACTTATTCTTGCATTTGATCTTTATTGGAAATATGCGATCGCATACAATTATTTCTGATCGAAGTATATTTTAGAAAAAGTCTTATATATTATCTTCGATTCGAGATGGTAACTTAATATTCAGTTACATTCCCACCTGCTATACTCTGGAATGTTATATTTATTGTGTTGTTGTGCTAATATATGAAATCATATTGATCCTTCGAAATATTATTTTCTGACTTTTTCAAACACCGACTCATTAACAGCACCTGGAGGCTAAACACCAAAATAAGGTAAGAAGATCAGAAAGAGATGAAACTAAATTAAGATCATTCAAAAGTGATCTGATCGAAATATAAAGAAGACAACACATATAAGACAAGATCAGCACAAAGTATGAAAGCCAAGGAAAGTTTTCAAGAAATTCATAATCAGCAAGTTTATTTTCTGAGCGATTCCCAAGGATAGAGAGATTGCGTTTTAATATTTTGATCTTTAGATTATTCTCTATCTGTCTCTCTCTGTCTCTGTCTCTCTCTCTCTCTCTATCTATCTATCTATCTATCTATCTAACTATCTATCTATCTTGGTGTGTTCATAATCTATATATCTATCTGAATCTGTTCATATCTATCTATCTATCTATCTATCTATCTATCTATCTATCTATCTATCTATCTATCTATCCACTAGTCTTCATTATCTATCTATCTACCAATCTTCATTGTCTATCTATCTATCTATCTATCTATCTATCTATCTATCTATCTATCTATCTATCTCAATCTGTTTATATCTCATTCCAGTACTTCTCTTTATTGTTCAGTCTAAGTCTATTTATAGTATTCTGTTCACACACACACACACACACACGTGTGTTTCATATCAGTTTGCATATTTAAAACGAGCAAAAGGTCTCAGTAGATAAATGTCTTTTGTTTCTTTGTATTCCCTAGGAAACTGGAATGACGCCACTCATTATTGCTTCCCAAGAAAACAAGTATGTCATCGCTGAACGCCTCATCGAACTGGGTGCCGATATTAATACACAGCTTCCCGTGAGTAACCATGCATACTTTTATTTGTAACCATTACATTGTAATAGGAATAAAACAATTATTCCGTGCGATTGGTTTTTATGTAACTCGATCATCTTGATAACAGTTTTCACTATCACCGAGAGAATCTATATAATATTAAAAGCAAACTATTTGTTCTGGATAAAATGTATGTCGTTGGTGATGAAACAGCGATAGATTAGTCGGTGTTGCTCTTCGTTAAACAAGTATCCGATCACTTTGACAAGATTCGTTGTCAAAACAATAAAATTCAGCGCCATGTTGTATTCATTGAAATTAAACGCTCCATTACATTTTGGCTGCTACAATCATTGTCATACTGTTTGCTCCAAAGTTGTATGTAAAGAGGAGGGAGGTAATTAAAAAAGATATATCCAACAAAACTAAAGAATAAAATAAGTGAGAAGAAATTCTAAGTATGCAACTGCATAGGAAGCTCATTATCTATCTATCTATCTATCTATCTATCTATCTATCTAGCTATCTATCTATCTATCTATCTATCTATCTATCTAGCTAGCTAGCTATCCATCTCTCTATCTATTATATGCAAAAAATTCAGATATATTATATCTGTGAAAGGACTATATAAATAAAGACAAAAGGAAAACTGATTTGTTTCGTCCTCTGAGGGATTTTATCAAGGAAAATAATATTTATTTTTGTATAAAACAAAAAATGGTGGCACAAAGCCAAAGTTGGGATAGGGAAGACTGGTCATCATCTGTCTTATCTTAAACTTAGCTACCCACAATCACTGACCGAAACAAACTATACAATATTCCTTGCGCCAAAATACCACATTCTTACTTACCATTCTTACTCCAACCACCAAAATACCTCAAAGTCTTTATGAAGTCCTTATTAGTCCCAGTAGGTGCACTTTGTCTCGGGGTGGGGATGAAATAATAACTTTAAAAATGAAAATACTAATGAATATTTACAATGTGAATAATACTATATGTACAAGAAACGGCGTTAGTAATAAGAAAAATAAACAATCCTTAATTGTGACAGAAATATCAGTTCAGTGGACGAAATAAATGCGGGATTTGGATAAATTAAAACCAATCATTCAACTAACCACACACAAAACTACACAATCATTCAGACACAACAAATACGAAAAGCACACTCGTAAAACGAAAAGTGCCCCGCATCCACCAGAGAAATGACATTTCTGGTCACTTAACATGTGAGGGGAGGAGGAATTAAAGTAAAGAAAGTGGGGACAAAAATAAAGGAGACAATGAGAATACATGAGGTAATTTAGCTTGGCGTAAAAAAAAAAACAAAAAAAACTAAAAAACAAACCTATTTTGGACTGAGTTGCCAATGTTTAATACAGAGTTGCCAAAATCCTGATGCCTAATCGGCATTAAAGTGCCACTCTAAGACGGTGCCTTTCACTCGACAGATATGCGAAACACTCAGCCATCATTTGCCAAATATTGATGAAGGGAGTTGTCGCCTTTCCGTCCTGCTCTTGATATTAAGCTGATGCTAAAAGAACAAATTGGGAAGACGTAAATTCTACGTATCCATAAAATTCCTTCTGTTGCGTTGTCTAAATCACGACTCGAATAACATCAAATAAGCACAAGAATACAATGTGTTAAGCTTTAGTCAACGACGATACCACATTGCTACAAATAGAACTGGCCTCAAGTACAAAGAACTTTCCGAGCAGCATAAAGGCCATGATGTTTTCAATAAACTTGCACAACGATACCTTGCAGTGAAAGAAGGTGTGACCCAAAGCCGCCACCGACCCACCGTAACGAACGCATTTGGACAATATTCCAAGCCCACTGAACAAAGAGGGCCTTCGCAACCCCAGCCAGGCGAGTGACGCCTCATCGTTAGTGAGAGATTTCAACTCAGGCACCCAAGGTCATATGGAGTGAGCCCCTGCTTTGTTAAACCAAGCTCGCCTATCAGACCATCTTGAAAGGACCCCTTAACTAACACCCGATATAATGCCTTACTGGGCGTCGGAGAAGCCATCGGTCGCCTGTAAGCGGAACTTGAGAGCTA